>SKCR01036796.1:0-475011 GCA_019454045.1 Zanthoxylum bungeanum | reverse complement strand
GACATCCTACTAGAAATATATCTAACAATATTTTCGTCTACCTTATAAGGGAGTGTGAAATTCGAATAAAATTAATGGGAGCAACACTTTTTAACCTTAAATTTTGGTAAAAACTTACTACAAAATAACTAACAAACTTTTATTTTCAACAGAGTATGTGATACAAAATGAATCCATTAGCCAAAATACTTGACAAATGCAAACTCACTGGCCTGAGTTTTTTGGATCGGCGTCGTAAGCCAAAGATTGTCTTGGATTACAAGCGTTTCTACTATGTTCTCGATATGATAGATCTTGATTCTATTGAAGATGATACCCAACCTAAAAAGATTGATGCTTATCAAATATGGTTGAACGATGAGCACAAAGTGAGAAGCTATATCAAAGTCTTTCTAAGCTCAATTTTGCAAGAGTAATATGAAAGGACAAACTCATCGGTGGATATCATGGAACACCTACAAGAATTGTATGGTAAAAGAAGTGAAATTGCTAGATACGATGTTACTAGAAAGTTGTTCGGGATGACAATGAAGGAAGAGAATCTTGTTTATAATCATATGCTTCAAATGATCAATTTGATTAATTAAACGGATACATTTGATCTAGGACTAACATTCAAAGTTATGGTGGATTTGATCCTACAATCCCTTACTCTATCTTTCAATGGCTTCATTTTCAACTTCAACATGAACAAGTTGATTAGATCAACTAGATCACTTAGTGAGCTTCATGGCTCACTAAAGACCTATGAAAAGACTGAGAATATCTTGAAGGTTGAAGGTAATGAAAATGGAACTATTCTTGTTGTCTCTGGTTCTCACAAGGGCAAGAAAAATAGAAATGGAAAGAAGCAACTCCAAAGAAAACTAAGCCCACCTGAGGCAAACCGAAAAAGGAAAAGAAGGTCTAAGATGAATGTTTTCATTACAAGAAGAAAGACATTGGAAGAGGACCTGTCATCAGTACCTTGCAAGCTTGAAGAAGCTAAAAGAAAGTATGTCCTGATTCTTTTTTAGTGAAATAGATCTTCGTATAAGTTCCATATCTCATTTATGGATTTTAGATCATGCTTCCATTTCACACATTTATATGTCCCCGCAGATTCTAAAGAGTAAAAGTTTGCTCAAGGAAGGCGAAATGGTTCTCAACGTTGGAAATTGATAGCTTGTCTCCACAACCACCTTAAGGATGTGCCATCTTCCTATGCCATCAAAACATTTAATTTTATTAGCTAAAGTTTTATATTTTCATAGTGTAATAAGAAACATTGTTTCCATTCAAATTTTGACAAAATGTAATTATGAATTTTATTTTATCAATGAGAAATACAATATTTATTATTTGAATAAATTTGTTGGCATTGCGCTAAATATAAATGGATTATATGTCTTGTAATTAAATGAAAATCATAATAATGAATTAAACATGGTAACAATAAAACGACCAAGAGATAATCTCAATTCAAGATTCATTTGGTACTTAAGATTATGTCATATTGGAGACAATATGATTCGCAATTGGAGAATAAAGACTTACTTCCTTCATTAGTCTTAGAGCCTTATCCAACTTACGAATCATGCCTCAAGGGAAAAATGACCAAATCACATTTTATAGGACAAAATGAAAAGACCAAAGAAAATTTAGAGCTTATGCATACTGATGTATATGACCCACTTAATATAGTGGTCAAATGTGATTTTCAATACTTCGTTACATTCACTAACGATTTCAAGATTTGGGTATTTTTACCTAATGAAACATAAGTCATAAACTTTTGAAAAGTTCAAAAAGTATAATAATGAAGTAGAAAATCAATTGGGAAAAGGTATTAAAAATCTACGAGTGAAATTCGTTCAGGAGAATAATTAAGTATCGAATTTTCAAAATTATCTTAAAGATCATGGAATTGTGTCATATGTAAAATTATTTGCACACCTCAACATAATTGTGTCTTTGAAAGGAGAAATCGTACCCTATTAGATATGGTATGTTCCTTGACCTTCATATGGTCGCAAGTGACAGACATATTCCAATCGACTTGGAAACCTTCATATGACATACACTTTGATTACTCTCCAAGCCAGTTACTCATTGACTTAGAGAATAAGGGACAAACTGTGCGAGCCAAATTTGAGCTAAGTACTCAAACGTCATTGTGTCCCAAGATGATACTTAGGCCTACGTGACAATCTCCCACAAGACCATATTTCATAACCTTCATCTGGCCCTAGTGGAATCATAGGCTCTAACAAGGCCCAATCAGCATTGGTTCCAGCCATCAAAACACTACTCGACATGGACATTCCAATCGATATTGATCCTAGACGATATCAAGTCAATTGGATTAACTATGCACCAACGCGCGACTATCAACCATCAGGCTTTCGTCAGCCTATCATTTAGGCCTACACTTAAGATCAACCTGGTTTATGTCACTTGGGTCAACTTCGGTCGACTCCATTGGGGAAGAGTCCACATGACTCAAAAGGTCTCCAATAGACCCTAATCATGTTGCATGATATCCCAGACAACACTACATGAGTGATGCACCACTGGACATTAACCGCCAGTCTACACACAACCAGATTCTTTCTTAACAAAGAAACTAAGTATTTTGGGTCAAGAGAGATTACCTACAAAACAGTAATTTGAATACGTATTGGGGTTACTCCTAGTCCCGGATATCTAGGCACTCCTAATTCAATCCTCACTTAAACAACCATTTCCTAAATATGGTTGGAATACAACATTTACAAGGAATCCTAAACTGACTAAAAGGCTACTTCACAGCCAATAAAAAAAGATGTGATCCAATGGATTGAGGCATTCAAGCTTTTTCTCTCAAACTCGAGTTCTCAAAGCAGACATTACACCCTAAATATCAACATACCACCCTTACGGCAATCTACGAAGATCGAGGTATTTCATTGCTTATTCTTCCTTTTCTTTCTGCTCGTCATCGTCACTAACTTAAGCGTCGGAGTGCCTACAGCATCCACCACACTGGTGGGTAGTTACTCTACGCTCACTTTGCTTTTCTTTTGCAGGACCATTGGTGCCCGCATCATATAAATTCTCGATTATAGATCGAAAGTAAAATTTAGTGTCTACAATATATATATATATATATATATAGTAAGGAAAATTATCAATTTTCTATCCTAAATATAGCGTAAATTCAAAATTTTTACAACACTTTTGAATTTATTTTTCACCCGATTTTGTAATTTTCCATCCAAATTTGTAAAAGTGCATCATTTTCCACTCGAAATCTTACAAATTTTATTAAATTTCTACCTTAAAATGTAGAAATTGATACACTTTTGAAACTTCGAGTGAAAAATGATAAAATAAAAAGTGTTGTGATCTTTAGGGTATGAGTGGCAACAAGCCAGCCCATTTTTTTGTTAAAAAAAATAATATTTTTTAATAAAATAATAAAAAAATTGAATTTTTTAATACTTAAAAATGGAAAAAAAAAATAAGAATGTTAATATTTTTAGTTTTTTTTAGTTTGGATCTTAAAAATTAATTATAAATGTATATATTTAGAATTAAAAATATTTTATAAAATTAAAAAAATATTTACACTAATAAAAATTGTGTTGGAGCCCGGTCCCAAAATTTTACTTTTAGATCAGACCGGATTCAGGTTTTTCTGTCATCCTACTTTAGGGTGGAATTCAATGGTTTCCCTTGTAACAATTTCAAAGGAAAATTTAGGAAGTACAATTTTTTTTTTTTTTAGTGATGGAATTTATAATAGTTAAGTGATAACTTTAGAAAAAATTTATTGCCAAGTGATATATGAGAAATATAAAGTAGTTGGATAATAATTTCCTTGTATTCCGATTTGAAATATTGAATACATGAAATGGAATAGTTAATAATTTCCTTTCATAAAAAAATAAATTAAAAATAAAATAAAATTAAGGGTGGAAAAGGTGGCTCAGCCCCGAATTTAGACAGAAAGCCTGGCCCGGGCGTTAAGCCCGATCCAGGATCCAGGCTCACGCTCAAATTCAATAAATAAACTTAAAGTACCAATATTATCCGACTTGAGCCTGGCCGAGTCTCCCGAGCCCGAATCAGTGCAAGCCCCAACTGACCCAATAATATGAAGGCTAGGCTTTTTTCGGACACAGGTCTTTCCAACTTGGGTCGGAAAAAACCCGGCCCGGCCTGAAATTTTGCGGAAGTTTTTTATTTTTTTGGTAAGGTGGAGTTGAAATTCTTCTTAATGGGGATTCACTATGCAATCTTTTTTGCATAGGAGCATTTTGCATTTTGTTCATGTAGATAAAATAAAACAAAATAAACTTATTTCACCATTATCATGGCCATACAGGGAAAAGCTGCTGTTAAGATGCAAGAGAGAATACACGACTTATGTGGATGAAAAAAATAGAGAAAGCAAGCTTGATTACACAGGAAAAATTTTGAAACTGTTTCTGAATTTCAAATAAAACAGCCCCCAGATTTCTTAGTGTATTTTTTTTTTTAATTTCTAACATAATTATGAAAATTTACAACAACCAATATGTAATTTTACAACAATCAAATTATACCAAACAGTAATTTAAAGCAAACCCAGAACAATAAAGTTTCATAGGAAGTACAACACTCAAATTAAACAAAGATATATTATGCTGTCAAATGAACTGAACTCACGTCTCAAGAATGTGCAGTATCAGGCTTGCAAGCCCATATTCTTCCTTGTTTTTCCCACAAATAAGTCTTTGGATTTTATAAAGCCAGGGAAACGACCAATGGTGGTCATACATGGCAACTGCGCCACGGCTTCTTTCCTCCCTAGGGAAACAACTGCCATCACTGACTTAGCAGGCCGATAACTTGCCATTTTTCTTTCTTGAACTCCAGCCATCAATCCCTTCAAGTTCTTTGCAACCACTTCAGCATGTTTCTGTGCCAGATACCCCTGTTTAATTTCCTGTCATGCAATTACCCAACCAATAATATGCATTAGATCTTCTATTGAAAGCATGATATATCTCAATCTACGCCACGTAGCATTCCTTGTAGCGGAAGCTAGTAAAGGACAAACATGTAATTCAAAATGTCCTCGAGTAATTATCTCATATTCAGTTTGAAAATTTTACAGGTGAGGTAAGTTTAAAGTAAGGCTTGTTTCAAGAAGATAGAGATAGTAAACAGAAATTGAAAACCATAAAAAAATAAAATGCTTTCTTGACCTAAGTTCAACTAGCGATTTCCTCGAGCGTTGAAATTAAACACTATTGGTTTGTGTTCATGAAAGCTAGAATATTTAAGGAAAACTCATTCAAGCACTTACTTGAATATCAGTAATATCTCCAATTGCAAATACATTCTTCCGACCCTTCACTCTTAAATTCTCATCAACCTTCAACCTTCCATGAGAATCCAAATTATCCTTCAATATTGTATCATGAAGCCATGATGAACCTATTGGTTTTCCTGTACACAGGAAATAGCAATCTGCTCTGATGCTTTCTCCTGTTGAGGTCAGATACGTGTCACTTCCTTCTGAAACAGAATTCAAATCGACTGTTTGCCCCAGCAATACTTCAACCTTTTTCGATGCCAACCAACCTAAAGTCTTATCACTGGCTTTGGGTCCAATAAATTCCAGCAACCTTGACCCCTTGTGCACTAGAGTAACCTTCTTCTCTGGGAAGTCAACGGCTATTTCTCCAGCAAGCTCAACACCAGTGGGACCTCCTCCAACAATCAAAATCGACTGAGCAGACTTGATCTTTTGATTCTCTGACAGTGCAAATAAAACAAAGTTAACTTGAGATTATAATTACAGTGCATAGCAAAACTGAATCTGCACACAATATAATCCAAACTTTAATATTATTCATAAAAAATAGAATTATAGTTTAGTACTCTGAATTAGGTGGTTGCATAATTGAAGTTTTACCAGCTTTAAATTGATTAAGTCTCTCAGACCTAGTTTCGGGCACAGGATCCTTATGGCCAGTGGCAACGACAAGATAATCATACTCAACAACACTGCCATCCGCAGTCAAAACTTCATTGTCAGTGATATTGATTGCAGCAGATGTGACAATACGGCCATTGACGAGGTAATCTCTATGGTTGATCACTAATCTCTCTCCAAAAGATGGCTCCACCATTGCCCGTAAGCTTGCCCATGTGATCTCAAAATACTCTTTCCTGTTTCAATTTTACTTTTTCTTAAAGACAAAAAGAGAACAATACCATATAAAGAAAAATGGAGAGGTGTTGCAGTTCATTGTCAAAATTGAAGTGAAGAGAAGTAAGGAGAAACGGATATGAAAGGATGATCCTGGAGACTACATACTATCATGGTAAAACAAATTGCTTCACTTGTTAAAATAGTAGCAATAGCATATTCTGCACTTCCTTAAGTCAGTGCAGTCTATATAGCAGATTACGAGGAATACAAAAATGTTGCAAAATAGCTCGACAAAGAATTAGCACTTACCAATCATACATAAAAAGTCAACCCAACACCCATAATAATCATTTATAGAACAAAGAGTACACACACCAATGATAGAATTGTACTTTCTCACTCTTCCCGTCCTACCAATCCTACTGACAATGAATTACAATTATCAACCAGTAACAGGTTTCTAATCCAGTTCTCTACCTTCACCCACTTTATCAGGGTCGTTTTAATTCCCTTCACTGAAAAGATAGTCATTTTACAGTGCCAAAGTGTCACAGACTAAATTCTACCTTGGGGCCTTGGATGCTAAAACTATCAAAAGCAAGCACTAAGTCAGACAAAAAGTCCCTAAATACACCAAGAGAGAGCACAAAGCTTCTTTGCTGGATTATTCCTATAACATTCCTTCTGACTATGAAAAGTGAAAATTACAAGCAATCTCTAAGATCTCTACAATCACGTATCATATCTCCAGGATCCTAGATAGATCTCGTCTCTACAGATAGCAACCCGCACTCCAAGTGCTCGATGAACTGCCCAGAACACGCGGAGAGTGACAAAAGGCGGAAAAACAAATATCATGAATTCATTGCAAACACTGACCTACCCTCCCCCGTCAGTTACTAGATAGTGAAATAAGCCTTAAAGCCCAACTTTTGCTCACTTGTTCAAAAGGGCTTCTAGCATTAACTGATTTCTTAATACTTAAGCATATTGTTTTCTTTTCCATTAACCACCCAGTATGATTTATATGCAAGAGACTCTTCCGAAAGTTACAAATATTGAAATTGAACCATTACTTTCTATTTCAACAAGTATGTCATATCCAAAACAGAATATTTACATATATTTGAACCAACAGAAACAAAGAAGATTGCTTACGGGTCAACGAGGGTAACATCAGCAGTAAATTGAAGAATCTTAGCAAGGAGGGCGCCAGCAAGGCCTCCTCCGATCACCACCAATCTTTTATTCTTTCCTTCAGCCATTATTTCCCGATGCTCTGCTTCTGCCTCTCCTCTGGTACTCTGTTTTAGGATCTTTCAAGAATTCATATCATATTTTTATTAATAAGGACCTTGGCTTAACCAAATCTCAAGTCAAGATGATTAAAAAAATGCAGAAAAGCAAATATGACAACCTGCTCACGTTTCTGCACCTTCCTTCCTTTGATTCTTTGCATTCATTCATTTTTTAAAAACAAATATAAGGTAAGGGGGCATAGGAGTCGAATTTCTATTTGAAAAAAATGAAAAGAAAATAGATCCCTATCATTTGGGTTAATGAACAATTGGATCTTCTTTTTAAAAAAATACTCAATAGTACCCTCGTAAGTTTTAATTTTTCTAAAGTGAGGTCCGAGTCTCTTATTTATATATTGTATCATCACTCCACTCAAATTATAAATTAAATGTATCCTTTTAACACTTGAACCCCTGATTTATGTCAAATTTTCAATAATTTTGTATAATAAGACTTAAATTTGATATTCTGAATTCTTACCCCAGTTTGGTGGAACGTTCACATTAGCGTTTTAACGCTAAATCAAACGGATAAATTAACGTTAATGTTAACACTAATATTAATTCTCACAAAATCATAATCTCACAATATGAACATATTTTTTTATATTAGCTTATACTCTAATATTTGTGGCATAACTTATAAGCTAATTTATATTTTCTAACAATACTTTCAACCAAACGCTAGGAGTGGCAAAATGAATTGATGAATCGAATTTGTATTGAATCCTAAACGAATTGAATTAAAATGCGATGAATTTGTATTCAATTCGTTTATTAAACGAATCTTAATACTATGATTCGTATTCGATTCATTTTTTAAACGAATCGAATATGGATACGAATATTCGTTTAGTCATGATATTATTCAATAATATGAATTATCATAATTTTTTACATAAATTCTTCATAAATATATACATATGAAATACGTAATTAATATATTTACAAAAAATATCTCATCAAATATCGATAATATTATTTTTTTTAATGATAATTAGTCATAATTTCTCGAATCTTAATTAAAAAAAATAATAATAACTAGTAAAAAAATAATAAATGAATCATAAACAAATCAATGAGCTTAAATTCGTATTCAATTGACTCATTTATTAAACAAATACATTTTTTTCAAACCCGTATTCGCTTTAAAGCGAATCGAATCAAAACCCAAATTACCACCACTACCAAACGTATCATTGTACCACTAAACATTTCTTAGGCTTTCCTAAACCATAGTAGGCCTTGCAACCAATATTTTTAAAATCAAATATAAAAGATTTAATAGGTTATTAATTCGACCGGTCGAAACGTAGCGTGGACTATATAATAAACATTTTGGGATTTATGTATTGTTTTTTAAAATATGTAAAACTTATAGTATGATTTTCAAAATGGTTTGAGTTTCTGAATATTTAAACCCAAATATACGGGATTTAGGTGAGATTCAACCAATTTTTTTTTATATGTTTTTTTGGAAATGAGAAAAAAAAGATGCGTTGAAATCGCGTACAGCTGTCATATCTGAGAAATATCTCATAAAAAATAAAAATAAATAAAACGCCGGGTCGAGTAGAAATTAGATAAAGTCGTTGTTTTGACTGTTTCGTGATTAATCCATTGAAAACAAGATTCACCCTTTAGAAGGGACTTCCACTTCCAGTTCATTTTATATTGAAGCCGGTTTAATTAAATCTAAATTGTTGGATTTTGATCCCATGATTTCGATTTGGGGGAAAAATAAATTTTTTTTTTCATTTTTTTAATATTAAAATGTGAGCCATTGGATTTACTTGGGGCTATTTTTTTACTCCGAGAGACGTCAGCCGCCAGCAAGATATTTCTCTTTTTCTTTACAGCTGACGTATTTGAGAAATATCCCATTAAAAAAAAATTAAAAACGCTGGATCAGGTGGAAACAGTCAACGTCGTCGTTTTGACTGTTTTGTAAAAAGAGATCCCAAATCCGTTGAAAACAAGATTCACCCTTTTGCATCCGGCGTCTTCCTTGCTAATTGCTTCAAAAATAATTAAAATTAATGAATTCAATTTGTAATTTATGGCAGGTTTGGCTTCCAGATCGTGCAATGGGCTTCAATTTAAAACCATCAATCTTAGCCGTTTGTGTGTATAACCTAAAAGACCAAGTGAGTTTCAGATCACAGAAATCTCTAAAATGATACTGCCTTTCAAGGATTGGGGATAAAAATTGAAAAAATTGACGTCGAAAATGGAATTGAAAAAAAATTAATATTCATTTTTTATTCGGTAAAATGATGGGATAATTAGGATTAGGTAAAATTTTCATCCCTCTCTATTATCCATAATTTTTTATTTATTTATTTTTAATTTTTTAATAAATATGTTCGAATTTCTATTTACAATTTTATATATATATGTAAATAAAAAAATATCTTAATATTTATAAGAATATATAAATTATAAATAACATAAGGGCTTAAATGAAATATATATATATATATATATATATCAATTTTTAATGAGTGTTCCATCATTTTATTAAGTTACGGATCAAACAAAAAGACTGAAAATACGAATTTCAATCTTTTTATATAAATTGTGATTTATGTAATAGATATTATCAATTTTTTTGAATATATACTGGATAAAACAATAGTTAAATCAATATGTTTTTCAATGACTTAAATTTATTTTAAGAAAAAATTATTTATTATTCGGGGTTCAGAGATTTTCTTGTATTATTCGATGATCCTCATCCTCTCCCTTGAAATAATTACAAGGGGATGAGGAGGGACGAAAATATTTAAAGATTATCGGAGACGGGTACGAAAATACCGATTTCTTCCTCTCCTCTCTCCATTGTCATCCATAGTTTCTGAGAAATAATTGAATTTTATTAAATAAACACAATTTATGACATTTTAATTTTATAGATTCTCAGAGCTAACAAATCACAAGGACACTTTAAATGAGTGTTCATGAATCATTAATTGGATATTATCATTTGTCCTGAATGTATCAATAAATCTGAAAACTTTTGGTCATAAGAAATTTCAAAAGTATATCATTTATCATTTGTTTCCTTTTTTGCTAGAAACCTAAGTTTTCAAGTAGAAATAATATACTTTTGAAACTTCTAAGTGAAAAAATAATATACATTTAAAATTTTAGGAAAAATGATATATTTTAAAAGAGAACAAATGATAATTTTCCATATTTAATTCATAATCTTTCTGTTGATTATTCTATTTTGGAGATTGATTCCATAATATAAAGATATTATTTCCTTAATATTATTTTCATAATAATATTCCTTAACAAATGTTATTAATTATTTATTAATTGTACGATAAGCATTAAGCAACAGATTTGATCCTTTTTTAAAAAAAATTAAAATTGAACTTGTATCTTTTTTAACTTGGAATTGTCTCAAGAAGGAAAATTTTACCTCAAATACGCAACGGTGAGCCATAATCCTAATTGTTGGGAGTGCAAGAAACATAAGATTATATACAAAGTAGTCGAAAGTTTGGGCGAAAGCATTCTTAGATGAAAATTG
The DNA here is from genome assembly GCA_019454045.1 of Zanthoxylum bungeanum. Classification (NCBI taxonomy): domain Eukaryota; kingdom Viridiplantae; phylum Streptophyta; class Magnoliopsida; order Sapindales; family Rutaceae; genus Zanthoxylum; species Zanthoxylum bungeanum. The sequence continues at coordinate 464,006 of SKCR01036796.1, read as the reverse complement.
AAAAACCTAATAACAAGATTTCTGCAAAATTCAGCATACCTTACACCAATTTATTTTTTGTTTCTCGGCAAATAACCTTGTTTGTGTTGTCATCTCATAAGAACTCACTAAGTTTATAGTCTGATCTAAGTATAATATGTCAAATGATGGAGGTTAGCTCTTGTATTAGTTATAAATTTACTTTCCGTTGATGGTGATTTCTGTTAGATTATATGTGTTTCTTGTAGAATGGGCACTCCTTTCACAAGAACTTGAACAAGGAAAAATAGAGGAAACTCTCTTTTAAACTAGACTCTCTAATTATGATATAATGTTGGGGAATTTCTAGATTGGAGAGAATAAACCTAAGCCCCCCCTTATATAGGCATGGAAGGGTGTCTTTGTGGGTACCATTTGGCTTAGGGTGTAACCCTCCTAAGGGTTATATCCATTCCTTCTACCTTTTGGAGCCTAGAAGTGTGTTCTTCCAATTTAGAGGACATGTCCCTTCAACTTGTGTTTTTCCCATAAGACACTTCTTAAGGGACATGTCTCTCCTACACTTAAACTATATATTTAGAGAATTTACAACAATTCCCCACAATTCTCTAAATATTAATGCAGACACTTAAAAGAGTTTCCGTGAAACAAAACTGCATCGAAATATGTATTTTCGCTTTGAACCTTTCCTAGTGAATGACAATCAGATTTACTTGGAAAACTCGTGACCCATAGTCTTGAATTGTTCCGCCGTTGGTGTAAACCAAGACAATTGCCAACACACAACTTTACTTCGACCATTTCATGTTCTATGGTTGTGTTCATTTCGGCCATGAACATTGGTCATGGATTCATCAAGTACTTTAGGGAATTCAGTCTTTAAAACTCTCATGGAAGCGGTCTCACTACTTACTTGAAATATGTGATCTACTATAAAGAGGTAATCTGACTTAACCCCCATTATGACTCTTCTCCTAATATAGTGATAATTAAAAGCATTAGCTTATCCTAACCTTGACAGACAATACTTTACGTCATTGCAGGAATATGAAAAAGTATAAAACTTTACATTGCTTGTTTTGAATTGCACAAAGTTTCAGTTGTCCCTTTTGAACCTAGATATTGGGATCTCCAGTCAGCTAGGTTGGGTTTCCACAGTAACAATTCTTAATTAATAGGCTTTAAGCCCATTCCCCTCGATGACTTCTCAACTTGCTCTCTAGGTAAACCTTTAGTAAGTGGATCCGCTTTTTCCTTTGATTTGACATAATCTATCAAAATTATGCCACTTGAGAGCAGTTGTCGTATGGTATTATGTATGTGACGTATGTGTCGAGACTTACCATTATACATTGTATTTTAGGCTCTCCCACTAGCTGATTGATTATTACAATGTATGTTTATCGATGGCACTGATTTTGGCCAATTTGGAATATCCTCTAGGAAATTTCGAAGCCATTCCGCTTCTTCCGCTGTATTGTCTAATGCTATGAACTCTGATTGCATAGTAGACCGGGCAATACACGTTTGCCTCGAGGATTTCCATGACACGGCTGCACCACCAAGTGTGAAAATAAATCCACTCATAGATTTGGAATCCATTGTATCAGATATCCAGTGTGCATCGCTGTATCCCTCCAGAACAACATGATATCTCGTATAATGCAGACCATATTTTGAAGTTTCTATTAGATACCTCAAAACTCTTACTATGGCTTTCCAATGGTTATGTCTTTTATTACCCGTATATCTGTTAAACCTATTTACAGCTTGAGCGATATCAGGTCATGTGCAATTTGTGAGATACATGAGACTTTCGATGATTCTCGAATACTCTAATTGCGATATGCTTGAGCCAGTATTCTTTAATAAATGAAGAGTTAGGTCCACAGAAGTTCTAGCCACATTTAGATCTCCTTTATTATATTTATCAAGTATCTTCTCAACATAATGAGCCTGAGATAATATGTACCCCTCTGATGTTATGGAAATCTTAATTCCTAAGATCACATCAGCTACTTCTAAATCTTTCATGTCAAATTTGTTGGTCAATACTTTCTTGGTAAACTGAATCATCTCATGATTACTACCAATTATCACCATATCGTTTACGTAGAGACACACAATGACATATCATTTTTGAGTTGATTTAGTGTATACACACTTATCACACTCATTGATTTTGAACTCACTTGAAAACATCTATTTGTCAAATTTTTCATGTCATTGTTTAGGTGTTTGTTTTAATCCGTATAAGGATTTTACAAGTTTGCACACCTTCTGTTATTATCCATGAACATTGAAACCTTCTGGTTGTTCCATGTAAATCTCTTCATCTAGTTCACCATTTAAGAATGTCGTCTTCACATCCATTTGATGTACTTCAAGACCAAATATAGCTGCTATGTCTATAAATATTCTTATTGATGTGATACGAGTCAATTGTGAATAGGTATCAAAGTAATCAATGCCTTCTTTTTTTATATAACCTTTGATAACAAGTCTTGCCTTGTACTTATCTATTGATCCATCCGGCTTCATCTTCCGTTTGAAAATCCATTTGTAGCCTAGCGGCTTAAAACCTGGAGGAAGATCAACCAACTCCCAAATATGGTTTTGAATGATAGAATCAATCTCGCTATTGATAGCCTCTTTCCACAAAGGTGCCTCTGAAGAAGACATTATTTTTTTATAGGTTTGAGTCTTATTTTCTAACAAGTATGTCAGAAAATCAGGTCCAAATGACTTAGACGTTTTAGCTCTTTTGCTAAGTCTATGTTCATTTTCCTCAATATTTTTATATTGATCTATTTCTTGGTTAACTTGATCACTTCCTTTAACAATATCAATAGTTCTTTTGAGAGACTATGTTCTTTGTCTTTCCTTACAAGGAAATGTCTCTTCAAATAATGTCTCATTCCTTGACTCATCTTTGCTCCTTAGCAAATACACATAATAGAATCTTGTGTTATCATCGATAAAAGTGACAAAGTACTTTTACCACCTCTGGTATGCACAACATTCATATCACACACATCGGTGTGTATAAGTTACAAGAGTTCAAAACTTCATTCTATGGAATGAAATGATGCTCTATTCATTTTTTATTCAACACATGCCTCACATTTATGTTGATTATCAATTAAAAATTTAGGTATAAGATCCATGTTAATTAATTTATGCATTGTATCATAATTAACATGTCATAACCTCATATGCCATACATTTTGTGACTCAATAACATAAGCAGAAAATGTAGCTTTATTATTAGCACTGTGTCAATTGACAATCATTACATTGAACTTAAAAAGGCCCTCAGTGAGGTATCATTTTTCCTACATAGACATCATTCTTGGTCAGTACAAACTTATCATAAACAAACACAAGCTTGAAACCATTCTTGCTAAGGAGTGAACCCGAAACCAAGTTCTTCTGAATATCAGGAACATTCAAAATATTTTTTAATGTAAGCTCTTTCCCAGATGTCATCTTTATAACCACTGTGCCTTGTCCAACCACTCTAGAGGTAGACGAGTTTCCCAGATGTCATCTTCGATGTGTATAAGTTCCAAGAGTTCAAAACTTCATTCTATGGAAAATATCTTATTACCAGCACATATATGAAGAGTAGCCCTAGTGTCTACCCACCATTCTTTCGAATTCCCAACCAAGTTGGGTTCTGTTACAACTGCTGAGAGGTTCATCTCTGAGATCTCATCAGTTAGCTGCTCATCCTCAGTGACATGATCCTCATTTTTTTTTCTTGCCTTTGTCCTGAGACTTATTGTTTCTGCAATCATTTACCATATGACCGTTTTTCCACAGATGTAGCACTTCCCATTGAACTTCTTGTTTGCTTGGGAAGAATCATTTCCACTGTTCTTTCTCTTTTTGCTACCCTTTCCATCATTGACGATGTTGGCCTTCGACTCCATAGTCTTGTAGCTGGCCTTCTCGGACTTCTTGTTGTCCTCTTCGATCCTCAGTCGAACTCCAAGGTCTTCAAGACTCATTTGTTTCTTTTTGTGTCTCAGATAGCTCCTGAAGTCCTTCCATGATGGAGGCAATTTTTCAATGATTGTGGCAATTTGAAACGTCTCACAGAGTTTCATTTTCTCATCCAATATTTCATGAATTATTAACTGAAGTTCACCCAACAGAGACATCACCGTCCTTGAATCTACTATCTTGTAGTCCAGGAACCTACCCACGATAAATTTCTTATATCTGACATCCTCGGTTTTGTGTTTCTTCTCGAGAGATTCCCAGAGAATCTTCAAAGAAGTCATGCCTTGGTACACATTATATATGGTATTGTCAAGTCCTCCTAAGACATAGTTCTTGCATAAGAAGTCGCCCGACGACCATGTCTCTTCTTGCAGTTGCTTGGCTGTTTTTGTTTCTCCCTCCATAGGACCCGGATGATCTTTGAGATACTTAGCCAATTGTAGTGTTGTCAGATAGAATAATATTTTACTCTGCCATTGTTTAAAGTTTGTTCCACCAAACTTTTTCGGTTTCTCCTAATGAGTGACCAGTACTGTGATATTTCCACTAGCCACGTGTAACTGGAAAAACCAATAGTAATCAATAAGTCTACAAAAGAAAAATTAAACAACGATCAAACATATGATCTTGTTTAACTGATATACTAAGAATCCATTCGTTGTTATATTAGATAGTAGTACCAAATAACACAAGTCCTTGAATTTACGACAAAGGTTTCTTATGATAAATGAATAAAGGAAAATTCCCAGAGGACGAGGGGGGTCTGGAGTAACCACTTAAATCCCTGCCCATTTAGGCTCTTATCGCCTTGTTGACAGAATATCTTAAGTTTGTTAGATTATATGTGTTATCAAATAAAATTTAACATGCAAATTTATCTCAATCACTCACTAACATGCCAAAATCAAAATATGGCAAAGAAACTTAGAAAAAGCTGGAAACTGATGAAAATAATGATAAAACTGAAACCAAGTCGAGTTGCCTATGTCTTTAAGAACTTATTATCCCCGCCTTGGTGTTCTATGGATTTCTTGTGGCTAGTGTTCTCCTAGGATTACTTGGATGCTTCTTGTAGAAGGGGCACTCATTTCACAAGAACTTGAACAAGGGAAAAATTGAGGAAACTCTCTTTTAAACAAGACTTTCTAATTATGATAGAATGTTGGAATTTCTAGATTGGAGAGAATAAACCTAAACCCCTCTTTTATAGGCATGGAATGGTGCCTTTGTGGACACCATTTGGCTTAGGATGTAACCCTCCTAAGGGTTATACCCATTCCTTATACATTCTGGGGCCTAGATGTGCGTTCTTCCAATTTGGAGGACATGTCCCTTCAACTTGTGTCTTTCCCATAAGGCACTTCTTAAGGGATATGTCTCTCATACACTTAAACTATATATATTTAGAGAATTTATAACAATTTATGGGCCCATAGGTTCCTAAAGTATGAAAAATGGTATATATGGGATTTTCATTTCCCGAACAAATAGATCAGAATTAGTTTGCACTTGATGCCCGACCCGAGGTGGAAAGATGTTCAGGGAATATGGTGGGAGTAAAGGTCATAGCACCGACCCGACCTGATGAGATAGGTCAATCATTTCAATTTGACGTCGATCATCTCAATTTACCGACCCGATGAGGTAGGTTGGGGTAATAGCATTATGTTCAAGTGGAGATGACGTAAGCCCCACATGAGAACTTGTACCTTCCAAAAGGTCTGATATGACAGAAGCGGGCCACCAACTTATCTTCTGGCATACGCTATCGCGTGAGAGCAGTTACAATACAGGCTGGCACTGTGGCATAATCTGTAGCAGTTACCAAAAGTGGCATGGTTAATGAGGTGTTAGATGGCAGATATACTGTTTGTAGAGTAATTGAGGAAGAGAGCATGCGCGGCGATGACAGGTTCACATGGCTGACGTCACAAAATTAGTGTAACAGTGGAATTTGTTCTAGTATATAAAGGGGTTGAGAGTTCATTGTAAAAGTTCGGTCAATTATTTTCTAGCATGAGATAGTTGTTTCTGCACTTGTAAAAGAGAGAAAAGAATGTTGAGTTAGAGAGAGAAAAAGAGGTCGGTCAGACCCGAGCTAGTAATAAAAGCTTCATTTTCCTTTGTGCTCGTGGATGTAGGTTGGATCCATTCCACCGAACCACGTTAAATTCTTTATTTTGTCTGTGTGATTTCCTATTTGCCTACTAAGTTTGCCTTTGGTTCCTTATAAACTAAACAAATTCATAGTTGATGGAGGTTTGTTTGATGAGTGATTTCTCGAACTACCCCTGGAATAAAAAACAGTCATCGACAGTTAGCGCTGTATGTGGGAAACAATATAAGAAGTAGCAAACACACTAAGGTTATGGTAAAAGACGGGAACCACAGATCTTCAGAGGCATCGAAGACGGAATGGATGGAGAAAATGGAAGAAACCATGCGAAGTGAGAGAGAAAATGCTCAAAAAGAAAGGGAAGCAACTCAAACCTTCATGAAGGCCATGATGGAGAAGTTGGAAAAGAAAACGGGAGAAAAATAGGAAATGGTCCCAGCCAAAGGCGAAAAGAGATAACAATGAGGCATAAACCTATATTTACAATAGCGGGAGGGAAGACATTGGCAGGGGATTCGAACCGGGCGAGAAAGAACTATTATCAGATTAAAGACTCAGAGGTTCTGATGACGGAAAAGGCCACGAGAATCCAAAAGGCTAGACCGATGCCCTTAATGTTCACTGAGGAAGATGCACAAGGGGTCAGCTACCCCCATGATGTCGCTCTAATAATTAGGGCCAATATCGGAGAGGCTGAGGTAGATAGGATATTGGTATACCCTGAAAGTGTGGTAGATATCATCGCAAATGAAGCTCTAGACGATTTGGGCGTGGAGTACACCACTTTGTCCCAAGACGCGACACTGTTGTATGTGTTTGAGGGAGCATCTGTAGTCCAACTGGGTCAGATACATTTGGCTATTACTATTGCGATGGCTCCCCACACCTGGATCGTTATAATGGATTTTACCATAGTAGATTGCATGAGCAGCTATAAAGTGATCTTAGGGAGGTATTTTATGATGAAGTCAAGGGCGGCTATATCATGTTACTATCTGAAGCTGAAGTTCCCGACTTGGGAGGGAATTGAGATAGTTTATGGAAGCTAGAAGATGGTTAGGAGTTGTTTTGCTACCGTTTATAAGGAAACATTTTGTATTGATGAGGTTGGGGTGAAGAGGAAAGAGAGAGAATAGGATGGGGCAGACGTTGAGTCGGCCGATCCCCTACCCGAAGATCCTGCCCAATTGGGGGCATGGGAAGAGGTGGAGCAGGTGGAGCTTTTCGACCTTGGAAAAATAATAAAAATTGGGATAGGATTGGAGCCGGGTTTGAGGAAGCTGTTGTTGTGTTTTCTGAAGGAATACGCGGATGTCTTCGCATGGGGACACGAAGGCATGCCCAAGATTGACCCCAAATTCATCAACCACCACTTGACGGTTGATCGAGCTCACAAGCCAGTGAAACAAAATAGGAGAATTTTCAACTAAGAACGATATGGGGTGATTCCGACGGAGGTTGAAAAGTTACTGAAGGCCGGATTTATCAGGGAGGTTGAGTACCCAGAGCGGGTATCCAACGTGGTCTTGGTAAAAAAGGCCAATAGGAAATGGAAGATGTGTGTGGATTTCTCTGACTTAAATAAGGGTTGCCCGAAGGACAGCTTCTCACTCCCTAAGGTAGACCAGTTGGTGGACTCTACGGCGTGTCATGGACTGCTCAGTTTCATGGATGCTTTCTCGAGGTACAACCAGGTCAGGATGCATGCCGAGGATAAAGAGAAGACAACCTTCATTACTGACCAAAGGTTGTACTATTACAAGGTGATGCCTTTCGAGTTGAAGAATGTCGGGGCTACGTATCAGAGGTTGGTGAACAAGTTTTTCAAGCCACTCATTGGTAAGAGAATGCAGGTCTATGTTGATGAAATGATCACAATGACAGAGAAGCCCGATAACCATCTGGACGACCTCATGGGGACATTTGAGTTGTTGAGGAAGCACAATATGAGATTAAATCCAGATAAGTGCGCCTTTGGTGTGTCTTCGGGAAGGTTTTTAGGGTACATGGTCAGTGCCCATTGCATCGAAGCAAACCCACAGAAAATCAAGGCAGTGTTGGATTTAAAGCCCCTGAAGACAGTCAAAGAAGTGCAGAGCTTAACGGGTCGGGTGGCAACATTAAACCGGTTCATTTCTAAGGCCACCGACAAGTGTCACGCCTTCTTCCAATTGATCAAGAAGACTAAGAAAGAAGTCAGATGGACAACTGAATGCAAGGACGCATTCCAGCAACTGAAGAAGTACTTGGCCCAACCTCCAATATTGGCGAAATTGATCCGAAGAAGTGGATAAAATTCAAAGGCCGGTAACTACAGTAGTAAGACTCTATTGGATGCGGAAACTTGGTACCCAGCTCATGAGCTGGTGGCTTTGTCCTTCGTCATTGCAGCAAGGAAGTTACGCCCTTATTTTCAATCCCACCCCATTGGGGTATATACCGACCATCCTTTGAGGTAGATATTGCACAAGCCAGAGCTCTCAGATCATCAAGTGAAGTGGTCTGTGGAACTCAGTGAGTATGATATAGCATATCTACCTAGGGTATCGATCAAAGGGAAAACATTGGCAGATTTTATTATGGAGTTCACAAGGCTTCAGGTTATGGCAGTAGAAGCTAAGTGGGAGCTGTTTGTCGATGGGTCAGTCAGCGCACAAGGATATGGGGTCAGGATGATCCTCAGAAGTAACGAAGGAGATGAGTTGAGCTACCCCTTCAAAACTACGAATAATGAGGTAGAATACGAAGAAATTCTGGCAGGATTAAGACTCTGCATAGCAGTTGGAGTCAGAGATGTGATAGTGAAAAGCGATTCCCAGCTGGCCATTCAGAACTAAATGGTGAATTCCAGGCAAGGGAGTCGAACATGATTTCTTATCAGGCCGTTGTGAAGAAGCTAGCTGAAGGAATGGGGAATGTAATGTTTGAGCAAGTCGGACGGGAAAACAACCAACAGGCAGACTCGCTGGCTCGGCTTGCATCATCCATCAAATCAAAAATTTCCCAGACCATTCTGTTGGGATGCTTGCAATCAATAAGTGTTGGGATGCCGGACGTAATAGAGGTAGATACCGAGAGGGGGCATCCTGGATGGATCTGATCAAGAAGTACTTAGAGACGGGGGATATGCCTGATGGGAAGAAAAAAACAAGGAAGCTGAAATATCGGAGTGCAAGATTTTGCTTGATATATGGGGTATTATACTGAAGGGGATACACGAAACCATACTTAAGGTGTCTTGGACCCGATAAGGCAGATTATGTGCTTAGAGAAATTCATGAGGGAATCTGTGGAAGCCATGATGGAGGTCATTCAATCGCTCACAAGGCCCTGAGGCGAGGTTTCTTCTGGTCGACGATGCACCAGGACGGGGCCAGGGTTGCCCGGGCATGTGATGGATGTTAGAGGAACGCCAATATAGCTCACCAGCCCCCCGAGCAGTTGATCACATTATCCAGTCCTTTGTTGTTTGCCTAGTAGGGGATAAATATCATTGGGCTGATGCCCACGAGTCCGGGTCAAGCCAAGTTCGCCATAGTTGCAATCGATTACTTCACCAAGTGGGTGGAAGCTTAACCATTGTCCATAATTACTAAAAAGAATGCAACATATTTTGTCAAGAAGAATATTGTGTGCAGTTTGATAGCAAGAGTTTCAGGAAACTTTGTGAGGACCTCCAGATTGCATTGAGCTCTGCCTCACATGCTCATCCGAAGTCAAATGGGCAAGTAGAAACAACGAATAAAACCATCAAGAGCAACTTGAAAGCAAGACTCGGGTCCTACAAGGGTCTGTGGGTCGAGGAGCTGCCAGAGGTTTTATGGTCACATCGAACGATCTACAAGGACTCCACTAGGGAAACCCCTTTCTCTTTAGCTTATGGATGTGAAGCAATCATTCCAGCAGAGATCAGGGGAGCGACCTACCGAGTGCAGCATTTTGAGGAAATACAGAATGATGAACTTATCAAGCACCATCTTGACTTGATAAAAGAAAAAAGGTAGAGGTCGGCAATCAAGATGACGCGTTTCTTCAATAAAGGGGTTCGGAAACGGTCCTTCCTCCCCGGTGACTTATTTTTGCGATGAGTCACCTTGAATATAAGAAAGCCCAATGATGGTTCATTGGGAGCCAAATGGGAAGGACCTTACAGAGTTGTCGAAGTCAATAGGCCGGGTACATATCACCTGGAGCAGTTGGACGGTACCCGACTCAAGAAGCCTTGGAATGCAGAGATGTTACATAATTACTTTCAATATAGCCTCTCTTTGAATGACCCTCAAAGATTTCTAAGACGGGCAGTAGATCCCCTGAATATGAATAAGACATTATCTTTCTTAAAATAAAAACTTGTTTATCTATGCTTGTTTATTATTTAAGTGGGAAAGACATGTTTAATATTCTTGTGAAATACTCGTGATCGGAATGCATGAATGGATGCAAGACATGTGGGAAAAGCATGCACCCCCGCAACATGCCAGTCTCTTGTGTCATTATCAAACAACCGAGCTGGAACGTTAACACCAAATGACTTGCATCATTGAGGAATGATCGCAGCATCAAGGCATGTGTGGCGTTTGGTACCTCGGGAATCCATAGCACGCTCGATAAATGAGTTGGTGTGGCGTTTGGTGCCTCAAGGTAATCATAACACGTATGGTTGGCTAGTGGCTTCGGTACTACGGTACCTCTGGGTTTGCATAGCATGAGGAATGACAATTACCCCATGGCGTTTGCCGCATAGTGTTGGAGGTATATAGCACGGGGAAGGCCCACGAGCCTCTGTGGCATTTGTAGCCTCGTGAGGTATATAGCACGGGGAAGGTCGAAGAGCCTCGGGATATGCCTAGCACGGGGATGGAGAATGCCTCGTGGCGTTGGCCATCCCATTTCGGATCCCTAGGCGTGGCATTTGCAGACTCAGAGCCTGCCTAGCATAGGAAAAATCTTAAAGCGTTGGCCGCCCCCTCGATCCGTAGCTCGGTTCTTCGGGACGTTGATCTTTGAGGTTCAAAATTATTATTTTGGGTAGCATGTATTGGGGACATGCACGGTGAAAGCGGTTCGGGTGAAATCGTAACTTTAAAAAATTTTAAACTTACCGAATAAATAATTTAATATCTCATATGAATAATTCATTCATATTTCACCTAAACATATTTATTCGATATAAAATAATGACATAAATAAATTAGAAACACCACGAAACTTTTACTGAAATATTTATCCGCAAAATGGCATAAAATATATTTTTGTCCGAACCGACCAACCAATACACACGGGGGCTGCCCAGGTCAGCCCCAATAGTACTTGGACAATCATGGGCTGCCCGAACAGTGACCAATTCAATGTTTGGACAACGGACACCCGGTAAGCCCAAAACTCACTCGATAACGCCGTTTTTCACCTTTTTCGCCATTTTCACTCCGAAATAATTTCCGGTAATTATTCCAATGCCCAATACACATCAAATATATTTAAATAATATATTTTTCATCACCAAAATCTAGAATTTCCAGATCTGATCCGGGTGCCAAAAATATCATTTTTCATGCTTTAAATCCAATTTTCTCAACATTAATCATATTAATATTTACACCAATGGAGAAATCAAGAACAATTCTAGGAGTTATAAGAGTGGTCATAACACTCTAGAATGACGATAAGTCATCAAATGATAAAATTAAACTAATATTACTCATCATACTTCACACATGCATCTAGCCTCTCAATTCATCCTTCAAATCAAAAAGCCCCAAAATCCAAGAAAGAAAGAAACCCTAGAACTATTATAGATACTCAAGAATAAGAAATAAACATTCTAAGTTTAATAATATTCAAGATTACCTCAAAATCTCCTAATTTCCTAGATCTGATCCGGGTGCCAAAAATATCATTTTTCATGCTTTAAATCCAATTTTCTCAACATTGATCATATTAACATTTACACCAATGAAAGCCTCCACCAATGAATAACTCAAGAACAATTCTAGGAGTTATAAGAGTGGTCATAAAACTCTAGAATGGCAACAAGTCTGTTAGGGTTGGTGCTCGGAGTGCCAATCCAGATCGTATTTATGTCCGACTCATAAATACGAACAGTTCTATTTTCCATAATATTACTAATTTAATGGTAGCACCATTGTCTATAATACACTTATTAAATCTAATTACAATTAGATATCTAATTACGATTAGATTGAAACAAAATCTGGTTTAGTGATACATGTATATTAGACAAAGACCCTAAAACTTACAAGGTAATGCGCAGTTACAACGTATTTTGTAATTGACATTGGGAAGCGCCACTATAAGTTGTATATCCTTAAATAAAGTTCATGGTCAAGATTTACTAACAAGGGTCGATTAGTAAAATCCGCTGAGACCTGTACATGTCGTATATCGTGACTTGGTCCGATGATTTATCCCAATGAACCATGAGTCTCGGGAGACTCGTATAGACTTGTAGGTGTTTATTTGATAAAAACTGAACGACTCACTGAAGATTTCCTAATATATGGTACACCAACGTCAATAGAAATCTTCTCGAGTTGACCGAGCATAGTGGTCCTTCGACTTGAGATACCACAATGGGATATATGAGTTATCCTCCACACTTTGATAGCAGTCACATCATCGATCTATTCATTATCAGACCTCCGTCTGTTCGTTGGGTGTGGACTGATGCTCATGATATCCAGTGCATATCAAGATAGAATCTGGCAGTCCTGTGTACAGGGCATAGGCATCCTCACGTGTTTGCGATCTAGTAAATCCATGGCTGTGGTATAACTTTGGAAATCAATTCTGAGTGTTATTTAGAGATCGTAAATTGAAAGTCGACTATATTATACCGAACAGATTTGACTTTCTCATCTATATCCCATGTATAATATGGATAGCCTGTGACAGGGAGATTATACGTATGCAATGACCTCGACTTGCATAGCTTAGCGAGATTATCTGTGGTCGTCATAATTCATGAGTGGGTGAATTATGGACACGAAATTGGATTTCGTGACGGATAAATCTAAACGTAGAGAGTCCCACAATATGAAGTGTACTCGTTGAGCACTTGTGCAACACGATATGAATAATACTGATTATTCATAATACTTCATCGGATTAAGTGAGTTAATTCGAATCGTTTAATCGGTTAAACGATAACACATGCATTAGGATACTTTGGCTAGTTGTAATTATTGTGTATTTGTATTTGATACATAATACGATTAGATACACATTAATTATTTGTCAAATAAGATTTTGACACATGCCATAAATATATGTATTTGTTATTTATTGTAAATAAAAATACATATATAATAATTATTATATTAATTGATTATTTGGATATTTAATTGTTAAATATTTAAATGATTAATTAATAAACTTTTCTCATAAATATTATGAAATATGTTGAATTATTATTTGGACACATGGCATGATATAATTAAACTTAATGTGTGCAATTTTGATTGGATAACATAAAGTTTAATTTATTTAATTAGATTAAATCTTAAAATTGGACAAAAATGCCCTTGGAAAGTCGTCATCTTCATTTAAAAAGAAAAAAAATTATTTTCTTCACAATTCTTTCTCCATTTTCCGAGAGCTTCACAAAGAAAATGGGTCTCAAAGTTTGTTTGAAGAATCCATGAAGAAATGAAGGAAATTCAAGAAAAAGACTTAGGAAACAAGAGATTAAAGGTAATCTACTTTAACCATAAGCTTGGAAATTTAGTTTCTTGTTTCTTGATGATTTAGAAAGGTTCTAGGGTTCCTTTAATTCTAAAAAATTGGGGCTTTTGGTTGTGGATGATGAATTGGAAGCTTATATGCATGTGTGAAGTAGATTTGGGTGATATTATGGTAATATTGATCCAATATGTTCATTTGATGACATATTGCCATTATAGAGTGTTATGACCACTCTTGTAATGCTATAATTGTTCTTGGTTGATTCATATGTGGTGACTTGATTTGGAGTTTTGATTAATTGATTTAATCTTGAAAATTTGGATTTAAAGCATGAAAAATCATAATTTTCGGTTCTGGATCAGATCTGAATAAACTGGAACTTTTTTGATGAAAATAATGTGTTATGAATGTATTGGATGTGTTTTGGGAGTTGGAACAATTTCTGGATAGTGTTTCAGAGTTGAAATAAGCGAAAACGGCGAAAAACGGTGTTACCAGGTGACTTTTGAGCCAACCGGGTGACTGCTGTCCAAACAGTGAATTTGTCACTATTTGGACAGCCCATGAACTGCCCTAACACTATTGGGGCTGACCTGGACAGTCCCCATAAGTTTCGGGTGGTCGGTTCGGTCAAAAATGTGTTTTGCGTCATTTTGCGGAAAAATATTTTTCGTAAAAGTTTCGCGACATTTCTTTTATATATGTCTTTATTTGATATCGAATAAATAGGTTTAGGTGAAATATGAATGAATTATTCATATTGGATATTGAATAATTTATTCGGTAATTTGAAAAAAATTTAAAATTATGATTTCGCCCGAACCGCGTTTCCGCCGCGCCTCATGCCCAAAACCCCAACAAAAATGGTATCAGAGCAGGTCTGATGCTTCATCCATTACATTATTCATGCTTGATATTTGATATTTAGTCTAATTTTAATGTTCACACATGCATATAATCTATATATGTTTCTTAACTTTTCGGTTCTACGCTAACGGAAATGTGACAGAAATTTAATGGTTATATGAGTTATGTTTTCTATAAGTAGAATTGAATTGTTTAGAAAATGATTTAGATTAAATTCTACATTTGATGTGGAGCAATGCTTCCTTGTGGAATATCCCCGCTTAAAATAAGGTTGTAAAGTAACGTGTATTGGATGCATGTTTCTTAGTCCGTCTTGTCAGTACAGTTTATGTGTATCTTTCTATAATTGCATTCGAGATCGTGCCAAAGCTGTGAGGATGTAGTTTATGAGATTTTATCCATGCCGGTTGTATATTGATACTAGACAAATTCAAATGAAAGTGGAAATCCTGAACGTGCCAAAACTATCAGGACTACATCGGTAGCTTGAGTTTGTCATTGACAAGTGAAGCCTTGATACACCTCCTTATGAACGTGCCAAAGCTATCACAACGAGAAACGGTCAAGACCAAAATCAGGAGTCACTGGTGAGTGATTGACAATGATTTGTCTACCTAATGAATATACGTAGGCGAGACCGTGCCAAAGCTGTGAGTCGAAATATATTCATGGGATCCTACTCTCACTATGGAATTCGATTTAATTATTGAATTCCCGTTCTCCGTTGGGGATTACAGTATTACGTAAAGTAGTGAGAGACACTGCTGAGTTAAAAAATCCAAAACTAAAGCAGTGCGTAATTTTATGGAAAATTCTGCTTCGTTTTCTTTTTATTCTATATTGTTTATAGAATTATACTTCTAATCCATTGCATGTTTATTACTTGAATAGTTTTTCTGACTTTACTTATGGTTGAGTAATTCTAGAATAGGTTCTAGAAAGAAAGTAGACTTAGATATTGTTAGATTAGTTGAAACCATCGGGAACTGTTGTTCCAATTTTCTTGAAAATCAAGATGGTTTGTGACTTAGTTACTAAGTCATGATAGGTAATCTAAAATGATATAATAGTCTTGAAAGAATTGTTTCTTATGCAGTAAGAATTGACTTGAATAGGTCATGTCTCGAGATTCTTGACTGGCATTGAGAAAACTCATTTAGTATTTGTTTATCTTTTAATGACGTTTCTTCACTTTTAGTGACTTTTGGAAGTCACGTGTCTGACACAGTTTGCTAATCGATTATTTGCAATTATTGTGAATAATTGAACGCAATTATAAAGCTTAAGAAATGATATGTGTATAGTTGTGTATAGAGAATATCGATTCTCACAATATGACAAGTGTAGGTATTGGATACCAGATCTCCCATCTAGTTATTTAAAATAATGTTTAATAATTGTTTTGATATTTGATATCAGAACTTGTGACTATTGGATAGTTACTTGTTCTATATAAACAGTTGTTACATATTTTAATATGACTAGTAGTGTCATTAATGAAAAGATAAACATTAAGAAAAATATTCGGTTAACTAAATAACTTAGAACCGTGCTTTATAAGTTTTTATCACATAAGCATTAGATGCTTATTCCGTATGGTAAAGGATGGTCTGATACGAGATCACACCATATATCCTTATCCATTTAATGAATATTGTATTCAGGATGTGATTAAATCTCATTTAACCAATGATCGTCATTGGACCACAAATTTATTAAACTAATACTTTGGAAGTATGTGGTTTAATGAATTAGAAATTACTTTAGATAGTTTTCTTTACTTCGTAACTTAGTTAATGATTTATCATGACTTAGATACGTGTTTCCAAAATAGAACATGTTTAATGTCTTGAATTGTTCGAGAATTTTCAATATGTCTTTGACGAAACACAGATAGAATGTTTCGAATGGTTCAAAGATGTTCTATTTGTAGTATTGAAAACTATATCTTTGAAATTCATTGTGAGTCTTTGAATTGTTCAAAGATGTTTGATATGATCAAACATATGAATTTAAGGCAATTAGTTCTAAAGTTATTTAATGAATGTGATTCTCACTCAATATTATTCTTCTACGATTCCATCGTGATGGAATTGATCAGTGGGAGAAATCGAATCTTATATGATTTGATTCGTTGATATTGAGTGTTACCGAATTAGTTTTCAATACTATTGGGGTTATGCTCCAGTAACACTAATTCATCTCTTTAATTAAGGTTCTGTTCGTTCCTACAGTTACATATATGATATGTATAGTAGAAAATTCATATCTTGAAAAGTTTGAGATTTGAATCATTCTTTTGTATAATGGTTATATAATTGAAAGTACTTGCACCTTAGAGGTACGAGTAAAAGTTTATCATTTATTCTATTTAATAGAATATTGTATTCTATTTGATAGAATATTTTTCTACGATCCCGAGCAATAAAATTATTTTATTACTTGGTGTGTTAACATAATATGTTGACAATTGTAGAAAAGACTTGACTTATTGAAGTCAAATGTGAGAATGATATACTATAAGTGGAACTACATAATTAATAAGATAAAAAGACCCTTAGACAACTTCCGTATAAGTTTAATAGGATGTCAGAATCATTTACAAAGTATTTGATACTTAATGATTCTGTTGTTTTCTTTTCAAAGAAAATTATCCTATAACTTATAGTGGAAGCGATATTTGATATCGATTTCGGTAGTTATCATTGAACCATATATCTAAGATTGTTCATGGCTTACTACGATCAAGTTTTGAACTTGATTAAGCTTTCGTTATGAATAGTTCATAAAATGTGCAAATTGTTTGCGCAGCAAAAGTAAAGTGAGCTTGATAAATGTTTGACATTTATAGTATGTGACCGGCGTAAACACACACGTATAACGCAAGCGCACGTATCGTTCAAGTAGTATAAAAATATCGATCCCACGAGGACTTAATATCTAATCTATTAATTTTATAAGGTCAAATGATTACTAGTATCTAACAGGTTGTTTGATTGATTTGAAATGGTGACGATTCTAAATTTAAAAACAAGTAAATAAAACTGTTCGAAAGTAGGTTTTAAGAAAATTGAATATTAAAAACTATCTAGGGTTGTGATTTCTTCCAATATCATTTTAAAGATGAAGTGGTTATCTTAAAGTTGGGTAATTGTGGACAACAGAACCTGGGCGACGCCGTTCCTAGGCTCGCGGCCTAGTTTGGGAAGTATGAAATAACATGGAGTCGCCACCCGGTGTGAACCGGGACAAAGATTTAAGGCTGCACTCACCCCTCGCAAGGGAAGACCTCAAACCGTTGGGTTCGGAATGGTCCCTTACTTATGTCACTTGTAATGAAAGGATTTATGTGATAATTTAATCAAGCTTAAGTAACACTTATTTCCGAGAGTATCATGCTTCTAAATTCTCATATTCAAGATAAAAACTTATATACGCATTTCACATATATCTCACGTTTAAAATTGCATGCTTAACATATATCAATGATAGCAACGAACATATAACTTCATTTGCATATTACATTCAGGAAAACACAAGCACACATATTAACCATACAAGCACACATATTAACCATACAAGCACACATATGGGCACTTTTCCAAGCGGTACGTGGAATTGTAGCCCAAGTACAGACCGCACTACCGTCCATTCGGAATCGGCTACGGAATTTACGTCTGGGTTTCCATCCGATATACCGCAAGAAATAATACTCAAATGTTATCATGACACAAGCATATGAATTGTAATACATTAACATATTTGCATTTATACATGTGGAGATAGCTACTAGGAAAACTATGCATGAAATCTAATGGAAAAGACTCAGTTCAGTGTGTTCGCGTTCGTGTAGCGTTCGTAAACGCGTTCGAACGGAAATGAAACAGAATGCTCACGTTCGTATGGCGTTTGTTAACGCGTTCGAACGGAAATGAGACCTGACACATGATAAGGCAAAAACACATGCGCGTTCGAGTTACGTTCGTAAACGCGTTCGAACGGGAACGGACCTGATGCATGAAATGGGACGCAATACATAAACACAAAATAAAAGGGCGCGGCGAAGTACTGCCGTAAAGGTGACCTTTTGGGGCTCTTGATCTCTCAAAGAGAGGACCTTTAGACCAACATACTAAGCCCATGTGCATCACATCACACATACAAGAATAGAACCAATCATATCAACCAAGTATGCCCGATTGAACACATCTTACATCCAATCTGAACACACATCAACCGGCGCGGCAAAGCATCGTGGTAACGGGTTTTAACCCCTCCCCATAAGGGATCTTTCATTCCACTTACTAAGCCCATGCGCTTGATTGAACCATACATAAAAGATAAACTCAATAACATCAAACTAAGTATGCCCGATTGAACGTATCTTGCATCCAACCGAACACACATCAACCGGCGCGGCGAAGTAGTGTCACAAAGGTGGCCTTTTCGGCTCTTTGTCTCCCAAATGGAGGACCTTTGGACTAACTCACTAAGCCCATGCGCTTGGTTGAATTATGCATAACTGAACAACATATTGAATTCAAGTAAAGAAAACTAAATAAACAAAAGCAACACAACAAAAGAGAGATGGTGCCGTTTACCCAAGCGGTACGTGGAGTTGTGGCCCGAGTACAGATCATATTACCGTCCATTCGGAATCGGCTATGAAATTTATGTCCGGGTTTCCATCCGATATACCGCGAGAGTTGACACATCTCTCATTCATCCAATACCCACAACATATTACATCTCATAATTCATGCATGTTTATCTACTCAAAGACCACAACATGCATTCCAACATGACAATCATACAAGTAATACTTAATAAATAATGCGGAAAAAAGAAAACAAGTGTGAAAGATACCCTCAGGTCTAACCTTTTAAGCCGTCTCTCGGACTCGCGTTCCACGAAGATCGGAAGGGGTACGGCTCCGCAACTTTTCTGGTTCACTGGTTCAGCGTCCTAGCTCACTGCTTTGCTGTTTTGCTTGCGGTTCGAACTCCGTTCTGCTCCTATTCGGCTTCTGTCTTGCTGCTCACTGCACGGGCCACCTGTTTTAACGTTTTCAATAAACTATTCCAAGTTTGTGTGGGTTCTTAGTGCAATTATATGTGATTATTTTTAAGATTATCTATGCAGTTTTTATGTTACTGTTTTTGGGATTTTGGGGACTGTTTTGGGAGGATTTTTGCTGCTGCTCTAAGGTGATTTGGGCTGCTGTTTTAAGGTGATTTAGGGGCTACTTGGGCGTGTTTTAGAGGGGTGCAGGGGCTGGTTTCAGTGGCTTTAGGAAGGCTTGTTATTTTCGGCTATGGAGGGAGGAGAAGGAGAGAAATTCTTGTTGTTTCTTGCTTACAATGGGCGTCAATGGGAAGGCTTCTTTTTTTGTGTATCTCCGTCAACTAGAGGAGAGCCAGAGGCTTGGTGAAGGGTGGTTTATATAGAGAAGGGTTAGGGTTGACAAGGGAAGGGATTTTGTGCATTTAATTAGGATATGATTTAGTTTTAAACAAGGAAATCAAAGGATTGAGGGGGGGACAAAATATTTTAATTTAGGAAGTTGCAATATTTAATTTGTGATGGTTTAGGAATACAAATATTTTATATTGGTAATTATCTTATTAGATTAGGAAGTCAAATATATGATTGGCTTTAATTGGTTAAGATTGATTTTAATTAGGCATATCTTCTTTTTAGTTTTGGTAAATATTTTATTTAATTGGTAAATGGTTTAAATATTTTATTTAATGTTTAATGTTTAAATTAATATTTATTTATTTAATTTGGGATGTGTTTTATGGGCTTTGGGGAGCTAAATGGGCTGGGTGTGAGGCTAGCAGCAAAACCAGAATTACCGACACCGTTCGAACGCTCCCTCGAACGCGACACGAACACCCGCAATCTGTTTTGCGTTCGAACGAAGTAACGAACGCAGCACCAACGAAGACAGTGAGCTTGTTTATTCTGAATTTCCCCTTCCGATATCCGTTTCCCGCGGCTTTCGTGACTCAAAAGGTAGTGCCTCCAAATGAGGCTCATCATCGGGTTTCACATGCGAAAATGCAATGCCTACAGTAATATATTGATTTATTAACCTGGAACACTAAATTATATGTAAGCCTCTGTCGATGGTCAGACACAAATACCCAGTTTAACCCAATTGAACCATATGTCTATGTTAACCAAATTATATGGATTCATTAAGTTTAAGTTCCAATTATGGCTACCCCCGCCCGACAGGTATATGTCTATCCTGTAAGGAAATCTATTAAAGGGTTATATATCCTCAAGGAAGATCGTGGACTATTGAGTCTAAGGTCTTAAACTTAAAATCCATATGTCTAATTCATTTTAAGTTTACCAGTTCAATTTTATTAATGGCCAGTTAATAAAAAAATATTAAGATTAAGACTCAATAAATAAACCTTTATATTACTCAAAACTATAATTTAACCCCTTATAAACCGGTGATATTGGATTTCATCACAACCCCAGATAACTGGCTTAGTTACGACATATATTTACAGGTAGTAAAAACTTAAATAAAATAAAAGACATAAAGTAAATTGCTGGATATTAAATACTGAAAAGTAAATTGCTTAAAATTAAATAAAGTAAAAAGTAAAAGTAAAAAGTAAAAAGTAAAAAAATAAAAATAAAAAAATAAAAGTAAATTACTGAAAAGTAAATTGTTGAAAAATAAATTGCTGAAATTAAATAAAGTAAAAGTACAATAAAGGAAAATGCTGGGGGTTAGAGGATCAACTTTTATTAATACTATTTTAGATATCTCCCTTAATATAATATATTAACTTTGCGTGATAATTACCAACCAGCCATATAGGCGGTATCCTGATTAAGTCAAATTAATAATTAATTACCAACCGACCAACCAGGCGGTATCCATATTTAGTCAGGTTAAAATCAATTTATAATTAATTACCAACCGACCAATATAGCGGTATCCTCATTAAGTCAGGTTTTAAATCATTTATATATTATAATTAAGGGAGATTAATCTAAATAGCAATAATAAAAGCTTTACCTTTCACCCCAGCAAGGGATAATTACCTCATCATTGCTTAAAAAAATAAAAACTGCAAAAGTAAAGAAATAAAATGTTTGTGCGTAAAAGTAAATTGCGGAAAGTAAAAACTGAAAAGTAAAAAAAAGAAAGTGCGAAAGCTTAAATTAATTACTGAAAACTGAAAATAAACAAACTAAATACAATCTTCTTATTTATTCTTAAGGAATTTTAAAGAAGAAAGTATGAATTTTACAAATGAAATGGTTTGGTATTTATAGGCAAAATTTTGCCTCCATCAAATCATCCATCAAATTCTCCACCAAATCCATTATTAATTTCTCCACTAATTACTCCACCAAATCCATAATTGCTCCACTAATTTCTTATCTTGTTTGGTGGTGATTTGATAATTTTTATTAATTATTTATTAATTTATATTTTGCTTTGAAAATGATTGATAATGACTTTAATAATTACACACCACACACTTCTGGATGGTTCATCAATTTCGGTCATGAAATCATCGGAATTAGAAAATATATTCTCTTTCAAAGTTGTATATCTTTGAGTCTTCTTTAATCTGGAACTTGAATCAGCACAATCCGATATCTAAGTAAAAAGTTATGCCCAAAATACGACAGATGCGCAAAACTAGAATTTCCAAAACTGCACTTCGTCAAAACGCCCTTTCAAGTTTCCAATCTCCAAAATTAAAATATCAAGTCCAATAATTGCCCTTATTTGACCCATATTTCATCCTAAATGATTTCATTGAGACCCGATATTATTTTATCTGCAAAATAAACTAAAACACATCAAAACGTTCATCAAACCCGAGAAACTAAACAAAATATTAAGTTAAAGGGGCGGTAAATATTGATATATTGTCCGCTCATCAGTATGACAGAGAGAAATGTTATGCTCAGTATCTATTGTAGATTATGAGGAAGCTTGTCTCTAGTCGCACTAATTGAACAATTAAAGATCTGTTGGTTAATGTTAATATTAAACTTTGTATTTTGGCTAAAGAATGCAAAGTGGCGTTCTTGAGTGATTTCTTCGAATGAGAGTTCCGTCGTGATTTCTTTGTTTGAAGAATTAATTCTATAATGGCCCTAGATTTTTTATTCTGCACAGTTTGATATACTAGCTTATAGAGCCTAGTGTAGACTCAGATAAGCTTTTCGAAAAACCGTGTTCTCTAATTTTGATACTGTCAGATTATCTGATTTTATCAAAGCATAGAGAATACATATTTGTTAGTAGGGTCAATAGGAGTGTACAAATTTATTTCTAGTATTATATATCCTAAGTCTAATTTTCTCCGTGAAAGCAGTGAGAGTAGTCTCTGATATATTTGATATTAAGTTTTGTATATGATATAAAACTAAGAGACCTGTAAAAAACTCCCATTAGTCACGTATTAGATATGATCTAATAAAGGACACAGTAAAACTATCTGTATGACAGTTAGTATAACTGTTACATGTCTTTTATATATATAGTGTTCATCTTTCGTAAAGGATGATACCTTTGTCGAAAGGGAAATTGATTAGAATGTCTAGTCAATCTTATGCATCATAGGATGATGGCATAATGAATACTATATTATGTGCGATTAAAGATATCAATTTAATCGTAATTGTTATGAGTATTTTGATATATTGATGACCATATGATGGATCTTGAAACATGTTCTTTGTGATCTTTGAGATATTAAGAACGAGTTTCTTATTCATGGAGAATTTAGTCTGCAACCATAATGTTAGATTAGTTTTGATCCTAATTATGACATTAGATGGTCTATGTCATATAAAGTCAGAAAAGATGCAGTGCAAGTGTCACTGTTGATTCTGCTGAACTAGTGGAATCAGTTGCGACTTTTGAGGTATTAACTTAAGAAGTTGCATAATGACCCTATATATTAGAAGTTTTCATATTAGTGTAGTGCTTACAGTTGTCTCATAGTATTTGGATTTGATCTTTAAATACGTAGACAACTCAATAGCTATAACACAATACTGATATAGCGTCTGAGTCTTATTGATGTAGAACTTGGATTCTACAAAATATGAATGATGCTAGCTAGGGAAAATAATTGGGTTTGTTGGACAGACTCAATTTGTTAAAGCAGACTCACTTGTTGTTACCTACCTCTTGAGTGCTAGGTGAGCTCTAGATGGCCATGAGTATGTGATATACATTGAGATGTGTATATGATATCGTGGATTGGCACTAGAGCAAGTTGGAGAAATTGTTAGGGTTGGTGCTCGGAGTGCCAATCCGAATCGTATTTATGTCCGATTCATAAATACGAACAGTTCTATTTTAGATAATAGTACTAATTTAATGGTAGCACCATTGTCTCTTATACACTTATTCGACATAACTACAATTAGATATCTAATTACGATTAGATTGAAACTAAATCTGGTTTAGTGATACGTGTATATTAGACAAAGTCCCTAGGACTTACAACGTAGTGCGCAGTTACAATGTAGTTTGTAATTGACATTGGGAAGCGCCACTATAAGTTGTATATCCTTAAATAAAGTTCCTGGTCAAGATTTACTAACACAGGTCGGTTAGTAAAATCCGTTGAGACCAGTACATGTCGTATATCATGACTTGGTCCGATGGTTTATCCCAATAAACCATGAGTCTCGAGAGACTAGTATAGACATATAGGTGTTTATTTGATAAACACTGAACGACTCACTAAAGATTTCCTAATAGATAGTACACCAACGTCAATAGGAATCTTCTCGAGTTGACCGAGCATAGTGGTCCTTCGACTTGAGATACCACAGTGGGATATATGAGTTATCCTCCACACTTTGATGGCAGTCACGTCACCGATCTATTCATGATCAGACCTCTGTCTGTTCGTTGGGTGTGGACTGATGCTCATGATATCCAGTGCGTATCAAGATATGATCTGTCAGTCCTGTGTACATGGCATAAGCATCCTCACGTGTTTGCGATCTAGTAAATCCATGGCCGTGGTATAACTTCGGAAATCAGTTCCGAATGTTATTTATAGATCGTAAATTGAAAGTCGACTATATTATACCGAATGGATTTGACATTCTCATCTATATCCCAGGTATAATATGGATAGCATGTGATGAATGGATTATACGTATGCAATGACCTCGACTTGCATAGCTTAGCGAGATTATCTGTGGTCGTCATAATTCATGAGTGTGTGAATTATGGACACGAAATTGGATTTCGTGACGGATAAACCTAAACTTAGAGAGTCCCACAATATGAAGTGTACTCGTTGAGCACTTGGGCAAGAATCTCGAGACATGAACTAATTTATGTCAATTTTACTGCACAATAAACTATTCTCTCGAGAGAATTATATCCTAAAACGAATATTTATTTAGATTACATATCACGACTTAGTAACTAAGTCACTAACTATCTTGATTTTTAAAGAAAATCAGAACAACAATTCCTGATGGTTTAGATTAATCTAACAATATCCAAGCCTACTCGTAATCTATAACATATTCTAGAAAACTGCAACCATAAGGAAAGTCAGAAAACATATATATAAAATATGCATGCAGTGGATTAAAAGTTTAATTCTATCAACACTATAGAATAAGGAAAACATAAGAGGCAATTTTCGTAATATTATACACTGCCTTAGTTATGGATTTTTAACCCAGCAGTGCCTCCCACTATTTTATGTAATATTATAATCCCTAATGGAAAACTAGAATTCAATAATTAAATCGAATTCCATAATGAGAAGTGGACCCCGTGAATATATTTCGACTCACAGCTTTGGCACATTCTCGCCGACGTATATTCACAGGTAGACAACTCATTGTCAATCACACTCACTGTGACTCTTGATTTGGTCCTGACCGTTTCTCATTGTGACAGCTTTGGAATGTTCACAGGATGCGTATCAAGGTTTCACTTGTCAGTGACAAACTCAAGCTACCGATGTAGTCCTGACAGCTTTGGCACGTTCATGATTTCCACTTTCACTTGAATTTGTCTCTTATCATATAAGTTCTACCGGCAAAAATGAACTACCATCAGCCATAACTGCACGGCTTTGGCACGATACAACTACAACATCAAGAAAACATTCGCATCTGTACTGACAAGGCGGAGCAAGAAACAAGTATTCCTAATACTAGTTACTTTAATGCCTTATTTAACGGGATTTTCCTATTGTCAAACAATCCGAAATTAACCAAATTAATTTCACATGCATGTGAAAATAACAAAATTGGATTAAATATCATATATCAAGCATGAAAAATGCAATGGATATAGGATCGGACCCACTCTGATACCATTTTTGTTGGGGTCAGGAGCGACGGAAGCGCTGTTCGGGCAAAATCGTAACTTACAAAATAAATCATTCAATATCTCATATGAATAATTCATTCATATTTCACCTAAACATATTTATTCGATATAAAATAACGACATAAATAATTTAGAAACACCACGAAACTTTTACGAAAATATTTTTCCGTAAAATAACATAAAATATATTTTTGTCTAAACCGACCAACCAATACACACGGGGGCTACCCAGGTCAGCCCCAACAGTATTTGTGCAGTCATGGGCTTTCCGAACAGTGACCAATTCAATGTCTGGATAGGAGACACCCGGTAAGCCCGAAACTCATCTGATAACGCCGTTTTCACCGTTTTCGCATATTTTCACTCCGAAATAATTTCCGACAATTATTCCAATGCCCAATACACATCCAATATATTAAAATAACATATTTTTCATCACCAAAATCTAGAATTTCCAGATCTAATTCGGGTGCCTAAAATATCATTTTTCATGCTTTAAATCCAATTTTCTCAACATTAATCGTATTAATATTTACACCAATGAAAGCCTCCACAAATAAAGAACTCAAGAATAATTCTATGAGTTATAAGAGTGGTCATAACACTCTAGAATGATGACAAGTTATCAAATGATAAAATTAAACTAATATTACATTAATATTACGCAATCTTACTTCACACATGCATCTAGCCTCTCAATTCATCCTCCAAATTAAAAAGCCTCAAAATCCAAGAAAGAAAGAAACCCTAGAACTATTATAGATACTCAATAACAAGAAACAAACTTTCTAAGTTTAAGAATATTGAAGATTACCTCAAAATCTCCTAATTTTCTATATCTGATCCGGGTGCCAAAAATATCATTTTTCATGCTTTAAATCCAATTTTCTCAATATTAATTATATTAATATTTACACCAATGAAAGCCTCCAACAATGAAGAACTCAAGAACAATTCTAGGAGTTATAAGAGTGGTCATAACACTATAGAATGGCAACAAGTCATCAAGTGATAAAATTGAACTAATATTACATTAATATTATTCAATCTTACTTCACACATGCATCTAGCCTCTCAATTCATCCTCCAAATAAAAAATCCCCAAAATCCAAGAAACAAAGAAACCTTAGAACTATTCTAGATACTCAAGAACAACAAACAAACTTTCTAAGTTTAAGAATATTGAAGATTACCTCAAAATCTCTTAATTTCATTAAGCTTTCTTCTTGATTCCATCACTTTCTCTCAAGTTTCTTCAAGAAATATTTTTGGGAGCTTTCTATTTGAGAGAATTTCGACCATGGAGGACTTATGAAAACTTGGGGCAATTTGGTCATTTTTCAAAATTATTTAATAAGCTTTAATTATCAAATTCAAATTGATAACTACAAGTTTTAAATAAAGCATGCCACTTGTTACCAAAAATAATTAAACATGTGTAATAATAATTATTACAAATGAATATTAATCTAATTAAACATAAAGTTAAATTAGACAAATTCAAATTGAATACTTCAACCTTAAAGTTTAATATTATTAGTAACCAATAATAATTAAACATATTACATAAAAAAATATGTAATATTGATATTATGTAATTATTTAGATATTTAATATTTAACATTTAAATATCTTAATAATTAATTAATATAATTATTAATATATATGTATTTTATTTACACTAAATAACAAAAATACTAGTGACATGTGTCAAAATCTCTTTTGACAATTAATTAATATGTATCTAATCAAATTTTATATCAAATACAAATACATATTAATTATTAATTGACCAAAATCCCCTAATGCATATATTTTCGTTTAACCGTTTAAAAATATTCGAATTAACTCATTTAATCCGGTGAAGAATTATGAATAATCTGTATTATTCATAACGTGTTCCTCAAGTGCTCAAAGAGTACATTTCATATTGTTAGACTCTCTAAGTTTAGGTTTATCCATCACAGAATTAAATTTCGTGTCCATAATTCACCCACTCATAAATTATGACGACCACATATAATCTCGCTAAACTATACAGGTCGAGGTCATTGCATACATATAATCCCTCCGTCACAGACTATCAATATTATACCGGGATATAGATAGGAATGTCAAATCCCTAAGGTATAATATAGTCGACTTTCAAATTTACGATCTCTAAATAACACTCGGAACTCACTTCTAAAGTATACAACGACTATGGATTTACTAGATCGCAAACATGTACAAGATACATATGCTTTGTACACAGGACTGACAGATTCTGTCTGATACTCACAGGATATCATGAGCATCAGTCCACACCCAACGAGCAGGTGAAAGTCTGATCTAAATAGATCGGTGAGGTGATAGCCATCAAAGTGCAGAGGATGTCTCATATATCCACAGTGGTATCGCAAGTCGAAGGACCACTATGCTACTCGACTCGAGAAGATTCCTATTGACGTTGGTGTAACATCTATTAGGAAATCTTCGGTGAGTAATTCAATGTTTATCAAATAAACACATACATGTCTTTACGAGTCTCCCAAGACTCATGGTTCATTGGGATAAACCATCAGACCAAGTCTCGATATACGACATGTACTGGTCTTAGCGGAGTTTACTAACCGACCCGTGTCAGTAAATCTTGACCAGGAACTTTATTTGAGAATATATAAATTATAGTGACGCTTCCCAATGTCAATTATAAACTATGTTGTAACAGCACACTACGTTGTAAATCTTGGGATCTTTGTCTAATATATATATAAATATATTAATTAGATCGAATACGTATATAAAAACAAAAGGTGCTACCACTAAGTAAGTAATATTATGGAAAAAGAATATTTTCGTATTCATGAATCTGAAATAAATACAATCTAGATTGGAGCTCTGAGCACCAACCCTAACAAAATGGGGTAGGATACTGTTTCAGGCTCCATTGTTAATTCTTTTGGGTCTGCACGGGGTACGTGATATATCACCATTGTTTTGTTTGTCTTGTTTTTTTTATCCTGGTTTTGTTTTTGATGGATGACTTAAAATGGGACGCCATTTCCAGTCTCCATGGTGATTTTAGGAGGTTGAAAATCTTCTCTTACGGTCAAGTCATGGAAAGAAAATTGATGGTGATGAGTGGTAAATAGATCATTATTTCTCACTCCCTTGACTTAATATTTTGTATAGTTTCTTGAGTTTTGTGAATATTTTGATATGTTTTGTGGTATTTTGTAGATAAATAAAATAACCGGACTCTCTGGAATCAATTCGGGGCCAAAACAGTGAAAAATAAACAAAAAAGGGCAAAAATATAAATTTCATGCTAAAATGCGTCATTTACTAAAATGTGCCGTCTGCTAACGTGTGCCGGAGACTGCTAACATGCGCCGGACATGTGGACCAATCAGAGAAGTTTTGCTAGCATACGCCATTGCTAACATACGCCTGCCACGTGTCAACATCACAGCAAATATACTAATATGCGCTGTGCCATGTGTCACCATCACATGCTGCCGACAATCCACATCTTTGCTGACGTCAGCATCGCGACGCGCACCAACTTTATGCGTCGCGACGCCGATATAATTATTGAGCTGCCGACGCTGACCCCGCCACGTGTCCTCATCTCCAAAAGTTTCGTGCCATACGTCCACCATCAACCGCGCGTCGCGACGCGTGAGGCAAAATTTTGCCTATAAATTGAGGCCGAATTTCATTTGTAAAATCTTACTTTCTTCTAAGGAATTCCTTAAGAATACTAAGAAGATTGTATCTTGTTTGTTTATTTACAGCTTTCAGTATTTAATTTTTGCATTAGCACTTTCTTTTATTTACTTTTCAGTCTTTACTTTTTGTATTTAATTTCATTTATTTTTACGCAATAGCTTTCTTTTCTTTACTTTTTAGTTTTTACTTTTCAGTAATGAGGAGGTAACTCCCCCCGCTGGGGTGAAAGGTAAAGCTTTTATTACTAATATTTAGATTAATCTCCCTTAATTATAATATATAAACTATTTAAAACATGACTTAATGAGGATACCGCCTTTATGGTCGGTTGAATTTAATAAAATTGGTTTTAACCTGACTAAACTGGATACCGCATGTATGGTCGGTTGGAATTAATTATAAAATTTGACTTAATCAGGATACCGCCTATATGGTCGGTTGGTAATATCACGCAAAGTTAATATATTATAATAATGGAGATATCTAAAATAGAAGTAATAAAATGGATCCTCTAACCCCCATCATTTTATTTTATTGTACTTTTCCCTTTTTAATTTCCAGTATTTACTTTCCAGCATTTACTTTATTTAATTTCCACATTTACTTTCAAGCATTTACTTTATGCCATTTACTTTATTTAAGCTTTTATTAGTCTTAGTTATGTGTAGTAACTAAACCTGTTATCTGGGGTTGTGATGAATTCCAATATCACTAGTTTATAAGGGGTTATTTTAAAGTTTGGGTAATATAAAAGTTTATTTATTGAGTCTTAGTCTTAATGCTTCTTGTTAATTGGTCATTAATAGATTGATCTGGTAAACTTAAAATGAACTTGGAAAAGGGATTTTAGGTTTAAGCCTTAGACTCAATAGCCCACGATATTCCTTGAGGATAGATAACTATTTAATAGATTTCCTTACAGGATAGGAATATACATGTCAGACGGGGTTAGCCATAATTGGAACTTAATCTTAATGAATTCAGATAACTTGGTTGACATAGGAATATGATTAATTGGGTTATTCTTGGTATTTGTATCTGACCATCGGAATAGGCTTTTGCATAAATTCGTGTTCCAGGCTAATAAACCAATATATTGCACAAACGTAAAATAACCACTTCATCTTTAAAAATATATTGGAAGGATTCACAACTTTAGATGGTTTCTTAATATTAAATTTTCCCTTAATTTACTTTCGCATTGTTTTAATTTATTTGTTTTAAGTTTAAAGTCACCATCCAATCAAACAACCAATCTATTAGGTACTCGTAAGCATCTAACGTCATAAATTAATAGCTAAGATATTAAGTCATCGTGGGATTGCTACATTTATACTACTTGAACGATACGTGCATTTGCATTATACATGTGTGATTACGCCGGTCAGATAGCCCAGGCCTGCATCCGTTCCGCCGAGGCCATAGTGTGAATTGATGGCTCAGGGCTGCATTCGTTCCGCCGAGGCCATAGTGTGGATTGATGGCTTGAGGCTGCATTTGTTCCGCCGAAACCATAGTGTGGATTGTTAGCTCAGGGTTGGGTTACGTCCCACCGAGGCCTTATTGTATTTTTTGACATGGGGTTGGAGTTTATTTTCCATGGCCAAGTGTTGAGTGACACAAGAAGGGAATATTCCATTGTGGCCAAGTGTTTATTGATGCTCGGGGATGAGGTTGGAGTTTCTTTTCCATGGCCAAGTGTTGAGTGACACAATGAGGGAATATTCCATTGTGGCCAAGTGTTTATTGATGCTCGTGGATGCATTCGTTCCATCGAGGACATAGTGTGGATTGTTGGCTCGAGGTCGGGTTACGTCCCACCGATGCCTTATTGGGTTTGTTGGCATGGGGTTGGAGTTTCTCCCTCATCGCCAAGTGTTGAGTGGCACAATGAGGGAATATTCTCTTGTGGCCAAGTGCTAATTGATGGCTCGGGGAGGCATTCGTTTCACCAAGGCCATGTTGTGAATTGATGGCTCGGGGCTGCATTTGTTACGCCGATGCCAAAGTGTGGATTGATGGCTTGAGGCTGCATTCGTTCCGTCGAGGCCATAGTGTGGATTGATGGCTCGGGGCTACATTCGTTCCACCGATGCCATAATATGGATTGATGGCTCGGGGTCGTGTTACGTCCCACCGAGGCCTTATTGTGTTTGTTGGCATGAGGTTGGAGTTTCTCCCCATGGACAAGTTTTGAGTGGCACGAGAAGGGAACATTCCCTTGTGGCCAAGTGTTTATTGATTGCTCAATGCTGCATTCGTTCCGCTGAGGCTATAATGTGAATTGATGGCTCAGGACTGCATTTGTTTCGCCGAGGCCATAATATGAATTGATGGCTCGGGACTGCATTCGTTTCACCGAGGCCATAGTGCGGATTGATGGCTCGGGGATGCATTCATTCCTTCGAGGCCATAATACGGATTGATGGCTTGGGGCTGCATTCGTCCGAGGACATAGTGTGGATTGTTGGATCGGGGTCGGGTTACGTACCACCAAGGCCTTTTTGTGTTTGTTGGCATGAGGTTGGAGTTTTTCCCCCATGGCCAAGAGTTGAGGGGTACAATGAGAGAATATTCCATTCTGGCCAAATGTTTATTGATTGCTCGGGGATGCATTCGTTCTGCCGAGGCCATAGTGTGGATTGTTGGCTCAGGGCTACATTCGTTTCGACGAGGCCATAGTGTTTATTGATGGCTCGGGGCTGCATTCGTTCCTTTGAGGCCATAGTGTGGATTGTTCGCTCGGGGTCGGGTTACGTCTCATCAAGGCCTTATTGTGTTTGTTGGCATGAGGTTGGATTTTCTCCTTCATGGCCAAGTGTTGAGTGGCACAACGAGGGAACATTACCATGTGGCCAAGTGTTTATTGATGGGTCAGGGCTGCATTTGTTCCGCCGAGGCTATAGTGTGAATTGATGGCTCGGGACTGCATTCGTTCCGCCATGTCTATAGTGTGGATTGTTGGCTCGGGGTCCGGTTACATCCCACCGATGCCTTATTGTGTTTGTTGGCATGGGGTTGGAGTTTATCCCCTATGGTCAAGTGTTGAGTGGTACAAGAAGTGAACATTCATTTGTGGCCAAGTATTTATTGATGGCTCGGGTCTGCATTCGTTCCACCGAGGCTATAGTATGGATTGATGGCTTAGGGTCCGGTTATATCCCACTGATGCCTTATTGTGTTTGTTGGCATGAGGTTGGAGTTTCTTCCCCTATAACCAAGTATTGAGTGGCACAAAGAGGGAACATTATATTGTGGTCAAGTATTTATTGATGGCTCAGGGCTGCATTCGTTCTGTCGAGGCCATAGTATGAATCGATGGCTCGGAGTTGCATTAATTCCACCGAGGTCATAGTGTGGATTGATGGCTCGGGTCGGTTACATCTCACCGAGGCCTTATTGTGTTTGTTGGCATGAGGTTGAAGTATCTCCCACATGGCCAAGTGTTGAGTGGCACAATGAGGGAACATTCTCTTGTGGCCAAGTGTTTATTGATGGCTCAAGGCTGCATTCATTCCGATGAGGCCATAGTGTGGATTGATGGCTCGAGGTCGGATTACGTCCCACCGAGGCTGACCGGTGCAAATACACGCGTATAACGCAAGCGCACGTATCGTTCAAGTAGTATAAAAAGTATCGATCCCACGAGGACTTAATACATAATCTATTAATTTTATGAGGTCAAATGATTACTAGTATCTAACAGGTTGTTTGATTGATTTGAAATAGTGATGATTCTAAATTTTAAAACAAGTAAATAAAATTGCACGAAAGTAGGTTTAAGAAAATTCAATATTAGGAAACTATTTAGGGTTGTGAATCTTCCAATATCTTTTAAAAAGATGAAGTGGTTATTTCATATTTGTGTAATAAATCGGTTTACTAACCTGGAACACGAAATTATGCGAAAGCCTCTGTCGATGGTCAGACGCATATACCCAGTATAACCCAATTGAACCATACGTCTATGTCAACCAAATTACCTGGATTCATTAAGTTTAAGTTCCAATTATGGCTACCCCCGCCCGACAGGTATATGTCTATCCTGTAAGGAAATCTATTAAAGGGTTATCTATCCTCAAGGAAGATCGTGGGCTATTAAGTCTAAGGCTGAAACCTAAAATTCCTTTGTCAAGTTTATTTTAGATTTACCAGATCTATCTTATTAGTGGCCAATTAACAAGACGCATTAAGCTTAAGACTTAATAAATAAACCTTTAAATTACCCAAACTATAAAATAACCTCTTATAAACCGGTGATATTAAAAGTCATCACAACCCCAGATAACTAATTTAGTTACAACAAATAATTAAGGCTAGTAAAAACTTGAAAGTAAAAGACATAAAGTAAAAATGCTGAAAAGAAATTGCGGTAAAGTAAATTACAATAAAATGCTAAGGAAAAAAGATCAACTTTTACTAATTACTATTTAGATATCTCCCTTAATATAATATATTAACTTGTGATTATTTTACCAACCGTCCATATAGGCGGTAACCTGATTAAGTCAAATTAAGTCCAACCAGCCATAAAGGCGGAATCAAAATAAACCTGCCATATAGGCGGTAAGAAAATTTAATTACCAACCGCCAATCTGGCGGTATCCTTGATTAGTCAGGTTTAAACCATATTAAAATGAATTACCAACCGACCAATATAGCGGTATCCTTTTTAAGTCAATATTTTAAATAGTGAATATATATATTTAATGGAGATTAATCTAAATAGTAACAGTAAAAGAATTACCTTTCACCCTAGCTGGGGAAATTACCTCATCATGGTGAATAGTAAAAACTGTAAAAAATTAAAGAAAGTAAATTACTATTATTACAGAACGTAATTAAAATTAATTACAAAACTAAAATTTAAAAGAAACTAATAAGAGAAAAATCCATATTTACATCAGAGAATTCAGAGAGGAAGGTACATCTGAAACTGAAACCTCGAGCTCAATTTATAGGCGCGGATAAGCTCTGGGCGTCGCGACGCCAAAGCCTTTGGCTTCGCGACGCCGGCCTTTTTTGGCGTGGCACGCTGAGGGCTTGACACGTAGCGATTCTGGATAAGGAGATAAGGCGACACGTGGCAAGGCGGCTGAGAGCTCAATTATTATGTTGACGTGGCATGACATGGCGACACGTGGCGAAATGGAGTGTCGGCACCGTAGGATTGCGACACGTGGCACGCTGTGATTGGTTGATGATGATGTGGCGATGACATGGCACTTTGACTTGGTCAATAGGTGATGTGGATGATGACGTGGCGGTGATGTGGAGTGACACGTGGCAATGGCGATTGTCGGCACCGTAGGATGATGACACATGGCACGTCGCACGTTAGCAAATCGGCTGTGATGGTGACACGTGGCACGGCGCACGTTAGCAAAGTCAAACTTCTCAGATTCTGACATGTGGACCCGGCGTACGTTAGCATGGTCCCGGTGCACGTTAGGCGTCGCTACTCCAAAGGCTTGCGCGTCGCGACGCGCGAAATGACCATTTTGCCATTTTCATCATTTTTCACTATTTTGGCCCCAAATCACCTCCATAATGTCCTGAAACTTTATTTATCTACAAAATAACAAAAACACATCAAAATATTCACAAAGCTCACGAAACTATACAAAATATTAAGTTAAATGAGTGGGAAATAGTGATATAATTACCACTCATCAGAGGCCTTATTGTGTTTGTTGGCATGAGGTTAGAGTTTCTCCCCTATGGCCAAGGGTTGAGTGACACAATGAGGGAACATTCCTCTGTGGCCAAGTCTTTATTGTGGCTCGGGGTCGGGTTATATTCTTCTGAGGCCTTGATGTATTTTCTGGCATGGGGTCGGAGTTTCTCCCCCATGGCCAAGTGTTGAGTGGCATAATGAGGGAGCATTCCCTTACATCAAAGTGACTTATATGGCTTGGGGACGGTCTTTCCCCCAATACATCTCTTCTTCAGCTCAACTCGGGGTTGAGTTACGTCCCGCTGAGGCCCTATTATTGTATGTTTTCATACAGAATGATCATTCCCTTACGGCCAAGTTACTTAGATGGCTTGGGGTCGATCTTTCCCCAATGTATCTCTTTGTCAGATTAGCTTGGGGTTGGGTTACGTCCCGCCGAGGCCCTTTTACTGTGTGATAGCCTGAGGTGAGTTTTCCCTTGTGACCTATATTTTATTTTGCAGATCATTCTTTTTCGGGATAACAGCACGTCAAGAGCGTGCATCAACACGAGGTGGCACAAAATGAGTTTCTTCAAGATCAAGCAGAGAAACCAATAAACGGTAGAGGTGAGCACCGGTTCCGGGTCTACCCGGAACTGGTTGGAACCGGACCGAAAATTCGAGTTTGGAACTGGAACCGGTTGTAACCGGTTTGGTTCCGGTTCTAAATAGATGGAACCGATTTTTAATCAGTCCGGTCCGGTTCCAGAACAACCGGACCATAGAACCAGAACCGGAACCGAACAATTTTGTTGAATTGGATGTATTTAATTCGTATGTTGATCATGATATTTTTATTTTATTTTTTTGTATTAATTATACCGCAAGCTACTTAATAGATTAATGATTTAGTTTATGCAAATCTAGTTTCCATGGCCTACTGATAGTATCACAAAAAAAAATAGCCACCTGAAAATTAAATCTTGGCTCCTCTACTGGCTGCAGCCATTGAGCCTGAACGATATTCCTTCATGTTTTTGTGTGTTTGAGGATGACTCGTACTGTTATACATGATTTTCCGTTCAATCACTATGAAAAGAAAGTTTCAAGAGAATGTCACAGGCTTCAGGTATGAAAGTTTGATTCATGGTGGACTTTTTCCTTTTCGATGAAATTACTGCAGAGTAGAAGATGCCACTGAGATCATGGACATCATGTTCTTAAATTGAGAGAGAAAAAGCTTGGAATTGCGAATCCAGACCAATTTCAAAGTTTGATAATGTTATATAAATAGGGTAATTCGGAACCGGACCGGAACCGAATTGGAACCGAATAATAGGGTACCCTATTTAATTGGGTAGATTCCGATTCCACTTAGTTAGGAACCGATTTTTTCCGGTTCCTGTTCCATGCGGAACCGAAATCGAAACTGATTTTGCTCACCCCTAGTAAACAGACCGACCAGAGTTAGCTCGGATCAATATTTTGTTAGGGTTGGTGCTTGGAGTGTCAATCCAGATCGTATTTATGTCTGATTCATGAATACGAACAATGCTTTTTTCCATAATATTACTTATTTAATGGTACCACCACTTGTCTTTATATACATATTCGATCTAATTACGATTAGATATCTAATTATGATTATATTGAAACTAAATTTGATTTAGTGATACGTGTATATTATACAAAGACCCTAGGATTTACAATGTAGTGCGCAGTTACAACGTAGTTTGTAATTGACATTGGAAAGCGTCACTATAAGTTTTATATCCGCTGAGACCAGTACATGTCGTATATCATGACTTGGTCCGATGGTTTATCCCAATGAACCATTAGTCTAAGGAGACTCATATAGACATGTAGGTGTTTATTTGGTACACCAACATCAATAGGAATCTTCTCGAGTTGAGCGGGCATAGTGATCCTTCGACTTGAGATACCACAATGGATATATGAGTTATCCTCCACACTTTGATGGCAGTCACGTCACCGATCTATTTAGATCAGACCTCTGCATGTTCGTTGGGTGTGGACTGATGCTCATGATATCCAGTGCGTATCAAGATAGAATCTGTTAGTCCTGTGTACAGGGCATAGGTATCCTACACGTGTTTCCGATCTAGTAAATTCATGGTCGTGGTATAACTTCATAAACAAGTTCCAAGTGTTATTTAGAGATCGTAAATTTGAAAGTCGACTATATTATACCATAAGGATTTGACGTTCTTATCTATATCCCAGGTATAATATGGATAGCCTGTGATGGAGGGATTATACGTATACAATGATCTCGACTTGCATAGTTTAGCGAGATTATCTGTGGTCTTCATAATTCATGAGTGGGTGAATTATGGACACGAAATTGGATTTCGTGATGGATAAACCTAAACTTTGAGATTCATACAATATGAAGTGTACTCGTTGAGAACTTGGACAACGCGTTATGAATAATACAGATTATTCATAATACTTCATCGAATTAAATGAGTTAATTCGAATCGTTTAATCGATTGAACGAAAACACATGCTTTCGGAAATTTTAGTCAATTAATAATTAATGTGTATTTATATTTGATACAAAATTTGATTTGATACATATTAATTAATTGTCAAATGAGACTTTGACAATTTCATTAATATATGTATTTGTTATTTAATGTAAATAAAAATACATATATAATAATAATTAAATTAATTAATTAATTAGATATTTAAGTGTTAAATATTTCAATAATTAAATGATATCCTTTTTTCATAATTGTTATGAAAAATATTTAATTATTATTGGTTACAAATGGCATGATTTTATTAAGCTTTAAGTGTACAAATTTGATTTGTCAAATTAAAGCTTATTATTATTAATTAGATTAATATAGTCAAATTGACCAAAATGCCCTCTAAAATCGACAATTTCAATTTTTAAAGGAAAAAATTTTTCTTTTGGCTTCCTAGGGAAGCTTGGCCGAAACCTATCCTCCAAAATAGCTCTCCATTTTTTCTTGATGATTCAAGGAAGAAGAAAGTAAAAAAATTCAAGAAAAAGTCAAAGAAAGTTGAAGATTAGAAGGTAATCTTTAATATTTTTAAGTGTAGAAAATTAGTTTCTTGTTCTTGAATTGTTAGAATGGTTTTAGGGTTTACTTACTTCTTAGAAATTGGGCCTTTTAGATTTGGAGGATAGATTTGGAAGCTTATAGCATGTGTGAAGTTGATTTGGATGATATTATTGTAATATTGGTTCAATTTGATCATTTGATGATATGTTGTCATTCTAGAGTATTATGACCACTCTTTTAATGCCTAGTATTGTTCTTGGTTGCTTCAATTGTGGTGGCTTGGATTGGTTTTATTATTAATTTGATTAATTTAGAAAAAGTTGGATTAAAGCATGAAAAATTGACATTTTTGGTTTCTGGATCAGATCTGGAAATTCTGGGTTTATTGTGATGAAAATGATGTTATATAAATGTATTGGATTTGTTTTGGGTGTTGGAACAATTTCCGAAAACTGTTTCGGAGTTGAAATATGTGAAAAACGGCGTTACCGGGTGACTTTTGAGCCAACCGGGTGATAGCTTCCCAAACAGTGAATTAGTCATTGTTTGTGTTGGACAATTATGACCCATAGTATCACTATTTGTACAGAACATGGCGTTGTTGTACAAATTAAATATGTGACAAAGGAAATTGCTCTTTTATCATTTGTAATTAGATTACCAAGATATATATAAATGATAAAAGTTCATATGATTAGTTCTGGATTAATAAGATATGAGACAATATTAATCCACTAAGGTTTAATCATTAAATATCTCTAGTCGTAGTATTATCGACAATGGACATCGATAATGCGGAATAGACTAGTATTGCACTTGTGCGCGTTGTGGGAGCATAATGGCATAGTTCTCATATATTTAAGTATTGGATACTTATGCAAGTGTGATAGGAGGTTGTGTTTACCGATGGTACGGAAATATATTCGCTCTAGATAGACCCCTCGGAATCCCATTGGTAGTATGACTATGTGTCTATGGGAATCCGAATCAGGGTAGGTGTATTTGGTCTTAACCTGAGACTTGCATCGCTAATACTTGCGACAATCAGTATACTTTGGTTTTGGTCGTCCGGGGCTTTAACAGGTTCTGTGTACGCCTCTTCTGGGTATACTGAGAATCATAGTGTATTGGGTGTGATGTCAAGATGGAAGTATCACTTCAGTCATATGGAGATGATGATCACGTAGGATACGGAACTAGTACTCTTAAGTACTGCAGTCATCGGGATAATATGACTAGGTCATGTTTATCCGATTATAGAGACTAGTTACCAGAGATCCGATATATGCTTCGTACGGGGCAGACACAATTCCAGCCCCAGGCCTAACATGTGACATTCGATACTAGATCGCTATACGCAATACTAAGTATACTACGCCTGACATAGATTATATATTCCTAAAAGAATATTTCTGGAGAATTGGGTAGGCATGGTGTTTTGCTATAAGCCAACCATGTCTTGTAAATCGGTAAGAATGTGGTACCGGGTA
Organism: Zanthoxylum bungeanum; assembly: GCA_019454045.1. Lineage (NCBI taxonomy): Eukaryota > Viridiplantae > Streptophyta > Magnoliopsida > Sapindales > Rutaceae > Zanthoxylum > Zanthoxylum bungeanum. The sequence continues at coordinate 424,043 of SKCR01036796.1, read as the reverse complement.
CACACGTGTTCGGATAATCTGACTACCGGATTTACTACCAACATATCCAGGGATCTCATGGGTCGTTTCCCGAAGATTCACCGATGACGTATGACTCGGATATAATTAATCTTGGATTAATTAGAAGAGAGAGAAAATTAATCTATGATTAATTACGGAGAATTTTATATGGGATAAAATTCAATTAATAGAGAGAGAACGATTAATTTGGAATTAATCGATAAAATATTATATTCGATATATTAAATGAAATTAGATTTCATAACGGAATTAAAATTGAATTTTAATTCGGGCGAACGAATTAATTTAGAATTAATTCGCGAGTGACGTGAATAGTAATTTTGCTAGGCATAATTATTTAATTAAATTTGATTTAATTACGTCGCAACGGAAAATTCGTTAATTCAGAATTAACGAACCCAAGCCCGGAATGTGTTTGCGGGCCCACTCGAATTTTGAATTAAAGTGGGGCCCACACACAAGTCACATCACTAGTCAACTTTCTCACTTTAGCTTGATGGAAGGTAGTAGTTGTTGATGACTTGTATATTACACTTTCATTATTTTATTATGAAAAAGGTGAAAGACATTTTACTAACTTTGATTTGGTATATGTCTTTGATTTTTTGAAAATCATAACACACCTTTACAATTCATTCTCTCTCATTTTCTTTGCCTTGGGCGTGAGCTATCTCCCTCTCCTCTCATCAATTTGCCGTGACCCATAATGAAGAAAAGGAAGTTTTGTTGCAAAATTTTCTAAGTAATAGCACACAAATGAGTCATACAAAGGTGTTAGGGACACTAATCCATGAGTTTGGAATTCAAGGACAAGCTTGGAAGCTCAACATACATCAAAGGAGAAGCTTGGAGCAACTTCCATGGAGGCAAAATTTTTGTTATCTCCTACATCCACTCAACCGAGCATTGTAAGTATTTTCTGCTCCTTTACTTTGTTGATTCACAACATTTTGTGCTTAATATGATCTTGGTTTGACCTAAGAAACCCAACAATGGTATCAGAGCCTAAATTAAGCATGAAATATTTTAGGGTTCTTAATCACAAATTTGGGTATTTTTTATTTGAGCATGATTTGATCAAATTGTTTGTTTGAGTATGCTTACATATTGATAACTTAGAGTTATGTATGATCAATTTGATGAAAAATTAATTGGATTAATTTTCCCCAAAAATGTTGGCATGGCTGAATACATAAGGACACTTGTAGATCATGGTAATTTTCATTTTAAGCCATTGGATGTGTTTAGAATGTTTGGATATATTGATTTGTGATTTAATTGGATTGAAATCAAAATTGATGAAAAAATATCCATATTGACGTGAGCCTTGGAGAGCATGTTGGATTGATTTTGCTTCAATTTGTGTTGGACATAAGTTGATTAATTAAAGCATGATTAATTAGTGTAATTGGAGTTTTGGAAATATTAATTTAACTAATTAATTATGGCTAATACACTTTAATTAAATAATTGTGATATTTGGAATATTGTGATTAAATTAATTGGGCTTAATTTGGAATTGGGCTAAAAATGTTGTATTTGGGCTTAATGGGGTTGGTTGGGCCAAGTTTGGTTTAGGATAATTGGTTGGATCCAATTGGGCCTAAAACCATTTCCATAAAGTCCAAATATGATCATTGGGCCTTTAAAAATTTAATTGGGCCTAATGGGCCAAAATTAATTTTATGGCAAATGGTGATTCCTTATTGGGCTTTGGTTGCCAAAGTCCATGCCTTATGAATTAATTAAAAGCCTATTGGACTTTAATTAAATTGACATTGGATGTTAATTGGGCTTTGAGACCCATTAAGATTAGATTTAGAATCTAAGTCGCAAATGCACATTAAAAAGTGTAATTATTTAATTTGGAATTAAATAAAGAATTAGTATTGAATACAAATTAAATTGGATTTAATATTGTAGTTTGATATAATTCAAGAGTTCGTACTTTAAGTACTTATTCTTAAACGAGTTGGACTCGCGCAAATCAAATCGTTGTTTGAACATTGGATGGTCATAAATTAAAGATTATTTAATTGGATTAGATTGATTGATAACATGCTTTGTGTGAATACATGGATGTGATGTATGAATAATGTATATCGGATGGATATTAGATGGGTGAGGGCAATTTTGGAAATTATTGTAATAAATTTAGAATTTATTAAATTGGACCTGCGTGTCCAGCCTATTACCTCTTGACTCTTTGTATTTCTCTTCTCACATATTCCCCTCAATGTAAATGAGGTTTCTTTAGAAGTATTATGTAATTGGGTAGAAGTTAGAATAGTGCTAGCGGGGAGAGGAAATGGAGTGATTTGTTCTAGGAACAATTTGTGAGATATCCATCCGTATATCATTATTAATTTATTTATCGCGCCTTATTATGATTTTAGAATGCATGCTTAAGGGTGTATGATGAGACCTAATCAAAGATAATTAATTGGTTGCCAATTACGCGAAAAACCCTCAACAAATATTAAGCGCTTTCCTTCCATTGAATAATTCATTCTCAATATCCAAGATTGGCACTGGTTTGTTGGCCAAAGTCAAGACCTTTGTCCATCGCGGATGTGTTTGAATCATGAAGGCTTTGTTCCATATCGCATATCTTGTCCAAGTTGTGATTTGTTGGCCAAAGTCAAGATCACTTCTTGTCCATCGACATTGATTTCTGAAGCTTTCCAAAGTCAATGGGTCACGCTTAACTAGAATCATTAAGCTTGTTGAGCCAAAGCCAAGGCTTAGTTGATTTAGAGGAAAAAGGTTAGGAAATATATTGGATATATTTACATATATTGGATATATGTTTCGGACTTGGAAGTCCACCTACTGGATCTAGGAATTGGATAAGATCCAATTGATCTTAGAGATCTACCTAGTTAAGTTTCATACAACTTGTTGGCCAAAGTCAAGGTTGTGTGTTATTTAACGGGATCCTAGCCCACTAGGAAACTAGGTTTCCCGAGTACTCAACAGAGGGTTAGAGGCTCGCCGAAAAATAGTGGGAGGCAAATATTAAATTTGCAATTTCGTTTAGATACTTGCCAATACGCGCTCATTTCAATTTTTCGTCATTAAAAGTTTTTTAAATATATTAGTTGGACTAATATTCAATTGTTGTTTTAATTAAACAGTTGGACTGTATTCAAACTACTTCATTTATAGTTGATTATATAATTGGATTATAGTAATCAAATATATTTGAATTTAACAAATCAAATAGTTGTTGATTATATAGTTAGACTATAGTAATCATTATATTCGATTGTACATGAAATCGTTGATTGGATAGTTAGACTATTGGAATCAAGATAACTGAAAGATTAGCGTTTAAAACATAATCCTGGGTGAAAATATCTTTAAACGGCTTCAATTTTCAGATTGGGAATAGAACATCAGGATAGTCATAGGAACTGAGAAGTTATTCTATTTGATAGAAAAATATCTCGGGCCTGAGCCCGGAGTTGAGCAAATTGTGGACCATGAGTTTTAGAAGACTCATGGTGATGATAACTTTAGTGCTCAATCTGTTATGCTTACCGCAATGACACTTTAATTTTGTCGTCAAAAACTAAGGATTAGATCATTATACCATGATGATTGAAATTAAAGGATCATCATAGATCTAACCTTAGATATTAGAAGTACAAATTGCAAAAGAAGATCTTTCACTCGTGTATGTCAGAGGGTACATCTGTCGAGCACTAGGTGTCGTAGATGATTGCTGACATCGATCAGCTAGTTTAGCTGGCCATTACCTACGTGGCCGAGACTTCCAAAGATTTGATCTTATAGTCTCTGCCCGAATGCTGGGGCAGGTTCATTATGAACCAAGAGTAAACTCTTGGAGAGTTGATGGCTATGCTCAAGGAAGCAGAGCCAGAGCTTCTATAATAGGCAAAGGCAAAATCGTCACAGTCTTCTAGGAAGACAAAGGACATATCCCAAGATGTCTACCTAAAATGTGGAAAACGGGGTCACTGAAGCGTGCCGTATGGATAAGGCAGACATGAAGGAAGTGAAGGCGGGGCAAGGCTCCGGCTTCAATTATGTTTGTCATAAACATGTTCACTATTAGTTTCAAAATTGGATTTTTTGATACTAGATGTAGTACATAAATATGTACTGATGTGCAGAATCTGCTGATTAGCAGGAGACTGACTTCAGTTGAGATCTACATGCGAGTCGAAAATGGGACGTGAGTCACTGTTTTAACCGTAAAAACCTAATTTTAGGAACTACCCTTTGGGCATGTACTTAAATTAGGAAACTGTTATAATGAACCTAGTTTGACTAGAAACATTATCTCTATATCTAGTATAACTCGTTGCGGGTATACCTTTATATTCTAGAACACTAAGTGTTTTGTTTATAAAGATGATATCGAGATAAACACATTAGATGTGAATAATAGTATTTATATTTAGAATATAAATTAATCTCATACATATAGCATGACAAACAAATAGCTCAAACTGAATTAATCAGATGAGACTTATTTGTGGCATTATTGTTTGGGACACATTAACAAGACTCGTATATCCATACTTTCGAAGAGTGGGTACTAGGACGGATTTGATTCTAATTCAAATGATGTCTACGAATCTAGTTTATTGGGCAAAGTGCCTAAAATACCTTTTACTTGGTAAAAGTGCAAATGCCACCGATCTGTTAGCCCTCATTCATAGTGACGTAAGTGGGCCCATGTCTAGCTAGGCTAGAGGTGGATATGAATACTTCGCAACCTTTACGGATGTGGCATCGCGTTATGGTTATGTGTTTCTTGTGAAACATAAATCAGAAACTTTTGATAAATTCAAAGAGTTTCGAGACGAAGTATAAAAACAGACCGGCAAGAGTATTAAAACATCACGATTGAACCGTGATGAAAATACTTAAGCAATAAGTTTCTCCACTATTTGAAAGAGTATTGTATTCTTTCATAGTAGACTCCTCCCGGAACACCTCAATTTGACGGTGTGTCCGAACAGAGAAACCGAACTTTGTTGGACATAGTTAGGTTAATGATGAGTCGCTCTGAGCTACCAATTTCCTTTACGGGATACGCATTAAACAGTGCAATACTTATTTTGAATAAGGTTATGTGATAATATGTTAGACAGACTTCATATTAGATATGAACAGGAAAGAAACCATGTTTCTCATTCCTAAAGATTTGGGAATGCTGGGTATATGTTTGGATGATACCAAACTAGAACCCAAATCGGATAAGTGCCTAATTTGTAGGTTATCCTAGGGAAACCAAAGTATAGTACTTATACAACTCACAAGAGAACAATGTAATTGTTGCTCTCCATGCGGTTTTCCTAAGAGGAATTCCTATAAGCAGTGTTAAGTGGGAGGAAAGTAAAACTTGATGAAAATTGGAGTAATACTGTTCCAGGCACCGAATCCTCACGGAACACAAACAGTTCATCAGGGATGAAACTGTACCACAATCTTCAAATACACAAGAACCGCGCAAGTCGGAGAGAGTCAGAAAACAACCTGGGAGGTATGGGTTTCTGATCTCACCTCGTAAAGATGTCAATCTTATTGAGGAACACGAATCGACTACGTATGAGGAATTGATACAGGGTATCGACTCCTTTTAGGGCAAAGTGCCATGAAGTCTAAAATGGATTCCATGTATACCAACTAAGTTTGGACACTGGTTGATGTACCGGAAGGCATTGTGCCTATTGGTACTATATGAGTCTTCAAGGAAGACAAACATGGATGGCAACATACAAATGTACACAGCTAGGCTTGTACAGAAAAGGTATCGTCATCAACATAGTGTCGACTACGATGAAACCTTTTACTTGTTGCCATGGTTAAATCCATTTGGATAATGCTTGCTAATGCTGCATGTTTCATTTATGAAATATGGCAGCTGAACGTCAAAAACGATTTCCTTAAAAGGAAACCTTTTGGAGGATGTTTACAACATCCTGACGGTTTTTTCGTACCAAAACATGCAAACTAGGTTTGCAAGTTAAATCGATCCATTTATGGATTGAAGCAAGCATCGTGTTCTTGGAACCAACATTTTGATAAGATCATAATGGTATATGATTTAATTCAAAACGAAAATGATTCTTGTGTATATAAGAAGGTTAATGGGAGCGCACTGACAATGATTGTCCTATATAATTATGACATATCATTTCTTGGAAATGACATTCCCATAATTTAATCGGTGAAAGCTTGGCTTTCATGAAAATTCTCCGTAATTACTTGGGAGATTCAACCTTTATTCTAGGAATAAGGATCTATTGGGATAGATCTAAAAGTTGTTGGCACTCTCCGAGAACTCGTACATTGAAAAGATGTACCTGACCTGGTGTCTCATAGGCTTTGAGCATATGGAGTCACAATCAGGCCAATCCAAGTGATAGTCACTGGATTGATGTTAAGAACATCCTTAAGTATCTTAGATGATCTAAGGATGCTTTCTTAAGCTATGGAGGAGGAGAACTTGAAGTGACTGGGTTCACCGTTGCAAGTTTCCAAACTGACAAAAATAACTATAAGTCGTAATAAGGGTACTATATAGTTTGAATAACGGAACAGTGAGCTGGAAATCTTCCAAGCAAGATATTGTTGCCGAATAAACAACAAAAAGCGGAATATTGCTGCAGCTGAGGCAGCAAAAAAAGCATTTTGGATCAATAAAATTCCTAATTAGATTAGGAGTAGTTATGTTAGCAGCTGAGCTAGGCTACAACACAGGCTAAAGAATTAATGGTCTCATCAACGATCCAAGTATATACTTCAAATATTTCATATGATTCGTTGGAGCATACATCGTGGTGATGTGATGACCGAATAAATCGCATCAGATGATAACAATGCAAATCCGCTGACGAAATCTGTTTCTCAACAGAAGTTTGAGCGACCCGTACATAGTTTAGGTGTATGACACTTGAGTGATTGGCTATAGGCCAAGTGGGAGATTGTTGGACAATTATGACCCATAGAATCACTATTTGTACAGAACATGGCGTTGTTGTACAAATTAACTATGTGACAAAGGAAATTGTTCTTTTATCATTTGTAATTGGATTACCAAGATATATATAAATGATAAAAGTCCATATGATTAGTTCTGGATTAATAATATATGAGACAATATTAATCCACTAAGGTTTAATCATTAAATATCTTAAGTCGTAGTATTATCAAGACTGGACATCGATAATGCTGAATAGACTAGTATTGCACTTGTGCGCGTTGTGGGAGCATAACGGCATAGTTCTCATATATTTAAGTATTGGATACTTATGCAAGTGTGATACGAGATTGTGTTTACCGATGGTACGGAAATAACTTCGCCCTGGATAGACCCATCGGAATCCCATTGGTAGTATGACTATGTGTATATGGGAATCCGAATCAGGGTAGGTGTATTTGGTCTTAACCTGAGACTTGCATCGCTAATACTTGCGACAATCAGTATACTTTGGTTTTGGTAGTCCGGGGCTTTAACAGGTTCTGTGTACGCCTCCTATGGGTATACTGAGAATCATAATGTATTGGGTGTGATGTCAAGATGGAAGTATCACTTCAGTCATATGGATATGATGATCACGTAGGATACGGAAATAGTACTCTTAAGTACTGCAGTCATCGGGATATTATGACTAGGTCATGTTTATCCGATTATAGAGACTAGTTACCAAATATCTGATATATGCTTCGTACGGGGCAGACACAATTCCAGCCACAGGCCTAGCATGTGACATTTGATACTGGATCGCTATACGCAATACTACGTATACTACGCCTGACATAGATTATATATTCCTAAAAGAATATTTCTGGAGAATTGGGTAGGCACGGTGCTTTGCTAGAAGCCAACAATGTCTTGTAAATCGGTAAGAACCTGGTACCGGGTACGCACGTGTTCGGATAATCCGACGACCGGATTTACTGCCAACATATCCAGGGATCTCATGGGTCGCTTCCCGAAGATTCACTGATGACGTATGACTCGGACATAATTAATCTGGGATTAATTAGAAGATAGAGAAAATTAATCTAGGATTAATTACGGAGAATTTTATCTGGGATAAAATTCAATTAATAGAGAGAGAACGATTAATTTGGAATTAATCGATAAAATAATATATTCGATATATTAAATGAAATTAGATTTCATAACGGAATTAAAATTGGATTTTAATTCGGGCGAACGAATTAATTTAGAATTAATTCACGAGCGACGTGAAGAGTAATTTTACTATGCATAATTATTTAATTAAATTTGATTTAATTACGTCGCAACGGAAAATTCGTTAATTCAGAATTAACGAACCCAAGCCCGGAATGTGTTTGCGGGCCCACTCGAATTTTGAATTAAAGTGGGGCCCACACACAAGTCACATCACTAGTCAACTTTGTTACTTTAGCTTGATGGAAGTTAGTAGTTGTTGATGACTTTTATATTACACTTTCATTATTTTATTATGAAAAAGGTGAAAGACATTTTACTAACTTTGATTTGGTATATGTCTTTGATTTTTTGAAAATCATAACACACTTTTACAATTCATTCTCTCTCATTTTCTTTGCCTTGGGCATGAGCTATCTCCTTCTCCTCTCATCACTTTGTCGTGAACCACAATGAAGAAAATGAAGTTTTGTTGCAAAATTTTCTAAGTGCTAGCACATAAAGGAGTCATACAAAGGTGTTAGGGACACTAATCCATGAGTTTGGAATTCAAGGACAAGCTTGGAAGCTCAACATACATCAAAGGAGAAGCTTGGAGCAACTTCCATGGAGGCAAAATTTTTGTTATCTCCTACATCCACTCAACCGAGCAATGTAAGTATTTTATGCTACTTTACTTTGTTGATTCACACCATTTTATGCTTAATATGATCTTGGTTTGACCTAAGAAACCCAACAGTTTGGGCAGCCCATGAACTGCCCTAATACTGTTGGGGCTGACCTGGGCAGCCCTCATGTGTATTGGGTAGTCGATTCGGTCAAAAATATGTTTTATGCCATTTTGCAGAAAAACATTTTTCGTAAAAGTTTCGCGATGCTTCTTAGTTATTTATGTCGTTATTTGATATCGAATAAATATGTTTATGTGAAATATGAATAAATTATTAATATTAGATATTGAATAATTTATTCGGTAATTTAAAAAGTTTTAAAATTACGATTTCACCTGAACCGCGAGCTCCGCTCCGCCCGCGTCAAGACTCCAACACATTTTCGGTCAAATAGGACCTAATGGAAGAGATGGCCAAGCTATGGATCAGAAGCAGAGGTGTTAGGTTAGGGTTATAAACCCGACGTGGATTTTTACAAAAGCACTATTGCTTGCAGATTGTGGAACCCTATCTGAGGTTAGGTAGATTTTGAATTCTAGACTTAATCAGAGTTGAACTCCAGCATAAGAAGACATCCTACCATTATAGTTCTCAGTACCAACTCGCAGACTCGTTGATACCGAGAACTAAAGGACATATATTGATGGTGATTTCTGTTAGGGTTGGTGCTCGGAGTGCCAATTCGGATCGTATTTATGTATGATTCATTAATACGAGCGGTTCAATTTTCCATAATATTACTAATTTTACTGGTAGCACCCTTGTCTTTTATACACTTATTCGATCTGATCTCGATTAGATTGAAACTGAATCTGATTCAGTGATACGTGTATATTAGACAAAGACCCTAGGATTTACAGTATAGTGCGCAGTTACAACGTAGTTTGTAATTGACATTGGGAAGCACACTATTAGTTGTATATCCTGAAATAAAGTTTCTGGTCAAGATTTGCTAACATGGGTCGGTTAGTAAAATCCGATGATGAGACCAGTACATGTCGTATATCGTGACTTGGTCCGATGGTTTATCCCAGTGAACCATGAGTCTCGGGAGACTCGTATAGACATGTAGGTGTTTATTTGATAAGACACGAACGACTCACCGAAGGTTTCCTAATATATGGTACACCAACGTCAATAGGAACCTTCTCGAGTTGAGCGAGCATAGTGGTCCTTCGACTTGAGATACCACTGTGGATATATGAGCTATCTTCCACACTTTGATGGCAGTCACGTCAACGATCTAGTCATGATCAGACCTCCGCATGTTCGTTGAGTGTAGATTGATACTCATGATATCTTGTGCGTATCAAGATAGGATCTGTCAGTCCTGTGTACAGGGCATATGCATCCTCACGTGTTTACGATCTAGTAAATCAATGGCCGTGGTATAACTTTGAAAACCAGTTCCGAGTGTTATTTAGTTATACCAAACGGATTTGATGTTTTCATCTATATCCCAGGTATAATACGGATGGCCTGTGACAGATGGATATATATGCTATGACCTCGGCTTGCATAGTTTAGCGTGATTATCCGTGGTCGTCATAATCCATGAGTGAGTGGATTATGGACACGAAATTGGATTTCGTGACAGATAAACCTAAACTTAGAGAGTCTCACAATATAAAGTGTACTCGTTGAGCACTTGGGCAACTCGATATGAATAATACGGATTATTCATAATACTTCACCGAATTAAGTGAATTAATTCGGATCGTTTAATCGGTTAAACGATAACACATGCAATTAGGAGATTTTGTCCGCTAATAATTATTGTGTATTTGTATTTGATACATAATACGATTAGATACACATTAATTATTCGTCAAATGAGATTTTGACACATGCCATTAAATATATGTATTTGTTATTTAATGTAAATAAAATACATATATATATAATAATTAATTGATTAAATTTTTCATAATTGTTATGAAAAATATTTAATTATTATTTGTTACACTTGTCATTAAATTAAAGGTTAAAATGTCAAATTTGATTTTTCACCACTTTAACTTTATAATTAATTTATTTTAATAATTGTTATTTGTGATAATTGTTATCACACTTGTTTATTATTAATTGGACCATTTGGCATGACTTTTAATACACTTTATTTGTGTTCAATTTTGATTGGATACTATAAAGTGATATTGATTTAATTTGATTAAATAAAACAAAAAAATAACAAAATACCTTTATTTCTCTCTCTCATTTTCGTCCACTCCTTTAAATAATAGGGGAATTGTTTTTCTTCATCCTAATCTCTCCTCCATGACCGATTCTTCCCAAGGAATAAAACCCAAATTTTTGATGTTTGAAGAAACAAAAAGAAAGACAAAGAAATTCAAGAAAAAAGCTTGGAATTTAGGAGATTAAAAGGTAATCATCTACGATCCAAGCTTGTAAATTATTTTCATGTTTTTCTTGAATACTTAGAAATGTTCTAGGGTTTCTTTGTTTGAGAAAATTTGGGTTTTTGTTTGTGGTTGATGGAGAAGGAAGAATATGCATGTGTGAAGTTGGTATTGGAGCTAATTAGTGTAATTTTGCTCCAATTTGTTCAAATTATTGTTGGATAATATTGTTGTCATTCTAGAGTTATTGATCCACTCTTAGATAGCCTAGAATTGTTCTAGAGTTATTCATATGTGGTGGGACTCATTTGGTGATGGATTAATTAGATTAATCTTGTTGAAAATGGGTTTAAAGCATGAATTTTTGGACAATTTCGCTTTCTATTTTGACCTGGAAATGATTCTGATTTTGTGATGAAATTGGTGTCTTTTGAATGTTTTGGATGTGTTTTGGGAGTTGGCGTAATTGCCGGAAAGTATTTTTTGACTTGAAATAAGCGAAAACGACCAAAAACGGCGTTACCTGGTGGATTTTGAGCCAATCGGGTGACGGTTGTCCAAACAGTGAATCCGTCACTGTTCGGGTAGCCCATGAACTGCCCCGACACTATTGGATCTGACCTGGGCAGTTTCCATAAGTGTTGGGTGGTCGGTTCGGTCAAAAACGTGTTTTAGGCAATTTTGCGGAAAAATGGTTTTCGTAAAAGTTTCGCGAGTTTTCAATTTGTTTATGTCAATATTTGATATTGAATAAATAGGTTTAGGTAAATATGAATAAATTATTCATATTAGCTATTGAATAATTTATTCGGTATTTTGAAAAAGTTTTAAAATACGATTTCGCCCGAACCCGCCCTTCCGCTGCGTCCCTCGCCCAAAACCCCAATAATTTATGGGCTCGAAGGTTCCTAACATGGGTCGGTTAGTAAAATCCGATGAGACCAGTACATGTCGTATATCGTGACTTGGTCCGATGGTTTATCCCAGTGAACCATGAGTCTCGGGAGACTCGTATAGACATGTAGGTGTTTATTTGATAAGACACTGAACGACTCACCGAAGGTTTCCTAATATGGGTACACCAACGTCAATAGGAACCTTCTCGAGTTGAGCGAGCATAGTGGTCCTTCGACTTGAGATACCACTGTGGATATATGAGCTATCTTCCACACTTTGATGGCAGTCACGTCAACGATCTAGTCATGATCAGACCTCCGCATGTTCGTTGAGTGTAGATTGATACTCATGATATCTTGTGCGTATCAAGATAGGATCTGTCAGTCCTGTGTACAGGGCATATGCATCCTCACGTGTTTACGATCTAGTAAATCAATTGCCGTGGTATAACTTTGAAAACCAGTTCCGAGTGTTATTTAGAAATCGTAAATTGAAAGTCGAATGTATTATACCAAACGGATTTGATGTTTTCATCTATATCCCAGGTATAATACGGATGGCCTGTGACAGATGGATTATATGTATGCTATGACCTCGGCTTGCATAGTTTAGCGTGATTATCCGTGGTCGTCATAATCCATGAGTGAGTGGATTATGGACACGAAATTGGATTTCGTGACAGATAAACCTAAACTTAGAGAGTCTCACAATATAAAGTGTACTCGTTGAACACTTGGGCAACTCGATATGAATAATACGGATTATTCATAATACTTCACCGAATTAAGTGAATTAATTCGGATCGTTTAATCGGTTAAACGATAACACATGCAATTAGGAGATTTTGTCCGCTAATAATTATTGTGTATTTGTATTTGATACATAATACGATTAGATACACATTAATTATTCGTCAAATGAGATTTTGACACATGCCATTAAATATATGTATTTGTTATTTAATGTAAATAAAATACATATATATATAATAATTAATTGATTAAATTTTTCATAATTGTTATGAAAAATATTTAATTATTATTTGTTACACTTGTCATTAAATTAAATGTTAAAATGTCAAATTTGATTTTTCACCACTTTAACTTTATAATTAATTTATTTTAATAATTGTTATTTGTGATAATTGTTATCACACTTGTTTATTATTAATTGGACCATTTGGCATGACTTTTAATACACTTTATTTGTGTTCAATTTTGATTGGATACTATAAAGTGATATTGATTTAATTTGATTAAATAAAACAAAAAAATAACAAAATACCTTTATTTCTCTCTCTCATTTTCGTCCACTCCTTTAAATAATAGGGGAATTGTTTTTCTTCATCCTAATCTCTCCTCCATGACCGATTCTTCCCAAGGAATAAAACCCAAATTTTTGATGTTTGAAGAAACAAAAAGAAAGACAAAGAAATTCAAGAAAAAAGCTTGGAATTTAGGAGATTAAAAGGTAATCATCTACGATCCAAGCTTGTAAATTAGTTTCATGTTTTTCTTGAATACTTAGAAATGTTCTAGGGTTTCTTTGTTTGAGAAAATTTGGGGTTTTTGTTTGTGGTTGATGGAGAAGGAAGAATATGCATGTGTGAAGTTGGTATTGGAGCTAATTAGTGTAATTTTGCTCCAATTTGTTCAAATTATTGTTGGATAATATTGTTGTCATTCTAGAGTTATTGATCCACTCTTAGATAGCCTAGAATTGTTCTAGAGTTATTCATATGTGGTGGGACTCATTTGGTGATGGATTAATTAGATTAATCTTGTTGAAAATGGGTTTAAAGCATGAATTTTTGGACAATTTCGCTTTCTATTTTGACCTGGAAATGATTCTGATTTTGTGATGAAATTGGTGTCTTTTGAATGTTTTGGATGTGTTTTGGGAGTTGGCGTAATTGCCGGAAAGTATTTTTTTGACTTGAAATAAGCGAAAACGACCAAAAACGGCGTTACCTGGTGGATTTTGAGCCAATCGGGTGACGGCTGTCCAAACAGTGAATCCGTCACTGTTCGGGTAGCCCATGAACTGCCCCGACACTATTGGATCTGACCTGGGCAGTTTCCATAAGTGTTGGGTGGTCGGTTCGGTCAAAAACGTGTTTTAGGCAATTTTGCGGAAAAATGGTTTTCGTAAAAGTTTCGCGAGTTTTCAATTTGTTTATGTCAATATTTGATATTGAATAAATAGGTTTAGGTAAATATGAATAAATTATTCATATTAGCTATTGAATACTTTATTCGGTATTTTGAAAAAGTTTTAAAATACGATTTCGCCCGAACCCGCCCTTCCGCTGCGTCCCTCGCCCAAAACCCCAATAATTTATGGGCTCGAAGGTTCCTAACATGGGTCGGTTAGTAAAATCCGATGAGACCAGTACATGTCGTATATCGTGACTTGGTCCGATGGTTTATCCCAGTGAACCATGAGTCTCGGGAGACTCGTATAGACATGTAGGTGTTTATTTGATAAGACACTGAACGACTCACCGAAGGTTTCCTAATATATGGTACACCAACGTCAATAGGAACCTTCTCGAGTTGAGCGAGCATAGTGGTCCTTCGACTTGAGATACCACTGTGGATATATGAGCTATCTTCCACACTTTGATGGCAGTCACGTCAACGATCTAGTCATGATCAGACCTCCGCATGTTCGTTGAGTGTAGATTGATACTCATGATATCTTGTGCGTATCAAGATAGGATCTGTCAGTCCTGTGTACAGGGCATATGCATCCTCACGTGTTTACGATCTAGTAAATCAATTGCCGTGGTATAACTTTGAAAACCAGTTCCGAGTGTTATTTAGAAATCGTAAATTGAAAGTCGAATGTATTATACCAACGGATTTGATGTTTTCATCTATATCCCAGGTATAATACGGATGGCCTGTGACAGATGGATTATATGTATGCTATGACCTCGGCTTGCATAGTTTAGCGTGATTATCCGTGGTCGTCATAATCCATGAGTGAGTGGATTATGGACACGAAATTGGATTTCGTGACAGATAAACCTAAACTTAGAGAGTCTCACAATATAAAGTGTACTCGTTGAACACTTGGGCAACTCGATATGAATAATACGGATTATTCATAATACTTCACCGAATTAAGTGAATTAATTCGGATCGTTTAATCGGTTAAACGATAACACATGCAATTAGGAGATTTTGTCCGCTAATAAATTGTGTATTTGTATTTGATACATAATACGATTAGATACACATTAATTATTCGTCAAATGAGATTTTGACACATGCCATTAAATATATGTATTTGTTATTTAATGTAAATAAAATACATATATATATAATAATTAATTGATTAAATTTTTCATAATTGTTATGAAAAATATTTAATTATTATTTGTTACACTTGTCATTAAATTAAATGTTAAAATGTCAAATTTGATTTTTCACCACTTTAACTTTATAATTAATTTATTTTAATAATTGTTATTTGTGATAATTGTTATCACACTTGTTTATTATTAATTGGACCATTTGGCATGACTTTTAATACACTTTATTTGTGTTCAATTTTGATTGGATACTATAAAGTGATATTGATTTAATTTGATTAAATAAAACAAAAAAATAACAAAATACCTTTATTTCTCTCTCTCATTTTCGTCCACTCCTTTAAATAATAGGGGAATTGTTTTTCTTCATCCTAATCTCTCCTCCATGACCGATTCTTCCCAAGGAATAAAACCCAAATTTTTGATGTTTGAAGAAACAAAAAGAAAGACAAAGAAATTCAAGAAAAAAGCTTGGAATTTAGGAGATTAAAAGGTAATCATCTACGATCCAAGCTTGTAAATTAGTTTCATGTTTTTCTTGAATACTTAGAAATGTTCTAGGGTTTCTTTGTTTGAGAAAATTTGGGGTTTTTGTTTGTGGTTGATGGAGAAGGGAATATGCATGTGTGAAGTTGGTATTGGAGCTAATTAGTGTAATTTTGCTCCAATTTGTTCAAATTATTGTTGGATAATATTGTTGTCATTCTAGAGTTATTGATCCACTCTTAGATAGCCTAGAATTGTTCTAGAGTTATTCATATGTGGTGGGACTCATTTGGTGATGGATTAATTAGATTAATCTTGTTGAAAATGGGTTTAAAGCATGAATTTTTGGACAATTTCGCTTTCTATTTTGACCTGGAAATGATTCTGATTTTGTGATGAAATTGTGTCTTTTGAATGTTTTGGATGTGTTTTGGGAGTTGTCATAATTGCCGGAAAGTATTTTTTGACTTGAAATAAGCGAAAACGACCAAAAACGGCGTTACCTGATGGATTTTGAGTCAATCGGGTGACGGCTGTCCAAACAGTGAATCCGTCACTGTTCGGGTAGCCCATGAACTGCCCCGACACTATTGGATCTGACCTGGGCAGTTTCCATAAGTGTTGGGTGGTCGGTTCGGTCAAAAACGTGTTTTAGGCAATTTTGCGAAAAAATGGTTTTCGTAAAAGTTTCGCGAGTTTTCAATTTATTTATGTCAATATTTGTTATTGAATAAATAGGTTTAGGTAAATATGAATAAATTATTCATATTAGCTATTGAATAATTTATTCGGTATTTTGAAAAAGTTTTAAAATACGATTTCGCCCGAACCCGCCCTTCCGCTGCGTCCCTCGCCAAAACCCCAATAATTTATGGGCTCGAAGGTTCCTAAAGTATGAAGAAAGATATAGAGGGGATTTCCACTTCCCGAACAAGCGGCCCAGGCCTAAGAAACATATGCATCTGGCCTGACAATGAGATCAGAATTAGTTTGCACTCTATATCTGACCTGAGGTTGAAAGGTATTTAGGGAATATGAGGGGAGTAAAAGTCTCACACCGACCCGACCTGATGAGATAGGTCAATCATTTTGAATTTTCCATCGGTCATCTCAATTTACTGACCCGATGAGTTAGGTCGGGGTAATGGCATTATGTTCCAGTCTAGGTTACGTAAGTCCTACATGAAAACTTGTACCTTCCAAAAGGTCTGATGTGACAAAAGCGGGCCACCGGCTTATCTTATGGCGTACGCTGTCATGTGGGAGCAGTTAGAGTTGGCATTGTGGCATAGCGTGTAGCAGTTACCAAAAGTGGCATGATTTAATGAGGTGTCAGATGGCAGAGCTACTATTTGCAGAGTAATTGGGGAAAATAGCTTGCGCGGCGATGACAAGTTCACGTGGACTGGCGTCAAGAAGTTCGTGTAATAGTAGAATTTGTCATAGTATATAAAGATGTTGAGAGTTCATTGTAAAAGGTTGGTCAATTATTTTCTAGCAAGAGAGTTGTTTTTTCTTCACTTGTAAAAGAGAGAAAAGAGGTCTGAGTTAGAGAGAGAAAAAAAATTGGTCAGACCCGAGCTAGTAATAAAAACTTCATTTTCCCTTGTGCCTGTGGACGTAGGTTGGATCCATTCCTCCTTACCACGTTAAATCATTTGTTTTATCTGTGTGATTTTATATTTGCGTGCTAAGTTTGCCTTTGGTTCCCCATAAAATAAACAAATTCACAGTTGGGAGAGATTTGTTCGAGGAGAGATTTTTTCGAATTACCCCTGGAACGAAAAACAGCCGTCAACAGTTTCTTTTGTCAGTTTGGAGAAGTAAATGGCTTCCGATGATAAAACTGAGTGGTCTTCTATGAATGAAGGAATATTTATTTGTATACTGCATAAACATGTAAAAATGGGAGAATTGGATTCCAAAACAACAAAGTTTACCAAAAAGACATGGAGTGTAATAGATGAAAAGTTATTTGCAAAAACCAATGAAAGATACACTGTGCCAAAACTTGAGTCAAAATTTTGTTGGGGCGGATGTGGAATCCCATGTTGAACAGTTATGACCCATAGCGTTACTATTTGTACAGATCATGGTGTTGGTGTACAAATTAACTATGTGACAAAGGAAATTACTCTTTTATCATTTGTGATTAGATCACCAAGATGTATAAATGATGAAAGGTCCTTATTATTAGTTCCTGGATTGAGATGATATAAGACAATATCAATCCACGAAGGTTTAATCATTAAATATCCCTAGTCAGAGTATTATCGAGATTGGACATTGATAATGCGTAAAAGACTAGTATTACACTTGTGCGCGTTGTGAGGGCATAACGGCATAGTTCTCATATATTTGGGTATAGGATACTCATGCAAGTGTAGTAGGAGGTTGTGTTTTACCGATGGTACGGAAAACAGCTTCGCTTGGATAGACCCCTCGGAATTCCATTGGTAGTATGACTATGTGTCTATGGAAGTCCGAATCAGGGTAGGTGTATTTGGTCTTAACCTGAGACTTGCACCGCTAATACTTGCGACAATCAATGTATTTTGGTTTTGGTCATACAGGGCTTTAACAGGTTCTGTGTACGCCTCTTATGGGTATATTGAGAATCGTAGTGTATTGGGTGTGATGTCGAGATGGAAGTATCACTCCAGTCATAGTGGAGATGATGATCACGCAGGATACGGAACTGGTTCTCTTATGTACTACAGTCATCAGGATAAAATGACTAGGTCATGTTTATCCGATTATAGAGACTAGTTGCCAGAGATCCGATATATGATTCGTACGGGGCAGACACAATTCCAGCCTCAGGCCTTGCACGTGACATCCGATACTGGATCGAAATACGCAATACTACGTATACTACGCCTGATATAGATCACATATTCCTGTAAGGATATTTTTGAAGAATTGGGTAGGCATGGCGCTTTGCTAGAAGCCAACATTGTCTTGTAAATCGGTATAAACGTAGTACTAGGTACTTACGTATTCGGATAGTCCGACGACCGTATTTACTGCCAACATATCCGGGGATCTCATGGGTCGCTTCCCGAAGATTCACCGATGACGTATTACTCGCACTTTATTAATCTGGGATTAATTAGATGAGAGAGAAAATTAATCTGGGATTAATTACGGAGATATTTTATCTGGGATAAAATATCATATAAATAGAGAAAATGATTAATTTGGAATTAATCGATAAAATAATATATTCGATATATTATACGAAATTGGATCTCGACGCGGAATTAAATTTAGAATTTAATTCGGGCGAACGAGTTAATTTAGAATTAATTCGTTTGCGACGTGAATAGTGATTTTGCTAGGCATAATTATTTAATTGCGTCGCAACGGAAAATTTGTTAATTTGGAATTAGCGAACCCGAGCCCGGGAGTGTTTGCTAGCGCACTCGCATTTCGAATTCAAGTGCGGCCCGCAAGTCAAATCGAGCGTCAAATCGCTAGTCAATCAATTGATATGACAACTTGTCACTTGATTGATGTGAATAGTTGATGGGAGTGGTTAAGGCTTAAAGCCTTTTGACTTTTGGAAAGCCAAAAATTTGGTAAAATGAATTTGGAAATTTATTTAGTGTATTAGATACACATTTTTGCCACCAACCAACACACATCTTTCTCTCTTCTTCTCCCTCTCTCTCACGCCCAAATGGTCTGTTTTCCTCTTCTGGTTTTTGGCCACTGCCGAGAGCAAGAAGAAGCAAACCTAGTGATTTTGTTGCAAAATCAAGAGTGCTAGCACACAATGGAGACATACAAAGGTGATAGGGAAACCCACTTGTGAGCTTGGAATCACCATTCGTAAGCTTGGAGCTTGGAACTTGGAGATGGCCGAAATTTTGGAGCCCAAAATCTGCTCACTGCCGAGACTACCTTGGAGGGAGAGAAGAATTTTTTGTTCTTCGACGCATCGCCTCAACTAATCGATGTAAGTATTCCGCAACTTCTTCGAGTATTCGCACTTATGTTTAATTGCTTTATTCGATCCTCGGGACCGTAGAAACCCAACAATGGTATCATAGTGGATTAAGCATGAAATTTGAACTTAGGGTTAAAATTGGGTCAAATGTATTTGAGCATGATTTGATGAAATTGGATGTTTGAGTATGCTTAAATATTGATAACATGGTGTTATGCATTGTCAATTTGATGAATTTTGAATTGGACAAATTTTCCCCAAAATGGTTTGCTTGGCCGAATCTTGGATGAACTCTAATGTCTTGGTATTTTGATTTTTGATTCATTGGATGACTTGAAATCAATTGGGAATTGTTGATTTGAAAATTAATTGGATTGCATTTGAAATTGAACAAAAATTCTCCTTATTGCCGAGACAATATGAGCATGTAAATGGGTTTGATTTTTGATTAAAATGTGTTGGACATGTTTTGATCATATGAGCATAATTAATTGTACAAATTTATGTTTTGGAAATATTGATTTGGGTAATTAATTATGGAATACACTTTGAGTAATTAAATTGTGAAATTGGGATTTAATTATGTTGAGCCAAATTTGGAATTGGGCTTGAAATGTGTAATTAGGCTAATTGGGCTTGGTTGTACCAAGATGGTTTTGGCAAATTGGTTGGATCCAATTGGGCCCAAAACCATTTCCATAAAGTCCAATTATGACTAATGGACTTTAATATTTAATTGGGCCTACATTGGTTTCTTGGCAAATAAGGGTGATTCCTTAAATGGGCTTTGGTAATTGGGTTTGACCCATGTTGACCAAAAGTCCATGCCTTAAGAAATTAATTAAAAGCTCATTGGACTTTAAATTAAATTGACATTGGATGTTAATCGGGCTTGAGACCCGTAACGATTAGATTTGGAATTTAAGTCGTAAAGGTTCGTTAATAAAGTGTAATATTTAATTTGGAATTAAATAAATGAATTAGTATTAAATACAATTAAATTGGATTTAATGTTGTAGTTTAATTTAATTCAAGAATTCGTACTTTGAGTACTTATTCGCAAAATGAGTTGGACTCGCGCAAAATCAAATCGTTGTTTGAACATTGGATGGTCATTAATTATCAGATTAATTAATTGGATTAGATTGATTGATAACATGCTTGTGTGAATACATGGTTGCGATGCATGAATAATGTATATCGGATGGATATTAGATGGGTGGGGAAATTTTGGAAATTGTTGTAATAAATTTAGAATTTATTAATTGGACTTGCGTGTCCAGCCTATTACCTCTTGACTCTGTGTATTTCTCTTCTCACCTATTCCCCTCAATGTAAATGAGGTTTCTTTATAAGTGTTATGTAACGGGTAGAAGCAATACTTGTGCTAGCGAGAGAGAGGAAAGGAGAGATTTGTTCTAGGAACAATGTTTACGTATCCATCCGCATATCATTATTATTTATTTATATGCGCCTTATTATGTGTTTAGAATGCATGTTAAGGGTGTATGATGATGAGACTTAACAAAGATAATAAATTGGTTGCCAATTTGCACGCGAAAAACCCTCAACATCATATTAAGCGTTTTTCCTTACATTGAGTGATTCTTACTCAATATCTAAGACTGGCATTGGTTTGTTGGCCAAAGTCAAGGCATTTGTCCGTCGAGGATGTGTTTGAATCATGAAGGCTTTGTTCCATATTGGTGTCTTATCCAAGTTGTGATTGTTTGCCAAAGTCAATATCACTTCTTGTCCATCGACATTGATTACGAAGCTTTCCATGGTCAATGGGTTCCGCTTAACTGCGATCACTAAGTTTGTTGTGCCAAAGCCAAGGCTTAGTTGATTCAGAGGAAAAGGTTAGACAATATATTGGATATATTGGCATATATAAGATATATGTTTCGGACTTGGATGTCCACCTACTGGATCTAGGAATTGGATGGGATCCAATTGATCTTAGAGATCTACCTAGTTAATTATCATACAATTTGTTGGCCAAAGTCAAGATTGTGTGTTATTTAACGGGATCCTAGCCCACTAGGAAACAAGGTTTCCCGAGTACTCAACAGAGGGTTAGAGGCTCGCCGAAAAATAGTGGGAGGCAAGTATTAAATTTGCAATATTCGTTTAGTTACTTGCCATACGCGCTCATTACAAATTATTCGTCAAAATCAATTATTTATTAGTTGGACTAATATTTAATCGTTGTTTTATAAAACAGTTGGACTGTATTCAAACTATTTCATAATAGTTGATTATATAATTGGATTATAGTAATCAATATATTTGAATTATCAAATTAAATTATAGTTGATTTTATAATTGGATTATAGTAATCAATATAATTGAATTTAACCAATTATATTATAGTTGATTATATAGTTGAACTATAGTAATCATTATAATAAATAGTACCTAAAATCCTTGATTAAATAGTTGGACTATTAGAATCAAGATAAATTGAAAGGTTAGTGTTAAAACATAATCCTGGGTAAAATGTATTTAAACGACTTTAATTTTCAAATTGGGAATAAATTTCAGGATAGTCCTGAAAACTAAGAAGTTACTTTATTTGATAAAATAACAACTTAGGCCTAAGCCCGGAGTTAAGCAATAAGTAGAGCATGATCTTTGGAAGATTCATGTAATGATAACTTTAGTGATTAATCCATTAAGCTTGCCGAATAGACTCCTTAATTTCTTAATCAGAACTAAGGATTAGATCTTATAGTATGATAATGAAATTGAAGGATCTTCATAAATCTATTCTAGATTTTAGAAGTACTAAATTGCAATAGTAAACTCTTGGAGAGTTAATGGCTATACTCAATTAGTCAAAACCAAAGTTTGCAATAAGGCAAGAAGCGCAAGGCGCGCATCTTACTTCGACATTCCAGAAGGCCAAGGCTTGCCAGAGGCTTCTGGAGTGTGGAAAAGGGGCAAAGGCAAAATCATTATAATCTTCTGGGAAGATAAATGACATATCCCAAAATGTCTGCCTAAATTGTGGCAAACGGGATCGTGGAAGCGTGACTGCCGTTTGGACAAAACAGACATGAAGGAATTGAAGACGGTGCAAGGCTCCGACTTCAAATATGTTTGTCATTAAATATGTTTACTGCTAGTATTAAAATTGGATTTTAGAAACTGGATGTGGTACATAAATATGTACTGTTGTGCAGAATCTGCTGAAAAGCAGGATACTAACTTCAATTGAGATTAATCTGCGAATTGGAGACGGGACGAAAGTCGCTGTTTTAACCATAGAGACCTAAGTTTAGGAACTACCCTTCGGGTATGTACTTAATTAGGAAACTGTTAAAATGCAACTAGTTTGACTAGATACATTATCTCTATATCAGGGTTTAACCCGTTGCGGGTATACCTTTATATTCTAGAACACTAAAGTGTTTCATTTTATAAAGATGATATTGAGATAAACACATTAGATGTGAATAACAGTATTATATTTTGAATATAAATAAATCTCAAACATATAACATGACAACCAAATAGCTCAAACTGATTTGATCAGAATAGACTTGTAAGTGGCATTGTTGTCTGGGACACATTAGACAAGACTCGTATATCCACACTTTCGAAGAGTGGGTACTAGGACAAATTTGATTCTATTCAAATGATGTCTACGAATCTAGTTTATTAGGCAAAGTGCCTAAAACACTATTTACTTGGTAAAAGTGTAAATGCCACCGATCTGTTAGCCCTGGTTCATAATGACTTAGGTGGGCCCATATCTAGCTACGGTAGATGTGGATATGAATATTTTGTGACCTTTACGGATGTGGCATCGCGTTATGGTTATATGTTTCCTTTGAAACACAAATCGAAAACTTTTAGAGTTTCGACACGAAATAGACAAACAGATCGGCTAAAGTGTAAAACCATCACGGTTGGACCATGATGAAATACTTAAGCAATAAGTTTCTATATACTTGAAAGAGTATAGTATTCTTTCAATGAGGACTCCTCCCGGAACACGTCAGTTTGACGGTGTGTCCAAACGGAGAGACCGAATTTTGTTAGACATGATAAGGTAAATCATGAGTCGCTCTGAGCTACCATTTTCTTCAACGGATATGCATAAACAGTGCAGAATTTATTTAGAATAAGGTTCCATAAAAATATGTTGACAGACTTCATATTAGATATGAACAGGAAAGAAACTGGGTTTTCTCATTCCTGAATATTTGGGAATGCTAGGCATATGTTTGGATGATACCAAACTAAAACCCAAATCGGATAAGTGCCTAAGTTGCAGGTTATCCTAGGGAAACCAAAGTATAGTACTTAAACAACTCACTAGAGAACAATGTAATTGTTGCTCACCATGTGGTTTTCCTAAGAGGAATACTGATATGCAGTGGTAAGTGTGAGGAAAGTAAAACTCGATGATGAAATCGGAGTAATACTATTCCAGGCACCGATTCCTTAATGGAACACAAATAGTTCATCAATGATGTAACTATACCAATAATCTTCGAATACACAAGAACCGCGTAAGTCGGAGAGAATCAGAAAACAACCTGGGGTATGGGTTTCTGATCTCACCTCGATGAGATGACAATCTTATTGAGGAATACGAACTGACTACGTATGAGGAAGTGATACAAGGTATCGACTCTCTATTATGGCAAAGTGTCATGATATCCGAAATGGATTCCATGTGTACCAACTATGTTTGGACACTAGTTGATGTACCGCAAGGCATTGTGCTTATTGGTACTATATAAGTCTTCAAGGAAGACATACATGGAAGGCAACATACCAACGTACCAAGCTAGGCTTGTAGCAAAAAGGTATCGTTATCAACATTGTGTTGATTACGACGAAACCTTTTACCAGTTGCCATTAGTAAATCCATTTGGATAATGCTTGCTAATGCTGCATGTTTCATTCATGAAATATGGCAGCTGAATGCCAAAACCGATTTCCTTAACGGAAACCTTTTGGAGGATGTTTGCAACATCCTGACGGTTTTGTCGTGCCAAAACTAGCAAACAAGGTTTGCGGGTTATTCGATCCATGGATGGATTGAAGCAAGCATTGCGTTCTTGGAATTATCGTTTTGATGTAATCATAATGGTGTATGTTTTAATTCAAAACGAAAATGATTCTTGTGTATACAAAAGGGTTAGTGGGAATGCACTGAAAATGATTGTCCTATAAATAATGATAATATATCATTTGTTAGAAATGATATTCCCATAATAAAATCGGTGAAAGCTTGGCTTTCGAGAAAATTCTCTGTAGAATTCTTGGGAAAAACAACCTTTATTCTAGGAATAAAGATCTACTGGGATAGATCTAAAGGTTGCAATACTCTCCGAGGACTTGTACATTGAAATAAATGTACGCGACCTGGTGTCTCATACGCTTTGAGCATATGGAGTCACAATCGGGTCAATCCAAGTGATAGTCATTGGATTGATGTGAAGAACATCTGTTAGTATCTTAGATGATCTAAGGATACTGTCTTATACTATGGAGAAGGAGAACTTGAAGTGACTGGGTTCACCGTTGCAAGTTTCCTAACCGATATAAATGACTATAAGTCGTAACAACGGTACTATACAGTTTGAATAATGGAACAGTAAGCTGGAAATCTTCCAAGCAAGATATTGTTACCGTATAAACACAAAAGCGGGTTATTGTTGCAGCTGAGGCAGCAATAGAAGCCATTTGGGTCGATAATAAATCTAATTAGATTAGATATAGTTCTGTTAGCAGTTGAGCTAGGCTACAGCACAGACTAAAGAATTAATGGTCTCATCAACGATCCAGATATATACTTCATATATTTATCTGATTTGTTCGGATCATACATCGTGGCGATGTGATGATTGAATAAATCGCATCAGGTGATAATCATGCAAATCCGCTGACGAAAGTCTTTTCTCAGTAATTTGAGTGAACCGTACATAGTTCGGGTGTAAGACACTTGAGTGACTGGCTATAGGCCGAGTAGGAGATTGTTGGACAGTTATGACCCATAGCGTCACTATTTGTACATATCATGGTGTTGTTGTACAAATTAATTATGTGACAAAGGAAATTGCTCTTTTATCATTTGTGATTAGATCACCAAGATGTATAAATGATGATGAAGGTCCTTATGATTAGTTCCTGGATTGAGATGATATGAGACAGTATCAATCCACGAAGGTTTAATCATTAAATATCCCTAGTCAGAGTATTATCGAGATTGGACATCGATAATGCGTAAAAGACTAGTATTACACTTGTGCGCGTTGTGAGGGCATAACGGCATAGTTCTCATATATTGGGCATAGGATACTCATGCAAGTGTAGTAGGAGGTTGTGTTTTACCGATGGTACGGAAAATAGCTTCGCTTTGGATAGACCCCTCGGAATTCCATTGGTAGTATGACTATGTGTCTATGGAAGTCCGAATCAAGGTATGTGTATTTGGTCTTAACCTGGGACTTGCACCGCTAATACTTGCGACAATCAATGTACTTTGGTTTTGGTCGTCCAGGGCTTTAACAGGTTCTGTGTACGCCTCTTCTGGGTATATTGAGAATCGTAGTGTATTGGGTGTGATGTCGAGATGGAAGTACACTTCAGTCATAATGGAGATGATGATCACGCAGGAAACAGAACTGGTTCTCTTATGTACTGCAGTCATCGGGATAAAATGACTAGGTCATGTTTATCTGATTATAGAGACTAGTTGCCAGAGATCCGATATGTGCTTCGTACGGGGCAGACACAATTCCAGCCTCAGGCCTTGCACGTGACATCCGATATTGGATCGAAATACGCAATACTACGTATACTACGCCTGATATAGATCACATATTCCTGTAAGGATATTTCTGGAGAATTGGGTAGGCATGGCGCTTTGCTAGAAGCCAACATTGTCTTGTAAATCGGTATAAATGTAGTACTAGGTACTTACGTGTTCGGATAGTCCGACGACCGTATTTACTGCCACATATCCGGGGATCTCATGGGTCGCTTCCCGAAGATTCACGATGACGTATGACTCGCACTTTATTAATCTGGGATTAATTAGATGAGAGAGAAAATTAATCTGGGATTAATTACGGATATATTTTATCTGGGATAAAATATTAATTAAAGAGAGAGAACGATTAATTTGGAATTCATCGATAAAATAATATATTCGATATATTATACGAAATTGGATTTCGACGCGGAATTAAATTTAGAATTTAATTCGGGCGAACGAGTTAATTTAGAATTAATTCGTTTACGACGTGAATAGTGATTTTGCTAGGCATAATTATTTAATTGCGTCGCAACGAAAAATTCGTTAATTTGGAATTAGCGAACCCGAGCCCGGGAGTATTTGCGAGCGCACTCGCCATTTCGAATTAAGTGCAGCCCGCAAGTCACATCAAACGTCAAATCGCTAGTCAATCAATTGATGTGACAACTTGTCACTTGATTGATTGAATAGTTGATGGGAGTGGTTAAGGCTTAAAGCCTTTTGACTTTTGGAAAGCAAAAATTGGTAAAATGAATTTGGAAATTTATTTAGTGTATTAGATACACATTTTTGCCACCAACCAACACACATCTTTCTCTCTTCTTCTCCCGCTCTCTCACGCCCAAATGGGCTGTTTTTCTTCTGGTTTTTTGGCCACTGCCGAGAGCAAGAAGGAAACCTAGTGATTTTGTTGCAAAATCAAGAGTGCTAGCACACAATGGAGACATACAAAGGTGATAGGGAAACCCATTCGTGAGCTTGGAATCACCATTCGTAAGCTTGGAGCTTGGAACTTGGAGATGGCCGAAATTTTGGAGCCCAAAATCTGCTCACCTGCCGAGACTACCTTGGAGGGAGAGAAGAATTTTTTGTTCTCCGACGCATCGCCTCAACCGATCGATGTAAGTATTCCGCAACTTCTTCGAGTATTCGCACTTATGTTTCATTGCTTTATTCGATCCTCGGGACCGTAGAAACCCAACATCCCCAGGGTCGGATTGATGGTCCGCGCAGTGAAAGTGGGTCTAATCCTTGGATATCAAGTATTGGTGTATTTGTAAATTATTTTATGGAATACTATATTTCGTTATGAGTCCGTAGGGAAAAAATCGGGACCGAATCGAAGTCCGGAAACTCCGGACGGAGAAGAAAAAAAGTTTCAGCGCTCATGGGCAACAACTCTCTGCCAAAACTTAAGTCAAAGTTCAACCATTTGAGCAGAAACATTGTGAATTTTCTTATCTAATTAAGCATCCTGGCTTCATATTACAATATTGTCACCTGTCACTGCTCCACATAGGTATAAACTGTACTTTCACTCTTTCACATAATTATATACTAAGATTGCTTATATATATCGATCATTTTGTTTTTTGTATAGATTACTAGGTGTGATGCCTTATCGTATGTGAGAATTCGGGGTTATCCTAAGTTCTGACCCTATGCAGAATTTAAATACAATAAGCAGGACAAGTCCTGTTACTGCTACTATGGAATTGCAACAGGCAATTTAACAAATCAACCAACTAAAATAATAAGCTGCAAATGTAAAAACAACAACGATAAATAAAGCAGTAAATAAAATCATCACACAAAATTCAACACAATGATTTTGGTGACGAAGTGGAAAACTCTTCCGAGTAAAAAACCACTCCGGGTATAGGCTACCACCCGAATCCACTATATCGAGAAAAACTTACAGCGATGGTCAAGACCTATGGTGGCAACTCCACCGACTCAAGTACCTCTATACTGCAAGAACTCAAGGCAACTCCTCAAGCCCGCGACCCACGGTTTTCTTCAGAACCTCTGAAGTCTCTGAGTAGATTATATCACCAATGACGCCGGAACTCCGACTACCAAACTTCCTCCTAAAGAACTCTAAAGGATTAGGGAATTTGGGTTAAGTTGTGTTGAAGGTTTATCAAAGAATGGATTTCACCATTAACAAAGAAGACATAGATTCAAAGAGTCTTCAAGGTGAAATCAAAGAGAGTTGAAAGCTTTGAGAGATTTGGCTCAAGAGAAATATGCTTCAACTGATGAGAATGGCGGCTAAGGGTTATATTTATAGGTAGGGTGAAAACCTAGGGTTTTGCAGGCCAAAAACGCGTTCAGATCGCAGTCGCGTTCGAACGCTTACTAGAACGCTACACGAACGCGCCCTTTCTGTGAAGACTCGTTCGAACATCAATCGAACGCACAACGAACGTGAGCTCTCTGGAATGATCTCGTTCGAACCCAACAAGAACGAGACTCGAACATTTGCTCTCTGGAATTCCCGTTCGAACCCAATAAAGAACGTGCCACTAACTCCACACGTTCGAACCCAATTACGAACGCAGCACCAACGCCACTCGTTCGAACACTGCAACGAACGCACCACGAACGCATGTCTGATGCACAGCAGCCAAAACCCAGTCCAATTGCACAAAGATCTTCACGACATATTACAACTCAATTGAACTTATTTTGTCACGGACACATGCCAATAAAAATGGAACTCACAGTATGGACCTTGCAGTAAGGAAAAAGATGGAAAACTACTTCATCTAGTCTGAAGTCTTAAATAATGAATTAGAAAAGATCGTGGGAAAAAGATGCGAGTCAACTATGAAGACTGAGATGTTTTTGTACTGGTACATAATTTAGTGAGCTTATAAGTAAATTTATACTCTTAGTACAATATTTATAAATTAGTTTATATCCTCAATTAATACTCTCTACCAAATGGTGCGGTATTGATGCTGCTGAAGCCATGGGAAATATTGATGTTGACAATTACAACAAGCTAATGGAGAAGATTATACATCTGGAATGGAGAAAAGTTTTTCTCAGTATGAGTGATGAGAGGAAACGAGGTTGGTTGGCTAGTTTGTAGTATGTCGTTGCTTTTAGTTATGTATAAATTTACGTACCAGTGTAATATGTGTGAATTAGAAATTAAAATTAACTACAATAATATCTAGTCATATGACATTGTTTGTAAGACTATGTTCACATACTCTTAAGTCTAATACAATTAACTACACTTTTAGTCTATACAGAAAGTAAATAGTATAAAATAAACAAAGCACACCAAGATTTATTTACGACATGGAGAACACTTAACAGAGAAAAATCATTATGGATATAGGCTATCTCTCAAATTCAGGAGTAAGAGAAACTTACAATCAAGGTATTGACTTAAGACAAAATTTTTGCCGACTCAACTATCATGATTATAATAAATCGAGACAACTCCTCAAATCTGCATCAAATAGCATTTTCTGGCAACCCCTCTTGCATTGAACTCAATAAGCAAATTTGTTTCAATCGAAACTTTGTCAATCAATTTCCAACTCACAACTCTGAAGGTTAACACTTTATAAGTTTTTGTATTATGATGATTATCAAAAGAGAAGCTTAATATAGGAAAAAGACATTGATGAATGATTTGGGTCATTAATGGTAAACTCCTAATCAAAGGGAAACTCAAAATTGATGGCCTTGTATTTAAGTTTATGTTAAAAAAAAAAAAAAAAAATTGAAAGGCGGCTTAGAAAACCCTATATAGGTTAGGGTTTTCAATCTGAAAATTCATGTTTAAAGTTGATATCGCATTCTTGTTTGAATGCACGGACTTGATTCAGATTCATTCAAACGCTAGAAGAACGAGCTTCGAATGAGAACTCACTGGATAGTAGGAGTGGCAACGGACTGAGCCCATAGATTATCGGGCCGGGCTGAGCCCGGTCGGGCTTGGGCCGACTTTATAGAAAATAATAACATACGATCCTCCAACACTGAACTCTAGAAGCTCGTCTAAATATCTTGAAAAATTGCCTAATTCATTACAACTCAAATAGTCAAAATACTCAAAACATAACATTTTTCTTTATTTATTTTTAATGTGAGATCTTGGATTCGAGTTCAGGAGATGCATTTCTTTGTAAGAACTCGGGGTAGCTAGGGATTTTATCTGCTCCGCTTAATCCCGGATCGAGTGATTTAACGGCGGGGTTTCATATTGCTCCGGATTGCAGGTAAAGATGTGTTCTTTCGTTGATAATTATGACTATAACCAGCTGTCAAAATAATTCTACAAGTTTTATTATAAATATTAAATAAATAATTATAGTAAGTTATTGTCTTCTTTGATAACTCAATTTTGAAACCCTGACCATTAATTAGGGGTGGGCAAAATCGGTTTCGATTTCGGTTCGGCATGGAACCGGAACTTACCCGGAAAAAATCGGTTCATAACTAAGTGGAAACGGAACCTACCTAATTAAATAGAATATCCTATTATTCAGTTCCAATTCGATTCTGGTCCGGTTTTGAATTACCCTATTTTAAAATATTTTAATGAAAACTACATATTTATATGAGTCCGTAGGAAAAAAAACGGGGACCAAATCGGAGTCCGAAAGCTCAAGAACGAAGAAAATGAAGTTTTAGTACTCATCAGCCATCGGTGTCGCGACGCGGAAGTTGAGAGTCGCGACGCTCCCCTACAGCTCAAGGCAACTATGTGAGTTGAACGTCCCGGCGTCACGACGCGCAAGGGTTAGCGTCGCGACGCTCGAATGTCTGATGCTCAGTGTCGCGACGCTAGAAGTTCAGTGTCGCGACGCTCCCATAGACAGAAATCAGTTCTATATTCGGTTCCAGAAACAGGTTCTATGGTCCGGTTTCGGTTCCGAACAGTTTGGACTCGGAACCAGACATGTTAAAATCAGTTCCTTCATTTTTGGAACCGGAACCGGACCTGTTACAACCGGTTCCGGTTCCAAACCCGGAAAATCGATTCGGTTCCAACCGATTTCAGGTAGAACCGGAACCGATACTCACACCTACCATTAATGATTTGTTTTTGATATGGGCTGAAGTATACCCAATTTTTTTTCCTAATTATGTGCGGTCAATCAGTTATAAATTCAATAGCATCATTCTCAAACGTGTAGGATGTTATATCACAATTTTTTTATTGTTTATACCTTCAAAAATATTTTATTTTCTGAAAAACAATTAACATTTAACAGACAGTTTTGGATTTGATATTTCAATTTTCAAATTTCGAAAAATAAATGGTATATTTTCGAAAAAAAAAAACTCTATTATAAAAAAGAAATCAGATTAATGTATTTGATAAAATGTTTAAAAATTAGTAAAATGGTGAATATCGAACTTAAATTTAATGTTTTGCACTTTTGTGTAGAAAATGGACAAAAACAAGGTCCCCAATGGACGTGACTTGGTGGTGTAGGGTTCATGATTTCATCTTTAAGTCATGAGTTCGAATTCGGGTAGTGTGTTTCTTATAAGAGCGTGGGACAGCCGGAGGTTTTACCTATTCCGTTTAAATTCGGAAGTGATAGTTTGGTGGTGGGGTTTCCAACGATTCCATAAAAAAAAATGAACAGAAACAAGTCTTTGTTTTGCAAAATAATTTCCAAATTTGGCCAACAAAACATACATATTTTTAGACATCTTTTATTTGAAAAATGAAAATGAAATACCAAATAATCATATTATTATTAACTTAAATGATGATTTGGAAAAATATTTGGAATTTAACTTTAAAACAAAATGCGGGAATCATATGAAATTTACCGTCTTTTACGTTTCTCGTCTTTGGTTTTTCAAAAAAGAAAAAACGTGGAAAACGGCGTTTGGTTGTCTCATGTGGAAGCATCAAAACGCTGTCGTATTGACTGTTTTTCGAAATGAAATCACAAATCCAATTGAAAACAAGATTCACTGTTTCGTATCCAGCGTTTTCCGCCCACAGACCGGGATTAGAGTCATTAGACGCTAGCCTGGTACTCTTCTTCTCTCTCCTATGTAAATATCAGTGGCTCAATTTATATATAATCTCGCTGCTATTGCTTCAAAATTAATTAATTTGAAGAAATGAATTTGTAATTCATGTTAGGTTTTGTGTAATGGGCTTCAAATTAAAACCGTTAATATTCAGTCATTTGATTGTAGAACTTAGAAGGCAAATCGGGTTTCTTAGAACTCGCTTAATCTTATTAGATAAACACAAATTAATACAATGTAACTAAAATTTTAGGTACTCTTCTGTGCTAAAAACTTACAGGGACACTTTAAATGAGTGTTCTTGAATTCATATTTTTTTATTGTCCAGTACTCAAGTCTCACATGCACAGATATGGAAATTTAGTTATTATTGTTTTATGATTGTACTATAAGCAAAAGATTTGCTTTGAAATTGATTCATGATGGATAATGTACACAGCACTGATGATTTGTAATCTACATTGTTGGGAGTGCAAAAGAATGTAAGCTCATAAACAGTCAAAGTTTTGGCAAAAGCTTAACCTTGTGTATGCTGTTGACTTTCTAATTTGATTCAATTATAACGATACTATAATAATCTCGAAAATGATAACTAATCTTGCACTAGAACCGTATGTGTTATAATATAGAAGTGAGATCTTATATGAGGTGTAGTGTCGCAGTTCAAGATATGTGCATATGCTGGTTTTTAGTGGTTTCCATGTCTCTGAGCTTGCCTGATGATCACATGCATGTTGTAATGTAATTAATTTGATTTGATATTTATTTTGGGGTTCCATGATGCTGACGGTTTGAATTTCTAAAATTCATATTGGCATGTTTAAGAGTATAGTTTTAAATTTTCGTTTTCATGTTAGTTGGAGAAGTAAATGGCTTCAGATGATTTCGATGTTGATGATAAAGCTGAGTGGTCTTCAAGAAATGAAGGAATATTTATTCGTACAATGCATGAACATTTCAAAATGGGAGAATTGGATAACAAGACGACATTTACCAAGAAGACATGGAGTGTTATAGATGATGAGTTATTTGCAGAAACTGGTAGAAGATACAGTGTGCCGAAGCTTAAGTCAAAGTTCAATCGGTTACGCAAGAAACATCGTGAATTTTCTGATCTAATTAAGCATCCTGGCTTTGAATGGAATCCTGTTACAAATACCATCATTGCACCAGATAGTGTTTGGGCGAATTATGCTAAGGCATAAATTCTACTTTCACACTGTTACATGATTTTTTCAGTGCTGACATTAATTACTTATATATCACTTTGTTTTTGTAGACAGTTCCGGGTGTGAAGCCATATCGGAAAAAAGGTTTGGAGCACTATCATATACTAGGGGAGATATTCAGCACAACAACAGCAACAAGTCAAATGCATTTGTCATTGAGCCAACTATCTCCATCCTCAGATGATGAACGTGAATTACCCGAAATCTTATACAAGTCTAGAGTTCGTGTTGATGTTCCCAAGGATGATGTTCTATCGGGCCTTGCAGCAGAGTGTCAAAAGGAAAAAAGACTTCGCCAGTCAGTCGACCAAACATCCGAGCATATTCCGAAACTTTGGGACAAATTGGAACATTACTTGGAGATCTGCACTGAAGTCATGATTCAAAAATTAGAGAAGATCAAGGAAAAAAGCTGCGAGTCAACTCCGAAACCTGAGATGTTTTCCATCCAACAATGTATTAATGCTCTCGAGGCCATGGGAGATGTCGACAATGACACTTTCAACAAGGTGATGGAGAAGATTGCAAAACTTGAATGGAGG
The DNA here is from genome assembly GCA_019454045.1 of Zanthoxylum bungeanum. Lineage (NCBI taxonomy): Eukaryota > Viridiplantae > Streptophyta > Magnoliopsida > Sapindales > Rutaceae > Zanthoxylum > Zanthoxylum bungeanum. The sequence goes on along the minus strand of SKCR01036796.1, from coordinate 389,582 downwards.
AAAATTTTTCTTTGTATGACTGATCAGAGGAAGAGAGCTTGGTTAGCGAGTTTGTAGTAAGTTTTAGTTCTTAGTTATGTTTAATTTATAGCTTTGGATACTTCAATTGCTTATCCTACTTGATTGCTCTTATATTTGATGAACTGTTTGCACTTGTGTCATGAGTTTGAGCAAAAGTTGCTGGATTTGTTATGGATACAGACTACTTATTGTTGATATATTATTAATAGTTTGTGTCAGTTTCAGTAAAGAATAAATCAATAATTCAAGAAACAAATGACTATAATAATTCCTTCTAAAATGCAGCCATGTGCTTGCTATTTCTAGTAGTAGCGTAATTGCATTGACTTCAGATTAGGAGCAAAAGGACCACCACGTTTCCTGTATCGCACCAAAACTGGTTTCATTATAGGCTCTAAAACTAGTTTTCAGGTTGAATTAGGTTTGTAAATTTTAACATGGTATTAGTATCAAACTCATATACGAGTGGGTCTACACTACTTATCCATGTGATACGGATCAGTCAAAAAAATCGATATACACATGAGAATGAGTGTTTGGGAAAATATCTCACATCGATTGAGATGAATAGATGAACTTAACATATAAGTAATAGACAACTCTTTACTTTCAAATTAGTTTTTAAGTTAAGCTAGGCTCAAGATTTTCAACATTAACCAATGTCCTTACAAGTTCACCAACCCTTTTTAACCAACGTCGTAATAATTTTTCATTGTCATAGGCCGAAAAAAAATCATTTGAGAATAGACAAGTAAAACAAAGAAGCAATTCAATATTTTACTCACTGAGTTATTATTCAACTCTTGAAGTTGCATGTCTAAATTCAATACGATATTATACAAATTAGTGAGCTCTCGAGCATTTATGACATGATCGCCCCAAAATTGGAAACAATCCGTCAATTATTTGTCTTTTTATTTTTAATGTGTGAAACATTGAGTTTGATGAGATAAATTTGTAAATTTACAATTATAAGAAGTATAATTATGTCAATTCAATAAATCTTAAAAATTGGGTCAAATTGTTAAAAACTTAAAATAGAATGGCTTAAAATTGGACCAAATTGTTAAATATTCAAAATAGGTGGGGCTCAGACCAAATTTGATGGGATAACTTTTTAAATTTACAATTATAACATTTTTGCATTAAATTTTGTAAGAGCTTTCAAGTTACCATTTTGATAATTACTTATCATTACACATGTTTTGTATCTCATACAATTGGGACAGTTGGGTTAATTTATTAGAAGCAGTCCAAGGCTAAGACATCATATCATTAGGGACACCCCAAGCATCTAACATCCATTACTTTTTATCTTCCAAAAACCTAAATACTAGTTTTAATATTAGCAATGTCCAAAGACTCCAAACCAAGTAACAGTTCCTCCATTTAAGTATCAAACCAAATGTTTAAGCTACTTAAAAATGACCAAATAAAATAATTAAATTTGGTGAAGTTTTGATGATGTTGATAATTGCTAATGACACCATAATATAGCATTAATCACTATTAGAAAGTTAGATTGTACTTTTACCAACTACCAAACCAACCTCTCCATAGCCAACAAGGCCAAACCATTTATTCGCTTCAATGGTTTTTTTTTTTTTTTTTTTAAATGTCACTATCTTTCTTGTAAATATGTAATATTCTTCTTGTGGATGCTTGATTTCGCCTTGGGTCCACATAAGGGTGGCAAAAAAAATATATATTTATATTTATGATACATATATATTTATATAATAAATTTAATATATATTTATATATATATAATTTTTTATATTAAAAAATTGGGCCCGGCTTATCAAAGTCCGGCCCAAGCCCGGTCCATTGCCATCCTTAGGTCCACAATCGAGAATTTGTATGATGAGACATGTAGAGTGAGTGGAGAGTTTCTACCCACCGGTGTGGTGGGTGTCGTAGGCACTCCGACACTCAAGTCAGTAATGAAGACGGGCGGAAAATAAGGAATAATAAGGTTCAGGGTTATCTTGACCTCTGTAGATTGTCGTGAGTGCAGTGGGCCGGTGTTTAGAGGGCGAAATGCTTTGAAAGCTCAAGTAAGAGTGCTTAAGCTTGAATCATTTGTGACTCCGAGTTCTGCCGGTGTTTATAGACTATTATGAGATGGGTCATAATAATACATTAAATGATAAACTTTTCAATGTAAAAATAGCTGATCATTTGGGGGTAAATAAGAAAAATACGTTTTTCAATTTGGCTATTGGAGAGTCAATAAGTTGTGATGTGGGATCCTCTTAGTATATGAGACAAAGAAGTATTTAGTTCCTTTGTCCAACCTGGGCCCAAGAATTGGCTGTTTGAAGGAATTGGGCTTTAGATAAGAATAGTTTAAGTCTCATGGGTTGTATACTGTTAGGCATTTGGGTTTGAAATGATATTGGTGTTGGAGTATATGTGGAACCCCTAGGGTCGAAATAGTGCTCCACGCAGCGGAAGTGGGTCTAACCCATGGATATCTAGCATAGGTGTATTTTAAAATATTTTATGTAAAACTACATTCCGTTTTGAGTCCATGGGACAAAACAAGAACCAAAACGGAGTCCGGAAACTCCGGAACGGTGAAAATGAAGTTTTAGTATTCTTCAGCTCTGCATGTCGCAACGCGGAAGCTTGGGCGTCGAGACGCTCCAATGTGCGAGAGCTGAACATCTCGGAGTCGCGACGCAGAAGGGTGAGCGTGGCGACGCGCCTAGGTCTGATGCTCAGTATCGCGACGCTTGAGGGTTAGAGTCACGACGCTGCCCTATGCAATGAGCAATTTCTACTTCAAACCAATACTAAACATTTCATATTTTCTCCTAATACTTCAAATACACCTAAAATCTAATTTTAGCGTCATAACCACCATCAACACATGTTATACAACTAACATACATGAATTCTAAAAACATATATGCATTTGTTTAAATTAAAACACAAACCAATTTAGAATTCCACTGATGAATTAAGAGTCATTGTTAGTTACAATCTCTTTTGGAAGACCGAATCGACATATAATGTTCTTCCAAACGAAGGCTTGTACTTCTTTGTCCCGTATCTTGGCGAAAACTTCTACTTCAATCCACTTGGAGTAGTAGTCTGTAAGGACAATCATATAGACTCGTTGTTCTGGGATAGTTGGGAGTTTGCGTACGATATTCATCCGCCATTTCATGAATGGCCATGGAGAAAGAATGAAGTTGAGTTTTTACGGTGGCTGGTGTGAGACTGGGGCGAACCTTTGATATTTTTCAAATCTACGGGCAAAATCTGCTGGGTCGGCTCGCATAGTGGGACAATAGAATCCTGTCGTGTGTGCTCGACTTGATAAACTTCTTCCTCCAGAATGATTCTCACACTCTCCTTCATGTAACTCCACCAACACAAGCTGGGCTTCTTTGGGGGTAAGACAATTAAGATAGGGCCCAGAAAAAGACCTATTGAGGAGCTGACCATCATAGAGAGTGAACCTTGCAGCTTGGCGTTGAGTTTTGCGAGCCTCGATTTTGTCTTGTGGGAGTATGCCATCCTGTAGGTAGTGAATCAATGGAGTCATCCATGAGTTGGTTGGGATGACAAAAGCGACAATCTTAGGTTCCTCCTTCCATATGGCTTGCCACTGCAAATACATTACTGGAATAGTTTATGGTTTGTTTTCTTGCATTGTCGAACCAAGAGTAGCCAGAGCGTCAGCATGAATGTTTTCTACCCTAGGAACTTGTGATATTATGAGTTCCTCAAATGTCGCCTGAAGCTCTTTTACCTTATGTAAGTAAGATGTCATATGTGAATCCCTCGCTTGATATGTTCCTAGAAGTTGATTGACAATGAGTTGGGAGTCTGACTTCCCCTCAATCTTTTTGGCTCCTAAGTTTTTGGCCAATGTCAATCCAGCTAGTAGAGCTTCATACTCGGCTTCATTGTTGGTGATTTTTAAACCACACTTGATTGTTTACTGTAGCGTGTCGTTTTCAGGTGTGGTGATTACAAGTCCCAAGCAGCATCCACATTTATTGCTGAATCTGTCGATTGTAAGTTTCTAGCTTGTTGTAGCATATTGGATCTCTTGTTCAGTACGAACTTGAAGGTTAGGGTTGAAGTCGGCCACGAAGTCCACTAGTGCTTGAGATTTAATCGCGGTTCGTGGCTGGTAAGTAATATCATGGCTCCACTACCCATTTCACCAGTCTACCCGATCGTTCAGGTTTATGTAGTATGCTCCTTATGGGGAAGGAAGTATATATTATGATTGGGTGCCCTTGGAAATAGGGGCGTAGCTTTCGGGCCGTTGTAATCAAAGCAAGTGCCAACTTCTCCATTTGGGTATAGAAAGTCTCCACATCGAGTAGAGCTTTACTAACATATTAAACTGGGAGTTGTGTTTCTTATTCTTCTCTGATCAAGACTGCACTAACAGCTTGTTCTGAAACTCCCAAATAGAGGTAGAGTCTCTCTTTGTCAACTGGTTTAGAAAGATGTGGCAGCAATGTCAAGTACTACTTGAGTTCTTTCAAGGCATATTCGCAGGCTGGGGTCCATTCAAAGTTTTTTGCTTTCTTGAGGGTAGAGAAGAACAAAAAATATTTATCCGTAGACTTGGAGATGAACTTGTTCAGAGCTGCTACTCTTCCTGCGAGTCGCATGACATCTTTCGGGCTGCTGGGAGAAGAAATATCAAGGATAGACTTGATCTAATCCAGGTTGGTTTTAATCCATCGTCGAGTGACCAAGTAGCCAAGGAATTTTTCCTAAACGACGCCGAATACGCTTTTTTTAGGGTTTAGCTTTATGTCGTACTTCCTCATTATGTTGAATGTCTACCTCAGGTGCTCTAGATGTTTCTCAGCCTTCAATGATTTTACCAACATGTCATCTATGTAGACCTCCATGGTTTTCCCAATATATTGGGAGAACATCTTGTTGACGAGTCGTTGGTAGGTGGCTCCTGCATTCTTGACTCCGAATAGCATCACCTTATAGCAATAGATACCTTTGTTGGTGGCAAAAGCTTTCTTCTTTTGGTCGTTTGGGTGCATGAGAATTTGATTGAATTGGCGTCCATGAAGCTCAAAAACTCGTGCATTTTAGTAGCATCGACCATTGAATCAATATGAGGCAAATGGAATGAATCTTTTGGACATGTCTTGTTCAAATCCTTGAATTCGATGCAAACTCGCCACTTCCCATTCTTCTTTTGAACAACCATGACATTCACAAGCCACTCGGGATACTGGACCCTTTGATGGCTCCATTTTGTAGAAGTTTCTGAACCTCTTAGTCGATTATTTGGTTATTTTTTTATCAAACTTTCTTCTCTTTTATATTATGGGGGGATGGTTTGGGTTCACTTGGAGTTCGTAGGTTATTAACTCAGGATCTATCCCAATCATATCTTCATGAGACCAGCAAAAATGTTGTGTCGCTCATTGAGGAAGTCAATTAGATCAACATGTAGCTCGAGTTCAATATAAGCCCCAATTTGTCTTTGCAGCCGGCATATAAAAGATGGATTTGGACCTTGTCTAGTTCCTTAATGTTGGGATGATTTTGCTTAGCCTCACGAGATCCTTCCGGTAATTGCTATGCCGACTTGGGCTTTGCTTTAAGAGTCGTTTGATAGCCACTTCTTGAGACAAGTTGGTCCCTTTTGATCTATTGGAAGCCCCACTTGGTGGGGAACTTCAATACTTGATGGTAGGTCGAATAAACTACCTTAATGTCGTGGATCCATGGTCGGCCAACAATCAAGTTGTAGGCCGATGGGCAATCTAGGACCAAGAATGTAGTGATTTTGTTGACTCCCACAGCGTATACTGGGAGGGATATCTCTACCACTGTGAACTTATGTTTCCCACTGAACCCTATTAGCACAGTCGAACATCAATGATCTTGTCTAATTTTGCCCTCATATCTGGTAGGGCAGCGGTTAAGATAATGTTGGCTGAGGATCTTGTGTCCACCAGCACCTGCTTTATCATAAAGTTTGCAACTTGTAAGGAGATTACAAGAGCATCATGATGTGGTTTCTTTCGACTGGAGCTATTGTCGTCTGGAAATTCCATTGCCAAATTGGTGAATATTTTATCTATTGACATTGCAAGGTGGGGAGATTCTACTACAGCTGCTCTTAAATGTCGTTTGGCGGCCGAGTATGAGACACCACTGACTTCAGATCCGCCTGAAATAAAATTTATTGTATTATTTATTGGAGGTGGTGGTGGGGGGCCGTCTCCTCGTTCGTCCCTTTCGTCTCTTCGGGCCAATGTAGCCTTACTTTTCTCGATAAGCAAGTCCTTCAAATATCCCTTATTTAGTAGCTCAAGAACTTCTAGACTTAAGGCCACGCAGTCAGCTGTCGTATGGCCGTAGTTTCGGTGAAATTCACACCATTTGCTTTTATCTTTCTTGGTAGATCCGTCTCTGGAGCGTGGAGGCTATTTCACCTCGTTCCCCATCTTTTTTAGGACTGAAACCAATTCTCCTGGAGAAACGGCGAAGTTTTAGTCTGGAAGTCTTGGCCTGTTTAGTGAAGCCCTATCTTGGACCTTGTAAGGTAAGGGTCGGTGGTCAAATTCCCCTTTAATAAGGCGATGATCTATCATTTGTTGAACTCTTCTGTCTATTGGCTGTGGAGTTTTTCCAGTGAATTCTTTTGGTCGCTTGGGAGGGTTCGGTATCCTTTCATTGTGTAGATTGTAGGAAACATCTCTCTTCATGTTCCTCTTATCTTCTTCTCATTTGGTCTCGATTTGGTCTTAGGCCATGACGTGATCCATAGTGTAGTACCAGAACTTTGTTAGCTTCTTATAAAGCCCATTGTCCGCTAGCAGCCTATTCCTGAAGGCTTATACATAAGTCAGTTGATGGAGATCCAGAATGAAAATTCTCTCCTTATTGAAGCACGTAGCCTCGCAGTGATTCGCCCTTCATCTGCTGAATTGCATTGAGGTTGTCTATGGTTTTCTCGAGCTTACAAGAGTTGGAAAAGTGCTCAACAAATTTATCTACCAGTTCTTAATACGACTCAATGATCTGGTATGGAAGATTGATGAACCAAGTGAGGGTGGGGCCTACCAATATCTCTCTGAAACCTCTACACCTCCCAGTTTCCCATTGATATGGAGCCAGACCTGTAGACATCATCTTGTATTTGTAGTGGATCGCATGGTCGTCTGGGTCTTTGGATCCATCATATAATTTCATATTTGGATGGTTTAATTTCCTTGGGAGTTCAATTGAAGTAATGGTCTCCAAGAAAGGTGTGTCTAAAATTATTCCGGCTCGACTTTTCCTCACTGATAGCCGGACACCTGGTAGGCTTGAAAAAATTGCTTCTTTGAATTCTTTCATTTCCTTCCGCATTGACGAAGCGACTTGCTATGCTCCGTTGGCTGGAGAGATATGGTGACTATCCTGATGACTTTGTGGATGGTTGTCTGGTGACAGATTGTCGCTCACCACATCATTGAACGCTCCCAAGAGATTGCTTTGAATGTTAGGATTGTTGGGATGATCGAGATTTTCTCGTTTCTGGGAGATTGAGGAAATTTGTTCTAATTGCTTCTGAAGGTTACGTTGGAGCTTCGCATGACTAGATTTTCTTCTTCCAGCGCTCTTAATTGTTCTTGTAGAGCAACTAATTGTACGATCATAAGGTCTGGTGTCTGCTCGCTGCCAAAAGCCATTAGTAGGTGTGTTGAAAGGATCGTAGATGGAATAACTTTTGCTTGATATTAATCGTTAAGGCCCCACGATGGGCGCCAAATTGTGGACACTGGATTTCGCCTTGAGTCAACAATCGAGAATTTGTATGATGGGACACTAGCGATCCAACAAAACAAAGGTAGAGTGAGTATGAAGTTTTTTACCCGCCGGTGTGGTGGGTGTTGTAGGCACTCCGACGCTCAAGTCAGTAGTGAAGACGAGCGAAAAAATAATGAATAGCAAGGTTCAGGGTTATCTTGACCTCCGTAGACTGCCATGAGGGCGGTGGGCCGGTATTTAGAGGGCGAAATGCTTTGAGAGCTCAAGTAATAGTGTTTAAGCTTGAATCATATGTGACTCTGAGTTCTACCAGTTTTTATAGGCTATTGTGAGGTAAGTCACATTAATACATTAAAATGATAAAAATTTCAATGCAAAAATGGCTAATCACGTGGGGGTAATTAAGAAAAAGACATTTTTTGGTTTGGCTGTTGGAGAGTTAATAGGTTGTGATATGGGATCCTCCTAGTATATGAGCTTGAGAAGTATTTAGTTCTTTGGTCCAACTTGGGCCCAATAATTAGTTGTTTGAAGGAATTGGGCTTTAGATAAGAATAGTTTAAGTCCTATGGGCCGTATATTGTTAGACATTTAAGTTTGGGATGATATTGAGCCCGATATGAAAAGACATTTTGCCCTTGACCCAAATTTGGCCCGTACACTTCTTACTTTAATATTTAATTTAAAAGATAATAAAGAGTAAACACTCCTTTAATCCTTATACCGAGAACCAAATTTAACATTTATCAAGTTAGTTATTATATTTTAAATTGAACTAAAACACCATTATCGTTATTTTCTTAGTGGTTGAATATGATTTTTTAAAGAAAAATAATATATTTTTATTTAAATTTATGCAAATTAATCAAGCATGCAATAGATGAAAAATCAAATATTATGAAATAAATTTTAACGAAAATAAATAAATAATAAGAGCCTTCTAATTATATTTTAAAATACATATACTAATAGAATAAACACCTCAAACTATAGGGATCCAATCCAATAAGAGAAATTATCAATCTTGCACCAAAAGATTAGTTAAAATATAGTCAAATTCCACCCGAAGTTTAAAAAGTGTTCACTTTTCCACCAAATATTACTGACATCACGAGGGTATTTCAGTCATTTGATAATGTCAGAGTGGAAAAGTGAGCACTCTTTAAACTTTGGGCGGAAAAGTGAACACTCTTTAAATTTCGGGTGGAAAATAAAACACTTTAATGAATATTTTCGGATTCATCTGTCATTTTTTGGTAAAGATTAATGTCTTCAACAATTATATCTAAGGATGACAGTTATTCTGGATCTGCATTAATAAAAATACAAAATAATATCATGATCCGGAAATAAAATAATTAACTTATTTTATTTTATAATTTTATTATATTTTTATATTTAGGTTATTTTGGATGAATTGTGAATTGTAAATGTTGTTTTGAAAGTTCAATTGATATTGTTTAATTATGAATGTTATTTTATTTTATTTTTGGAAATTCAATTTTTTTTTTAAATATGGATTTTTTTTACATATTTGGATGTTCGAAAATCCGCACATATAATACTTCATCCAGATCCACAAAACTATAATAAGGATTCGGATTCGAATCCGAATCCCCGTATATTTGAATATGTATTTTGTCATCCAAAGATATACATTATTTTTTGTCTTCATATATATCTGTCATCCCTATATATAGTTATTGGAAAACTTAATCTTCACCCCCAAAAAAGCGGATAAAGCTCGATTTTCAATTTTTTTTTTAATATATAAACACTTGAAAATCCATAATTCTTCACTTGAAATTTATCAACATATATTAAAGTGTTTTTTTTAACCCAAAATTTAAAGAATGTTCATTTTTCCACTCAAAGTTCAAAGAATGTTCACTTTTCCACTCTGACGTTATCAAATGACCGAAATACCCTAATGACGTCAGTAAAATTCTAACGCCATTAACGTTTAGATGGAAAAATGAACACTTTTTGAACTTCGGGTGGGAAACTGAATATTTTAATTTTTTTTGAATTTGACTGCACTTTAATCAATTTTTAAATATAAGATTATTAATTTCCCATCCGATAATAACTAAAATAATCAGTATTAACGACTAAAAATTGTCTACGTGCGAAGTGAGAGAAAATAACAGACGCCAGGTTGTACGTCCATCAAGAAATCTTACTGGCTAACGGTGGCAAAATAAGGTGGGTCCCATGCCACGAGGCTTTATAGTAGACTCGTTACTCAGATGTCTCTGTCGTTTTCCAAAACAACATGTGCGCATGTCAGCGGAAACCGGAGGGAAATTAGGGGTGATAATTTGAGTTAAGATTCGTTATTTGTTCGATTCGATTCGCTTTAAAGCGAATTCGAGTTTGGAAAAATGGATTCGTTTAATAAATTGGTCAATCGATTCGATTCGAATACGAATTTAAGTTCATTGATTTGTTTAGGATTCGTTTTATTTTTTATTTTACTAGTTATTGTTATTTTCAATTAAGATTCGAGAAATTATGTCTAATTACCATAGAAAAAATAATATTATCTATATTTGGTGATGTATTTTTAGTAAATATATTAATTAGATATTTTATATGTATATATTTATGAAAAATTAATGTAAATAAATTATGATAAATTATGTTATTAAATAATATAATGACTAAACGAATATTCGTATTCGATTCGTTTAATAAATGAATCGAATACGAATCTTGATATTAGGATCGTTTAATAAACGAACCGAATACAGATCCATCATATTTTGATTCGATTCGTTTAGGATTCGATACGAATTCGATTCGTTTATTCGTTTTGTCACCTTAAGGGAAATCCACTAGATGCGGGAAAGAAGGGGACTATGTGGACCAATTAAAGACTTCCAGCGTGGCAGTCTCCATTGGCTTAAAGCCTAAATAAGGAGCCTCACAGCGCCTTATTTCAATAATTTTGATATATATATAATTTGAAATTAATTATAATAAAGAAGAGAAAAAATTATTAATTATTAATTAATACATTATATATTTATATATATTCATTTAATTATTTTATTGAATATGTGACATAAATTTTATTATGTAATCAAGCACGCAAAGACTGAAAAGAGAGGGAAGAAACTCGAAGGCGCATTACATTAATTCTTAGGGAATCTAAACCAAGATAAACGTTGGGGGTAGTTGTGGGATTCATAGGGTCAGATCGGTATTTCGCGCAACGAAAATGAGTTTAACTCATGGTAATTAATCATGGGTGTATTTCTAAATATTTTAATGAAATACTATATTCTATTACGAGTGTATAAGAAAAATCGGGAATAAATCGTACTCCGGAAAAATCAAATCTGGATAAAAACTAGATCATGCACACCTGGTGTGCGCCTAGCGCGCGTGCGCTACATGCAGTGCGCTGCATGTAGTAGCACAGTGAGTGTGCTGCTTTGCAGCGCAAGATGCTCCCTGCAATGCAGTAGCATTGGTTTTTCATCATTTTTTTTTAACCTTAAACACGTTTTAAAATACCAAAAATAATTTTAATTTCAAAACCAATCTCAACACATATTATATAACAAACATATATATATATATATATATATATATATATATATATATATATATATATTTCTTTGAATCCAAACACAAACCAAAATAAAATCCCACAATAAAATGACTCGTGAACAATTCTATGTCACTCAAATGTGGTCAAGTGATTCTAGAATGATAGTCATATCTTTTAGCTATAATATAGAGTTCCAAACTCTAATTCTATGTGTTGATGGTGTTTTTTTAGGCACTATGATATTTATCAGCACGGCAGGGGTAAAAGGGTAAATTCCCTCATTGGTCAAAATCATTAAAAATGACCATCATGACCGACCACATAAGTGAGGGTCGAGCACTTAATGGTAGGTGACCGACCACTTCGGTTCGGATGACCGGGCATTATCAGATCGACCTCATGAAGACCGACCAGATAGCGAGATATGCTCCAGAAGATGACACCCTATTCTTGCGGATAAGACGACAAGTTATCCTATTTTCATGGGGAAAACTGGTGAGACAGAGTCCTAGTAGGATAAAGAAAGTAAATGTAGTTTTGATTAGGAATCCTTATGGGAAAAGAGAATAGTTTTGATTAGGAATCCTTATGAGAAAAGAGAATAGTTTTGACTAGGAATCCTTATGGGAAAAAGGAATAGTTTTGACTAGGAATCCTTATGGGAAAAGGGAATAGTTTCAACTAGGAAATTCTTGTAGGAGAATGAATCTGATTTCTACACTATTATAAATAGAAGGGTAGAGTCTACATAAGGAGGAGAATAGAAAGAGAACCAATATCAGGCACCAGAATCATTACCATCAGACTTGTAAAAAACAAGAAGCAGAGCTGAGAAGCGTGTTTGAGTAATAAAAGTATCATCCTTTTTGTGCCCGTGGACGTAGGTCGGACCAAGATCCGCCGAACCACGTTAAATTTCCTTGTCGATTGGCGTATTTATCTGTCTTTTGCTAAGTTTGCTTTTGGTCCCCCATAACCAAACAAATTCACTATTGAGGGATGATTGTCTCGGGAGTAATATTCTCTTATTGCCCCTGAGACCGAAATCAGCCGTCAACAGTTGGCGCCGTCTGTGGGGAATTCAATAAAAAGCAGCTCGCGTAGTAAGACGATGGCATAAGATGGAAATCACCGATCGTCAGGGATTTCACCAGATAGTTCGGGAAATTCAGGATAAAGGTCTGTTGGCCGAGCCTAATTTGAGGAGGTTCCCGATTGAGGAGGGAAATAGTAGGGGGAGGGAAATAGTAGGGCATACTGTATCTACCATGACGTAAGGGGACATGCCACGAATGGGTGCAGAGACCTGCGGGAGCAGGTGGAAGACTTGGTGAAAGAAGACTATCTCAGTGTGTACATAGACCATTCGGCTTTTGAGGTCGACCAAGTTGATAGCGGAAGTCATCCGGTCGGATGCGTGGAATGTTGAGATGCAGAAAGGATGTATTAAGAAGAGCCTTGCTTGTAGTGACCCTTGTAGAGTTGCAAGAAAGGCAACGGATCCCAAAAAGGTGAGTAAGACCTTTTCTGTCTTAGGTTGACATTTGATTATGCTTTTTTCTTATGGCTCACACAATGGTTTTGATATTTATTTTACGGCTCGGGTATGCTCTTGTACCGCCGAGACCGATGTTTCTTTGTCGTTCTTCTGGCTCGGTCTGCTCTTGTACCGCCGAGACCGATGTCTCTTTTCGGCTCGGGTCTGCTCTTGTACCGCCGAGCCGACCGATGTCTCTTTCCGGCTCGGGTCTGCTCTCGTACCGCCGAGCCGAGACAGATGTTTCTTTCTTTCCGGCTCGGGTCTTCTCTTGTACCGCAGAGACCGATGTTTCTTTCCGGCTCGGGTCTGCTCTTGTACCGCCGAGACTGATGCCTCTTTCCGGCTCGGGTCTACTCTTGTACCGCCGAGACCGATGTTTCTTTTCGGCTCGGGTCTGCTCTTGTACCGCCGAGACCGATGTTTCTTTTTGCGGCTCGGGTCTGCTCTTGTACCGCCGAGACCGATGTTTCTTTCCGGCTCGGGTCTGCTCTTGTATCGCCGATGCCACTTCTTTATTCGGCTCGGGGCTAGATTTCGTTCCGCCGAGGCCGCTTGGGTATCTGGCTCGGGGCTGGATTTTGTTCCGTCGAGGTCCTTATGATTTATTCAGCTCGGGGTCGGGTTACGTCCCATCGAGTCGGCTTCTTTGGACTGGGGATGTAACATTCCCCCAGAGCCAAGTCTTTCTTTTAGCTCGGGGTCGGGTTACGTCCCACCGAGTCGGCTTCTTTGGACTGGGGATGTAACATTCCCCCAGAGCCAAGTCTTTCTTTTAGCTCGGGGTCGGGTTACGTCCCATCGAGTCGGCTCCTTGGACTGGGGATGTAACATTCCCCTAGAGCCAAGTCTTTCTTTTACAGCTCGGGGTCGGGTTACGTCCCACCGAGTCGGCTTCTTTGGACTGGGGATGTAACATTCCCCCAGAGCCAAGTCTTTCTCAGCTCGGGGTCAGGTTACGTCCCACCGAGTCGGCTTCTTTGGACTGGGGATGTAACATTCCCCCAGAGCCAAGTCTTCCTCAGTTCGAGGTCGGGTTACGTCCCACCGAGTCGCTTCTTTGGACTGGGGATGTAACTTCCCCCAGAGCCAAGTCTTTCTCAGCTCGGGGTCGGGTTACGTCCACCGAGTCGGCTTCTTGGACTAGGATGTAATATTCCCCCAAAGACAAGTCTTTCTTTTAGCTCGGGGTCGGGTTACGTCCCACCGAGTCGGCTTCTCTTTTGGACTAGGGATGTATATTTCCCCCATAGCCAAGTCTTTCTTCAGCTGGGGTCGGGATACGTCACGAGAGACTTATCATCGACATGGGATCGGAGCTCTCCTCCATGGTCGGCCCCTCTAAGGTCTGGGAGGGTGACATTCCCCCAGAGCCAAAGTTCTCTCAGCTCGGGGTCGGGTTCATCTGTTGGGGTTGGTGCTCAGAGCGCCAATTCCCGGTTGTATTTCTGTTAAATACTTCTGTAAAACATTATTATTATGAATAATATATGCAGTTTCTATAATATAATCTATATTTCTATATGGTAAAGACGTAATGACCCGAGAATGATTAGTCATGATACAGTTGCAAAAGCGTCGCAACAGACATTGAGTAGTATCATGACGTTGTCATTCTCAGACAGTTCCTGGTCAAGGTTTACACTACTTGGTCAGTATAGTAAACCCGTTGAGACCGGTACATGTCGTATACTGGAATATATGATTCCAATGGTTTCTCAATGAACCATTAGTCTTGGAGACTAGTATAGACGTGTAGGTGTTTATAGCGGATAAACACTGAACGACTCACCGAAGATTCTTAATGGATGGTACACCAGCGTCAATAAGAATCTTCTTGGGTTGAGTAGCACTTGTGATTCTTAGACTTGAGATGCCATTGTGGGCACATGAGACATCTTCTACACTTAGACGGCAGTCACGTCACCGATCTATTTAGATCAGACCTCCGCCTGTTCGTTGGGTGTAGACAGATCCTCAGGGTGTCCTATGTGTATCAAGATAGGATCCGTCAGTTCTGTGTATCAGAGCATAGGTAGTCCATATGATTAGCAATCAGATAAAACCATGGGCCCGTGGTAAAGTTTAGAAGCTAGTTCTAAACATTCTTTTTGAGATTGCTAATAGGAATAGTCGACTGGATAATCCCGATAGAGATTTGACGTTTACATCTCTATCTCTGGGATTTATCCGGATACCTGTGACGGAGGAATTATACATTTGCCATGACCTCGACCTGTATGGTTCAGCGAGATTATCCGTGATCGTCATAATCTACGGGTGGATAGATTATGGACACGAAATTTGATTTCGTGACGGATATACCTGAATCTAGAGAGTCTCAATAATGAAACATACTCGTAGAGCACTAGAGCAACATTAATAAATAATATTGATTATTTATAAAGTCGTTTAATGGTTAAACGCAAGATACATGCTAAAGAGACTAGATAGTCATTTGCTTAATTATTGTGTATTACATTTAATACTTGATTAATTTAAATACACATTAATTAATAGTCAAAATGAGTTATTTGACTTATTTCCTAAATGAATATATGTTTTTAATATTTAATGTAAATATTATACATATATTTAATATATTTGTATTTGATTAATTAATTAATTAATTGTTAAATGATTAAATTAATTAAAATATAAATATCTTACATTAGGATATTTAAAGTTAATGATGTTAGTTGCAATTGTTGACTTAATAAATATCTATAAAGTTGTTATTTAGATATTTAATCAAGTTGACCAAACTTAGTTAAAAATGAAATTGAAATGAAAAATTGCCAATGATGCTTGTAATTTCGGCCAAGGTTTTTTTACAAGTATATATTATTTTTTCATTTCATCTTCATTTGATAACCTAATACACTTTACAAGAACACCATTAAAGAAAACAAAGAAAGCAAGTGAAGGAGAAAAGAAAACTTAAAGAAAAGCTTGGATTTTGTAAGTTTTTCAAACTTACTATTAGAAGGAATTTGTTCCTTAGGATCTAGGCAACATCTTGTGATGTTCTTAAGTTATTCTTTTCATTATTTCTTGTGTTTTTGATGATGGAAATTTGGTTGAAAGTGTTGAGCATGTGTGATGAAGAAAGCTTGTAACTATTGTAGTTATAAACATTCTTTTAAGGTTTTGGAAACCAAGTTGCTAATCTAGAGTTATTGACCCACTCTTAAATGACCTAGATTTGATCTTGAGTTGTTTCATTGTGTTGAGACTTGGATTGGATGGAAGAATGATGATTGAAGTAATTGATTTAATGTATTTGGTCTAATTTGTCCAATTTGAGGAAATTGAAAAATTAGGGTTTTTATAACTAATTCCAAATTTGGGGGTTTTCATATATGTTGTGTATTTATGTGTGTATATGATGCATATAAAGTTTCATGTTGATTATATCATTTTGATGTGTTTTGAAGCATGAAAGTGCAAAATGGCACAAATTGGACCCTAATGGGGCTCTCTCCGGCCTTGTGAGGATTTTGGTTGCTTTGGTGTTTTGATGTTTTGAACATCATAAGTTCATCTTAGAAATGATTTAGAATCATTCAAAATTGATTTGATCAATTTCGGACTAAAACGGACAAAAACACAAAGTAAGGGTATTTCGGTAAATTCACTTAAATGTTTTATTGAATTTATTTTCATAATTTTTATTGGAATATTAAATAAATATGTTTATTTAATTAATCCGAGAAAAAAGTTTTGAAATCTGAAAATCGATTTTCACCGCTTCCGCTGCGTTACCGGATTCACCCCCTAAATAACCCCTACAAAATGGTATCAGAGCGAGTCTGATTCTAGGCCACCTAATATGATTAGCCTTCATTGAATCAATGTTTAATCATGTTTTCTTGACTTTATGCATGCTTATTAGGATCTAAATTGGTTAGATTTAGGGTGTATGACACTTAGCGGAAAATCCCTAATAATAAGGTTTGAATGTAATTTTGTATTTGATGCATGTTATATGGTCCGTCTTGTCAATACGGTTTATGAATACTTCTTTGTGACTACATCCGAGACCGTGCCTCTGCTGTGAGGATGTAGCCGATAAAGATTTATTTATACCGGATGTATATCAGATACTAGGTAAATTCAAGTAAAAGCGGAATTCTGAACGTGCCCTAGCTGTCAGGATTACGTAAGTAACTTGAGTTTATCATTGACGAGTTTAACCTTGGTACGTCTCCTTGTGGGCCTGCCTTCGCAGCGACAACGAGAAACGGCCAGGACCGGATACTTAGGAGTCATTAGTGAATGATTGACAAATGAGTTGTCTACCTATGAATAATACGTAGGCGAGACCGTGCCTCTGCTGTGAGCCGAAATATATTCACGGGATCCACTTTTCACTATTAGTATTTAATTTAATTATTAATATTTGTATTCTGTTTTGGGATTACAGTATTGCATGATTTAGTGGGAGGGGCATATTAGATTAAAAATCCATGATCTAGTTTATGCTTTTGATATTATATGAAACTGCTTAATTTCTGCTAACCGTTTTTCGTGATCTATATGATAGATTGGCGATGGCGGCACAATCCACAAATCAGTTTGCGCGTATGCTTGATGCGAACAAACTGAAAGGCGCTGAGAACTTTGCAGACTGGGAATTGGATTTGAGGATTGTCCTCGATTCCGAAAAGCTGGGTTATGTTCTTGAGGGTCTGTTGCCCCTTGCAGTGGGTGAGGATGCTTCGGAGGAGGAACGCCAAGTTTTTGAAACTTGGAAGGATGATGATTTAAGGGTTAAATCATACATCCTTAGTTCACTGTCTCCGAAACTCAAGCAACAGTACTATGGTATGTTAGATTCCTATAGTATGATGACGCGATTGAGACAATCGTTTGAGAACCAGGAACAAGTTATTGTTCACAAAGTCGCCATGGAACTGTTCCATGCGCGTCTGGATGAGGGGCAAGTGTTAGCCCACATGTTCTTCAGATGATCGATTGATCGATCAATTGAGGCAACATAATCTCATCTTGAATGACATTCTCGGTAGGAGTGTCATTCTTGGTTCACTGCCAGCTTCATTTCGCCAGTTCGTGATGTACTTCAACATGCACGGGACTGTCTGTACCTACCAGGAGCTACATAGGATGTTGCTCACGGCAGAAGAGGACCTTAAGAAGGGAGTACCGACTCGCCCTCCTAGAACTACTTCTCTTTCGGCTTCTTCCCAAGGATGGTCCAAGGGAAAGAACAAGAAAGGCAAGAAGAAGAAGAAGGCTTTTGGTCCTCAACAACAGGCGAAGATTGCAAAGCCCAAAGGGCTTCTGAAGAAATGCCACCACTGCGGCAAAGTTGGGCACTGGAAAAGGAACTGTCCTGATTACATTGCCCAAGTGAGGAGAGACAGAGCTTCTACATCAGGTACTTTTATTTTTCCAGTTATTGATTTATCTTTGGCTTGTGAAGCCGTTACATCTAGCTGGATTTTAGATTCTGCTTGTCCCACTCACATTTGCAATTCGTTGCAGGTGCTGAAGGAAAGTAGGAGGCTGAAGCCCTGGGAGATGCAGTTGCGGTTCGGGAGTGGAGACTCTTTGGTTGCAGTTGCAGTGGGAGTATGCGAGATCTCATTGCCGAATGAGACACTTTTGTTATATAACTGTCATTTTGTACCGGGATGTGTCGCTAATATTATATCACTTTTTGTATTAGATACAGAAGGCTTTTGTATTAATATTAAGAATAGTTCTTTGTATTTATATGATAAAATAATATTCAGATCCTTTGTTGTCCAAACCAGCATGGTCATTATACATTGCAAACTTCAAAAGATATATTAAATACTGGAGTTAATAAACGTAGTTTACCTGTAATTAATAATACTGAACTTTGGCATATGAGACTTGGTCACATTGGCGTTAAACGCCTTACCCAATTGGTTAGGAATGGTTTGATATCAGATCTTACCATTGAATCCTATCCAACTTGTGAATCCTGTATTCAGGGTAAGATGACCAAAGCCCCATTTTCTGGTGTTGGACACCGTGCCACTAACTTACTTACTGGAACTCGTACATTCTGATGTATGTGGTCCACTAAGTCAAACTGCTCACAGTGGTTATTCGTACTTCGTTACCTTTACCGATGATTTGTCACGGTACGGTTATGTGTATTTGATGCGACATAAATCGGAAACCTTTGAAAAGTTCAAAGAGTTCCGAAATGAAGTAGAAAAACAAACTGGTAAATATATTAAATGCCTTCGATCAGATCGAGGCGGTGAATATATGAGTGGTGAGTTCATGGATTATGAAGGAGAATGGGATTCTCGCTCAATATACTCCTCCAGGTACACCACAACACAATGGTGTATCTGAAGGAGAAATCAGACTTTATTGGATATGGTCCGATCGATGTTGAGTTTCACAGATTTGCCCTATTACTTATGGGCTACTGTCTCTTAACAGCCGCACATCTTTTGAATAAGATTCCTTCAAAGGCTGTTCCTACGACACCGTATCAGATATGGTTCGGTAGGAGACCAAATCTTAATTATATTAAGGTTTGGGGTTGTCCTGCCTATGTCAGGGTACTCAGCAAAGTAAGCTTTCGCCTCGAGGGCAAAAGTTTAGGTTTGTTGGATATCCCTCTCGAATACGAGGGGATATCTGTTCTATGATACCGAGCATCGAAATGTGTTCGTAGCTCGCTTCGCAAAATTTCTAGAAGTAGAATTTTTGTCAGAAGGTGGTGATCATAGACAGGTTGAGCTTGATGAAGTCCAACCTGAAAACAACGAACCAACGGAGGAACCTGAAGTTCAAGTAGATGAAGGACCTTCAACACACACACTCCGTAGGTCGGAAAGGGTATCTAGACCTCCTGAACGCTTGTATTTGATACAAGAAAAGAGTCTGGATGTTCTCTTAGTTGAAGAGACAGATCCTTTCACCTATAGAGAATCGATGTTGGACATCGACTCCGTGAAATGGCAAAGTGCCATGAAATCCGAGATAGACTCAATGCATGAAAATCAAGTTTGGGACTTGATTCCGCTTCCCGAAGGAATTGTTCCTATCGGTTGTAAATGGGTTTACAAGAGGAAGCGCGGGCCTGACGGTAAGGTTGAAACTTACAAGGCCCGACTGGTAGCAAAAGGTTACACGCAGCGACCTGGCGTCGACTACGATGAAACTTTTTCGCCGGTAGCAATGCTTAAGTCTATCCGGATTTTGCTTTCTATAGCTGCGTATCATGACTACGAGATTTGGCAAATGGATGTCAAAACGGCTTTTCTAAATGGATTTCTTGATGAAGAAATCTATATGGAACAGCCGGAAGGTTTCACGTCCAGCGAAACCTCGGGTATGGTATGTAAGCTTAAGAAGTCCATTTATGGACTTAAACAAGCTTCACGAAGTTGGAATCTTCGATTCGATGAGATTATTAGATCGTCTGGTTTTCTCAAGAATTCGGAAGAATCCTGTGTGTATCAGAAGGCCAGTGGGAGCATGGTCGTATTTTTAGTCCTATATGTTGATGACATCCTAATCATTGGGAATGATTTAGGTATGTTACAAAGCGTCAAAGCGTACCTCTGTAAGAATTTCTCCATGAAGGACCTGGGAGAAGCTTCCTATGTTTTAGGGATAAAACTCTATAGAGATAGACAAAGGAGGCTGATTGGGTTATCCCAATCAACGTACGTAGATAAGATCTTGGAACGGTATAGTTTTGGTAACTGTAAGACAGCAAACATACCGTTCAGACATGGGATTCATCTTTCCAAGAAGATGTGTCCACAAACAGAAGATGAGAAGGTTAGAATGTCTAACCAACCTTATGCTTCGTGTTTGGGTAGCATAATGTATGCCATGTTATGTACGAGGCCTGATATCAGTTTCGCTGTTAGCGTAACTAGTCGATATCAGTCCAATCCAGGTAATGACCATTGGATGGCCATTAAACATATCCTAAAGTATCTTAAAGGTACTAAGGATAAGTTAATAATTTATGGAGGAAACGAACTGCAGGTTAATGGGTATACAGACTCCGATTTCCAATCGGATCCCGATGATAGAAAGTCTACATCTGGATTTGTCTTTACCCTTAACGGAGGTGCAGTTTGTTGGAAGAGTTCCAAACAGGGATCGACAGCTGATTCCACCACTGAGGCGGAATATATTGCAGCTTCTGAAGCTGCAAAAGAGGCTGTGTGGATAAAGAACTTTATCACAGAATTGGGAGTTGTCCCAAGTATCGAGAATGCGATTCCGTTATACTGTGATAATACTGGAGCCATTGCGCAAGCAAAGGAACCGAGGGCGCATCAGAAGTCGAAGCATGTGGAACGCAAGTACCACATCATTCGAGAGATCGTGTCGCGAGGGGATATTGTCGTGTGCAAGGTACCGAGTGAAGATAATGTAGCAGACCCGCTGACGAAGGCCATACCTCCGAAGTTGTTTGATAAACACGTGGAGTCGATGGGTATAGATACAATCGATATTGGCACTAGAGCAAGTGGGAGATTTTGTTGGGGTTGGTGCTCAGAGCGCCAATTCCCGGTTGTATTTCTTTTAAATACTTCTGTAAAACATTATTATTATGAATAATATATGCAGTTTCTATAATATAATCTATTTTTTATATATGGTAAAGACGTAATGACCCTAGAATGATTAGTCATGATACAGTTGCAAAAGCGTCGCAACGGACATTGAGTAGTATCATGACGTTGTCATTCTCAGACAGTTCCTGGTCAAGGTTTACACTACTTGGTCAGTATAGTAAACCCGTTGAGACCGGTACATGTCGTATACTGGAATATATGATTCCAATGGTTTCTCAATGAACCATTAGTCTTGGAGACTAGTATAGACGTGTAGGTGTTTATAGCGGATAAACACTGAACGACTCACCGAAGATTCTTAATGGATGGTACACCAGCGTCAATAAGAATCTTCTTGGGTTGAGTAGCACTTGTGATTCTTAGACTTGAGATGCCATTGTGGGCACATGAGACATCTTCTACACTTAGACGGCAGTCACGTCACCGATCTATTTAGATCAGACCTCCGCCTGTTCGTTGGGTGTAGACAGATCCTCAGGGTGTCCTATGTGTATCAAGATAGGATCCGTCAGTTCTGTGTATCAGAGCATAGGTAGTCCATATGATTAGCAATCAGATAAAACCATGGGCCCGTGGTAAAGTTTAGAAGCTAGTTCTAAACATTCTTTTTGAGATTGCTAATAGAATAGTCGACTGGATAATCCCGATAGAGATTTGACGTTTACATCTATATCTCTGGGATTTATCCGGATACCTGTGACGGAGGAATTATACATTTGCCATGACCTCGACCTGTATGGTTCAGCGAGATTATCCGTGATCGTCATAATCTACGGGTGGATAGATTATGGACACGAAATTTGATTTCGTGACGGATATACCTGAATCTAGAGAGTCTCAATAATGAAACATACTCGTAGAGCACTAGAGCAACATAAAAATAATATTGATTATTTATAAAGTCGTTTAATGGTTAAACGCAAGATACATGCTAAAGAGACTAGATAGTCATTTGCTTAATTATTGTGTATTTACATTTAATACTTGATTAATTTAAATACACATTAATTAATAGTCAAAATGAGTTATTTGACTTATTTCCTAAATGAATATATGTTTTTAATATTTAATGTAAATATTATACATATATTTAATATATTTTATTTGTATTTAATTAATTATTAATTATTAATTGTTAAATGATTAAATTAATTAAAATATAAATATCTTACATTAGGATATTTAAAGTTAATGATGTTAGTTGCCTTTGTTGACTTAATAAATATCTAATAAAGTGTGTTTTTAGATATTTATCAAGTTGACCAACTAGTTAAATGAAATTGAAATGAAAATTGCAAATAATGCTTGTAATTCGGCCAAGGGTTTTTATTACAAGTATATATTGTTTTTCATTCCATCTTCATTTGATAACCTAATACACTTTACAAGAAACTCCATAAAAAAACAAGAAAGCAAGTGAAGGAGAAAAGGAAAAACTTAAGAAAAGCTTGGATTTTGTAAGTTTTTCAAACTTACTATTAGAAAGGAATTGTTCCTTAGGATCTAGGCAACATCTTGTGATGTTCTTAAGTTATCTTTTCATTATTTCTTGTGTTTTTGATGATGGAATTTGGTTGAAAGTGTTGAGCATGTGTGATGAAGAAAGCTTGTAACTATTGTAGTTATAAACATTCTTTTAAGGTTTTGGAAACCAAGTTGCTAATCTAGAGTTATTGACCCACTCTTAAATGACCTAGATTTGATCTTGAGTTGTTTCATTTCATTGTGTTGAGACTTGATTGGATGGAAGAATGATGATTGAAGTAATTGATTTAATGTATTTGTCTAATTTGTCCAATTTGAGGAAATTGAAAAATTAGGGTTTTAACCAATTCCAAATTTGGGGGTTTTCATATATGTTGTGTATTTATGTGTGTATATGATGCATATAAAGTTTCATGTTGATTGGATATCATTGGATGTGTCTTGAAGCATGAAAGTGCAAAATGCACAAATTGGACCCTAATGGAGCTCTCCGGCTTGTGAAGGAATTTTGGTTGCTTTGGTGTTTTGATGTTTTGAACATCATAAGTTCATCTTAGAAATGATTTAGAATCATTCAAAATTGATTTGATCAATTTCGGACTAAAACGGACAAAAAAAAAGTAAAGGGTATTTCGGTAAATTCACCTAAAAATGTTTTATTGAATTTATTTTCATAATTTGATTATTGGAATATTAAATAAATATGTTTATTTAATTAATCCGAGAAAAAAGTTTTGAAATCTGAAAATCAGATTTTTCACCGCTTCCGCTGCGTTACCGGATTCACCCCCTAAATAACCCCTACAAACATCCCCCAACCGAGTCGATCGTTATCAGCATAAGGCAGAGCATTTTTTCCACAGGTAGATATCGGGATCCTCGTTAACTGAGCTCATGAGATGGCAGGAAATGACCAAATTTGCAGCCAAGGCATTTTTCTCTCTCTGAAGTTCCTGAAGTGACCACCGACGGATTCATTGACCAAACACAACCATTTTTTTTTTAGAGTTCCCGGCATCAACTCACAACTCGTTGTTACCGAGAACTAGGGGATAGATGTTGATGTGTTTTTTAGGCACTATGATATTTATCAGCACGGCAGGGGTAAAAGGGAAATTCCCTCCTTGGTCAAAATCATTAAAAATGACCATCATGACCGACCACATAAGTGGGGTCGAGCACTTAATGGTATGTGACCGACCACTTCGTTTCGGATGACCGGGCATTATCAGATCGGCGGAAGCATTCTCAGTTCAAAGACCATCATGACCGACCTCATGAAAACGACCAGATAGCGAGATATGCTCCAGAAGATGACACCCTATTCTTGCGGATAAGACGACAAGTTATCCTATTTTCATGGGGAAAACTGGTGAGACAGAGTCCTAGTAGGATAAAGAAAGTAATGTAGTTTTGATTAGGAATCCTTATGGGAAAAGAGATAGTTTTGATTAGGAATCCTTATGAGAAAAGGGAATAGTTTTGACTAGGAATCCTTATGGAAAAGGGAATAGTTTTGACTAGGAATCCTTATGGGAAAAGGGAATAGTTTCAACAACTAGGAAATTCTTGTAGGAGAATGAATCTGATTTCTACACTATATATAAATAGAAGGGTAGAGTCTACATAAGGAGGAGAATAGAAAGAGAACCAATATCAGGCACCAGAATCATTACCATCAGACTTGTAAAAAACAAGAAGCAGAGCTGAGAAGCGTGTTTGAGTAATAAAATTATCATCCTTTTTGTGCCCGTGGACGTAGGTCGGACCAAGATCCGCCGAACCATGTTAAATTTCCTTGTCGATTGGCGTATTTATCTGTCTTTTGCTAAGTTTGCTTTTGGTCCCCCATAACCAAACAAATTCACTATTGAGGGATGATTGTCTCGGGAGTAATATTCCCTTATTGCCCCTGAGACCGAAATCAGCCGTCAACATTATGTTTATGTCCAATATAAATATTTTGACTCAATCACAAGCATATTGTGTTTATGCTTCCAAAGTATCCATACAAAATTCATTAGCCTAATTTCAATATCAAGTTATGTTATTATGTATCCAATACATAATACACCACTATGTATTTCATTAATGATAACAACTCACTAATGAAAACATAGTTTTAGAGAAGATCAAACTTACATAGCAAGTTTTATTCTAAGATCCAATCTTTTTCTCATTGTTGAAATGTTGTAGAAAACTTCCAAAGCTAGCAATCTTGATTCGAACAATATTCTTCTCCTTGTTGTTGTAGAGAACTTCCAAAGCTAGCAAGCTTGATATGAAGATCCAATTTTCTTCTCCTTGTTATTGTAGAGAACTTATAAATCTTCTCCCACAAAAACTTATTTAGGCTAATATTATTCTCTTTTGCTTAATGCAAGTTTTAGCTTACTTTGCCTTGTTTAAAAACTTGCTCAAGCTTGTCTTTTATAGAAAAACTTATGCAATTTTTAATTAATAAAAGTGTTAATCAACTTTTATGTGGGTTTAATCCAATTTGTCCAAATATGTATAATTAGGTATGACTAATCACTTTTGTCTGCCATTTTGATTTAATCCAATTAAATCAAAACGAAGTTTAATCAATGGATTAGTTCAATGTCTATCACTTTGATTTAATCCAATTAAATTAAGCCAAATACATATATTATTATATATTTGTAATTACCAAAATATCCTCCAATGATATAGATATTTATGAAATTACAACAAAGTCCTTGTATGATTTTGGATTAATCAAATTGGGTCAAAGTAAATAATTAATGTTATCCAATAACACTTAATTATTTTAGTTGATAATTATAATATCAAATATTATTTATTATCAAAATTTATCGGCTACCCAATAGCTCGACGAGTACACTTCATATTGTGGGACTCTCTAAGTCCAAACACGTTCGTCATATGAGCCTAGCTTACATGTATGCAATTCGGCTACCTCTGAATTCGCGAAGAACACGAACGACCTTTTTGAACTATACAAGTCGAGGTCATCACATATGT
Organism: Zanthoxylum bungeanum; assembly: GCA_019454045.1. Lineage (NCBI taxonomy): Eukaryota > Viridiplantae > Streptophyta > Magnoliopsida > Sapindales > Rutaceae > Zanthoxylum > Zanthoxylum bungeanum. The sequence continues at coordinate 363,598 of SKCR01036796.1, read as the reverse complement.
TTAATAATCTCTCCATCGTAGGCTATCCGAATTGTGCTTACGAAATATTGATTACATCGTCAAGTTTCCGAGGCCACGTCTCATATTGTCAACATGTCCATGATTCTTCACAAATAATCAGAACACCATTTCTGATATATGCGATTCACTCTAGGTGATCGCCTTTGGCCAAAGTCTTAAGAATCGTGACTTACTCACATGGATACATTAACCCCTTATGGTACAAAAGTAGCATTTAGTATATACTCTTCAGAATTTTCTTCTTGTTGATGAAAATCTATGTTCTCATCAAGATCTATAATCTCTTCCTTTTCAGCAATTTAATCTTCTTTAGAAGATTCTGAGCATGAACTTAGAGATTCATTTCAATCTAGATATTAGAGTTGAAGGATGTTTCATATTTTATTCTAATTTTTCTATTTTTGCTAACTTTTTATTATCAAAAGTAGTATTTAGTATATTGAGAGAATAATGATTATTAGATATTTTAATTAAAAAATCGAATCGAATCGAATTATTTTAATTAAAAACTCAAATTGTTTTGAATTAATTGATTTTTTTAAAAATATAGCCATATTATGTTATTATTTTATAGTTATATTTATTACATTATTCATTATTTAGTAATGATTAGTTTCATGAAATATTTATAATTTTTTACTTTGTTTATTATAATTTTGTATTTTAGTATATTTTAATTTATTTAAGTAATATATAAAACTCAATTACATCACATGATATTCTTTGTTTATTTTGCTCATTTAGCAAAGATATATTTATTTCTTACTCGTACAACTTCTTAGAGTGGTATAAGAAACTTAGAGTTGGAATTACGTTTATATGAGTATAAAGAAAATTGAATTACCATAATATTATAATTAAAAATTAAAAAAGAAAAGAAAAAGAGATACACTTGTTTATTTGTGTTTAAAATTATATTAATTTTTTTTTTCAAAATTAAAATTATTCGAAATGTATTGATAATGTATTTAAAAAAAATAGTTAAATATCACTTCCAAAACGACCCTAAGTGATATTTGGTTAAAAACATATATATCGAGTCAACATGACACGTGATTAAATGAACATACATTATACTTCGCTTAGGTAAATAGTGAATTGTGTCAAATTAACCTTTCAAAAACTAAGTTTTGAAATGACCATAAATATAAAGCACAAATAAATCTAATTTTTTTGGCCGAACCACCATGATATGGGTAAATTATTTACTCCAATTAGATATTTATCATTACAAATAAATAAATAAATTACATTTTGAAATATTAATTAATTATGATCTTTAATAAAGTTTGTAGTACTCATTGAAAAAAAAAAGTTATTTTTTTTTATATATAAATAATCGAATATACTCATGTATTTACATAATGAGTAGTTATATTTTTATAACAGATAAAGAAAATGATGATAAAATTTAATCACAAAATTTTAACACTTTAAAGTTTAAAAATAATTTTAACATAAAATATCAATATTTTATGATTAATTTTGTCATCCTTTTATCTCTACTTTGTACAAATATAATTTTCTTACACAATTCGCTAATTTGAGTGTGCTTATAAACTCTCATCTAGACAGCTAATTATAGACAGTAATATTACTCCACAGTTGTGGGAAAAGTTTTTAATTAAAATATTAAAAGATCAAATTAATTTATGTACCATTTGTATATAAAGTTTGGTGAGCTTATAAGTTACATTATATTCTCAGGTGGTGTGGAATGGAAAGAGAGGACAAGAAAGGAGAGGAGATGTAAGGGGAGGAAAGAAGATAGGAATTTAATTCCATTATTTAGTTTGTGTATGGAATTAGAGAAGGAAAAAATTAGATAATTTTTTTCGATAGATTTATCCTTAATATACTAAACTATGAATATTTATTAGTATATTTATATTAAAAAAATTAAATTATAAAGTAATTAATCTAAAAATAAATATTTTTTTTTGTAATAAAATTATAATTTTATTTATTTAATGTTATTTTATAAATAATTAAAAATAATATTCTTTTAAATTGGATAATTAATCTGAGTCCACAACATAATTTTTCACGTCAATTCATTTTAAATTATTGTAAAATTTGGTAACAAAATCTTGAATATAGGTCCGCCCACTCATGTTAAACATTGAAATAAAAAAGAATCCCATGCCTTGGTAATGACATTTTTATATTGCTGTTAAAATTAAAAAAAGTAACTAATTTAAAGGGTAAAATGATAAAATCACTTGTTAAAGAGAGAGGAGTCCTAACTTCCTAGGTGGATATTCGTCAACCAAACACATGAAATCTCAATGAAATTTAGTTTCCTCTCCTCTCCTACCTTCTCTCATTTGAAGAGAACATGAACTTAGTATAATATTTATAAACTAATTTATAAAATAATCAATACTCTCCATTAAATGATACTTTAATTTTATTAAGATGAAATTTATCTCAAATCTTTAATTTTAAAGGGAAGTGAGATTTCATAAATGCCCCTACTAACGCTCGTGGGGCAAGCCACCAACACCCCATCATCAATTAGCTCAATAATAATGACAATGATATTATTTCAATACAAAAATAAATTTATACAAAATACAAAAAATGGAAAATAAAATCTCCTATAATAGAAGACAAGCAGTAGAGGAGAGGTCAAATGAACTTGTAAGTTGTTGACACAGCTGGTTTTGTCGGCGCAGTACTTCTACCTTTTTATATTTTTATATTTTATTGAAAAATGGAAAAAAAATATATTTATTTTTTATTGTTCTGTGTACAGTACAGGGCAAGCTAAGAGACTGAACTGTGGAGTGAGTGATCCGATAAAAAGGGAGGAGAAAATTGAAAAAAAGAAAGAACACGAATCGCATCGGAATTAAAAGATGAGAATCGGAGATGTATCGCTCACTTTATTAACTGAAAAATATGAAATGATTTGAATCGAATTTCAAAACGGTGTCATTTTACCGAACAAACAACGACATTCGAGCATTATTTCTCATTCTTCGACACACAAAAAAAAAAATTCAAATGATTTGATCTATTAAGAGATCCGTTCGAATTTGAATTGATTGATTGTTTACATGAGAGGCTAACTAATGGAATCTCGAATGGATCAGTACGAGATCATGGAGCAGATCGGTCGCGGCGCTTTTGGTGCGGCGATTCTCGTTAATCACAAGGCTGAGAAGAAGAAGTGAGTTGATAATAATAGTAGTATTAATAATAGTAATGTGTGTTTATTTTGTATTTTAAATTGGAAACGGTGACGTTTTACGTATTCAGTGAGTTGATCTTTTCTTTTGTGTGTGGATTTTTGAGGTACGTGCTGAAGAAGATTAGGTTAGCGAGGCAAACAGAACGTTGCAGGAGATCCGCTCATCAAGAGGTAGGCTTAAGTACTGATCTATTAGTTTGCTTTGTCGTTTTGTTTGTTTTGATTTGTCGTTGTGATGGATTATAATTGTAATCTAGATGGCTCTTATTGCTCGGATTCAACATCCTTACGTAGTCGAGTTTAAAGAAGCTTGGGTTGAGAAAGTAAGCAGATACATCAAATTGTTTGCTGTAGTTTCGTTAACTTGTGAGTTTGAGCAGAAGGATAAGATGAAAAGATTTATGAATGTGTTAATTGTAGGGTTGCTATGTTTGCATTGTCACTGGATATTGTGAAGGTGGAGACATGTGAGTTACAAATTTGTGTTAAAAACTTGAGTTTCAGTTTGTCTTGAACAGTTTATTTTATGCATATGTTCACATTTCATTAACCAACTCTTTTAACAGGGCTGAATTGATGAAAAAGTCAAATGGAGTCTACTTTCCTGAGGAGGTATTTGCATTATTTAATTTTTTGTTATTGTTTTTTTTTTGGGTGATAAAGTTTTTGGATGATCACTTATAAGTAAGTTTGTCTGTGAATATGAATGTTGCACAGAGACTATGCAAGTGGTTTGCACAGCTACTGTTAGCAGTTGATTACCTGCACTCGAATTTTGTTCTGCATCGTGACCTAAAAGTATGTGTATGGGTAACTGGACTAGTTATTTGGTTATTTTTTTAACTCTACATTACATTCAATGATTCTATTGACTGATATTTATTTATCACCTTTGCAGTGCTCCAACATTTTTCTTACCAAAGATCAAGATGTTCGCCTTGGTAAGTTTTCATTAGTCATTATCCTGTTGAAATGGATTTTTTTTTGTCTGAATATTGATTTTATTGTTATTTTCTTCTTATACTAAGTTTGTTCTTGTTTGGTTTCTGTTTAGGGGATTTTGGACTTGCCAAGACTCTGAAGGCTGATGACCTGACTTCTTCAGTATGTGGTTTCCATGCCAATCATCATCATCATTATTATTATTTTTTTTTTACTTTTTCTGTTTTTAGTTTTATATTTGTAAGCCTTCAGAAACTAGATTCATGCTTTCATTTTTGTATGAAAAAAATAGGAATAATACCTAGACTTCAATCAAGGTTTTCATCCAAGGCATTCCCTTTTCCTTTAAGCAGAGAATGATAATTACATATATAAAATAAACACATTTACCATGAGTGTGAAAAACTCACTTTTTGAAAATGTAATTTCCTGGCATCTGATATTGATATGCAAACGTAGTTTTATTTAATGAAACATTTAATTATATAATGAGTTGATAAGTTTGCGTGTGATAGGAACCGATAATATATTCTTCATAAACAACTAAAAGTTTCTATTTAGTAACATGTAGAACATTGGCAATCACCATCTTAGACATTAATTTAAATAATGTTTTAAGTTTCAACTTTAAACAATGATGGAATGTAGTTGCCTTTATGAAGCTATTTACCTTTATTACTGGTAATTTGCTGCACAATACATGATTAATATTTACATTCAGTTGCTAGATTAATAGTTCTCATATTTTGTTCAGGTGGTTGGAACTCCCAATTACATGTGTCCTGAACTGCTTGCAGATATTCCTTATGGTTTCAAGTCAGATATTTGGTCACTGGGTATGTTTTTTCTAGTGTCTTTATCACTCTGTCTGGCAAATCGGACAAGATTGGACTATCATTTGGGGTTGGATATCGAATAATATAGTACTGTCATTTGTTTGGTGTAATATCAAACTAAACTAGATTGTATATAAATGATGAGTACAAGTTCCCGAACTAAGCTAGTTTAAGTTGGTAAGTCAAAACCAAGTAAATATTTGAATTTGAATTCAAATTAATTTTTAAAAAAATTTGAAATAATTTGTGTATTAATATATTAATGAATTAGATTGTATTTGTAGGAATATTTATAATTTGTTTAATCATATTATAAATTGTAACATTTTATATTTTTATTATTACTATATTCATAATTATATATTTAATGTTGATAAGATATTATTAAATATTATAATTCCATTGCAAAAGCCATAATCATAGGACGAATAGACCCATTTGGTTACCCATGGGACACGGAAACAGTTTCAAAATATGGGATTGGACTATAGTCTCCAGCCTCGTGTCTAGTCATGTGTCCTAAACACTCTCTGATATTTAGGGCTCTATGTATTCTATGGCTAAAGTGATTAATTGTTGACAGGATGCTGCATGTATGAGATGGCTGCTTACCGCCCTGCTTTTAAAGCTTTTGTAAGATTTCTCTTTTTTCTTTTACATGATTGAATTGTTTCTTGGGATGAATTTACATGAATACAGTTTCTTCAACTTGCCAATTTGCTAATAAATAGATATTCCTTTATTTGGAATTAATTTTAGAGCAACTTGGTCAATGACTTTTATTCTTGATTCTTGTATTCTGCCTGCATTTTGTTTTTATGGTGGAAGTCTTACATTAAGTAGTGGTTTGCAAAACCATTTTACATGCTTTGTATTGAAAGTTTGAACTAATCATGCATGTTCTGTGTGCATATAACTGCTTATTGCCCTCCACAAATCTGAAGTTCACTGCATTTAGAGCTGTTTAAATTGAATTGTAATACTATGCGGCATGCACTTTCCCAAGCCACTCTATAGTTGACCACCTTTATTCCACCTCCAATCTTATAGTTTGTGCTATTTCACTTGAACTAATTTTCTTTGTACTCCAGGATATGGCAGGGTTGATAAGCAAGATAAACCATTCCTCTATTGGCCCTTTGCCTCCTTGCTATTCTCCATCCTTGTAAGTCCGATATTACTGTTGTGTTATCAATTTGTAAATATCAAGATAAATGCTGTAGTCTGGTATCCGTATTTTACTATTTTTGATGCTTTACCTTGGTGATGACTGGACAATTCGTTTATATACTAGAGTTTAGAGGATGATGGTAGACACTGTGAGAGTGCAGGCTTGCATGTGTGCCTATGCAGAAAGAAAAAAGTTGTGTGGTGGGTGGGGTGGGGTGGGGAGGGGAGGTTGCTTTAAATTTGGCGGTGAAACTCATTTTCTTAATGCATGTGTTGCGTTGCACGGTGTTGATAGTCAAAAGTATATAGGATGATAAATCAGTTAATTCATTTAATTTTGCTTACACAGGAAGACATTCATCAAAGGTATGCTGAGAAAAAATCCCGAGCATCGGCCAAGTGTAAGCATTCTCCAAAACGATGCATGTTAACTTTAACAGTTCGTAATAAGCTGGATTTCATCTTGACATTTTAAATTTAAACTTTTTTTTCAGGCATCAGAGCTTTTGAAACATCCATATCTGCAGCATTTTGTTGATCAATACCGTCCATCCTTCAGTCCTCCGGCAACCTGCTTCCCAGAGAAGCCTATTTCAACTGCTCGTGGGTCCAGGAAAAGTATGGCTGAAAGCCAGAATAGTAATAGCTCAGCTAGCGATAAAGATAGTTTACGTTCTGGTGATAGAAACATCTCAGCAACGGTGTCAAATAGTGATAATAAAGCCACTGACACAGATTTGATTTCAATTGACAATGAAGATGGCTCTGAGCAGCCCCCACCAAGTGAAGAAGAACATGGTCCTGATATTTGCATTGTCAAGATGGATGGAGGAGTGGTGATGAAACCTGCTCACAGTGAACAAAGATCCAATGTTGAATCTAAGCCGCCAAAAACCATAAAAAATATCATGATGGCTTTGAAAGAAGGGAAAGTTAGAGAATGTTCCCCAATGAGAGGTACTCGTACAAAGGCTATAGGTGCAGCAACCCAACGATGCAATACAGAAGCATCACCCAAAGTTCTCAAACCCAGCTCTGTTGCCCCTGGCTTGAAGTCTAGTTCAGACACGCCAGGTCCTGCACCAGCAAAGCTAGCATTTGATACTGCAAAGGGGATTCGGGGATCAAATCCTTTAAAGCATCAGGTACAGTCATGACTTGGTGTTTTCTGTCATATTTCTAATTTTCTATATTACTCAGGTATGTTCACAACCTGACCCCACCTAGTGGGAGAAGGTTTTATTTGGTTGATTTGGACTTTGGTATGTTCATTAAATACTTAATACCCAATGATTTAATTTTGTAGTTGCCTGTAATTGACTCCTCTCCGAAGACTAAACCTAGACATGATGGTGTTCCTCCCACCGGTTCTGTAAAACATGTTGGCGAAGATGGACTCTCTACTAAGCTGAGGCAAAGAACCCCTCCTTCCAATATGGTTAGATGGTCTCCATTTCCGGCTAGGACAAAACAAGTTGGGATTGACATTCCAAACACAGTGAGCAATACCATGAAGCTGGCTCCAAGGGTTACAATGAAGGAGCTTGAAAGTACTCATCGAGTTCCCAATGGTCGCTTTACTGATGTTTATAAGGAGAACTCACAAGAGTCTCATAAGGTTGTGGTTGGACATTCACGGGGAGTGCCAACTGATAGCAGCCATTCGGTCTCGTCGTCAGTCTCAATTCAAGCATTTGAACTTTGTGATGATGCGACAACCCCATTTATTGACATGACCGAACAGAGGCACACTGATGATGAGATAGGTGTCCATTGTGAAGCCTTAGAATCACTTCCGGCCAGCTGCTCGCAATCTCTTTTGCATTCTGAGATGCCTGGAAATATGTCTGGAAAAAACCATGGGCATGATGCCAAAACTGTTTTGCGCTCAACCTCTGAGGATCTCTCAGATATTCGGAATTTAACTGGTAGTGATGGGAGAATGAGTTCATATACACCAAGTGAAGAAATAATTGTTTTTAGTGATAATATCATTTCTAGCAGGCTGAGTATGGATGACACACCTTTAAGCCACCCTGATATTGATGAAGGTATGGCTTTAAGCAGGCCCAGCACTCGGGATGATGCTTCTTTAAGCAGGCCCAGCACTCGGGATGATGCTTCTTTAAGCAGGCCCAGCACTCGGGATGATACACCTTTAAGCTGGTTCAGTAATGAGGATGATGCAACTTTCAGCTGGCCTGCTACCAAGGATGATACACCCTTAAGCCAGCCCATTACCAAGGATGACACAACTTTCAGCCAGCCTGCTACCAAGGATGATACACCTTTAAGCAGGGCCAGTACCAAGGATGATACACCTTTAGAAAGACTCAGTACCAAGGACAATACGCCTTTAAGCAGACCCGGTATCAAGGATGATACAACTTTAAACAGACCCAGTACCAAGGACGATACACCTTTAAATAGACTCAGTATTAGGTCTGATGTACTAGTGCAGTCAAATCCTCAAACTTCATCTAAGGATGATGAAAAATTCACTCTAGGGGAACTTTTATCATCAGTAGCAGAAAGCACCCCTTCTATTCCCTCACCTATTTCTCCTACTCAAAACAATTTACAGCTAGATAAAGAAACTATTTTGCGAAATCCAGTGATTGAAAAGCCAGCTGCTGGTCAACGGCCTCCTGCTTTTGATGATGTCATACATGTTATACGGCATAGCAGTTTCCGAGTTGGGAGTGAGCAGCAAGTGTTGGAAACTTTGGAAATGGGGGTTCAAAATGTGGATGTTGGGAAGCTGATAAATGTCGTGAGGGATGAGTTGGAAATGAGGAACACGGGCACCCCAGTGGCTTTGAAATCATCAAGTTGCTCAGAATCTGTGAGTTCTAAATCGAACATATCTGATCAATCTGGCATCAAGGAAATGGATGTAAGAAACCTCACATCTATTCCGATATCAAATTCTTCTGAGCAATCAAAACTAAATTCCCCCATGACAGAAGATGAAACACCAGCAAAAGAAACCTTAGATGTTAAATCTTTTAGGCAGAGGGCAGATGCACTTGAGGGACTTTTAGAATTATCTGCAGAGTTGCTGCAACAAAATAGGTTGGAAGAACTTGCAGTTGTTTTGAAGCCTTTCGGGAAAGATAAAGTCTCCCCAAGGGAGACAGCTATCTGGCTGGCGAAAAGTCTTAAAGGGATGATGATTGAAGAATGTGGACGGAGTTCATGAAGAATCATCTCCAGTGGTAAGCCTGTCTTGTTTAAAGTAAATTGATTATGCTCTAGTAATTCTTAGTTCTTTCTATGCTTTTGCATATTCAAGCTCCATTTTTAAGAACAGTCAAATCTGTCATCCTTTTCCCCATTTTGTAATTGTTTTACTGCATTTTGTAATTCTTTCAGTGCCTGTCATCTTTTTTCCCCATTTTGTTATCCATCCTTCTAGTGCATTTTGTTTTGTACATAGTGACCATACAGATCATATCATTTTTTCTTTGAGCCAAATGTATCTGTTTTAAGACGACTAATCTCTGGAGAAAAGGGTGAGTTGAAGGCAAAGGCACCCTCAGCCTTTGCATCCAAGAGCACCGATACCAATTAGAACTAGGAATGAACTTATTTTAGTCATATTTCTTCTTCTGTATTTCTTTTTCTGTTTTGGTTAATATATAATATCTCATGTTACTTATACTGTACATGAAGCAATCATTTTTGCATATGAAGGTGTTGTGCTAATCTCTTTGATGCGCATGTATAGATCCTTCTAATTGCCTATTCTTTTTTACCCCCGCAAACTACTTTTAGTTCGGGTAAAAATAAGGTCTCTCACGGAAGCGCAATTTTAAGTACTATACACAATTTTTTTTTGAAATTTTGTCCAATTTTAAGTCCTTATATTGTGGATTTTTAGCAATTTATGTAGTTAATTTATACTCTCAATCAATATTCTTTACCAAACGGTGCATTAGTCTATTATTAAGCCCTATTTATTTTGAATTTTGAACAATTTAGTCCAATTTTAAAATTTATTGAATTATCATAATTATCTCTCTTGGAGTTATAAACTTACAAAATCATTCCATTAAACTCAGCGTTTTTAACTTTTTATGTTAAAAAACGAAAAATCAACTAAAATTTTCACATCAAACAACACAAAAGCACCTTAATTGTGAATTTCTATTGTCATGTTTTTACATGCTGCTTAGTTATGTCTCTAAAAAAAAGATATATTTCTTTTTACTGATAATTGAGTTATTATCCAAGATTAATTTAATAAGTCTTATTATCTCCTTTAATTTTATTGTTTTATCATAGAAATTCTAATGAAAATTTTAATCTAAAAAATTACATGAGAGATCAGTGATAAAATTCTGTATAAATGGTTCAAGAGAAGGTATGTAATTGCTGTAATTCCAAGTTCTAGTTGTTGTGAATGATTATGAAAACATATTAAATCAAATTTAAAGAAATAAATAAAACTGCAAAAGAGATAAATGGTACACGACTACACGTATTAAATAGGAAAGAAAACACTTGTACATTCATAGCCGACATGGCATGTGTTTGCTCTGTTGGCATATTCTATTTTTTAAAGCCGAGTATAATTTAATAATATAACAATTTTTTTTAATTAATTAGATAATAAAAGTCATTATAGATAAAATTTGGAGTAGTGATGGATGTACTTTATGATTACTTATGAGTATATAATTTTAATTTTAAATCAATTAAAAAACATTATTTATGTAAAAAAAAAGTATTTAATTAAATAAAATTTTTAATTTAACTATGATTCTGTATTAAAACAGGACTCATTCGGTACATAAAAACAATCTACTAATCCAAATCCAAATCACTAACCAAACACTTAACCGAAAAGTAAGGCATCCAAATTTTTTCCTTTCTCGTTTCTTGCTGCAACATCCCCCAATACGGCACCGTCCGCCGAACAGTCTTTACAGTAGTGCAAACTACAAAGCAAAGCACCCCTCTTCGATTCACAAATCAAAAATTCAAAAACTCGATGGCAAATTCGATACCCGCAACCGGTTACCCTGCCCCAAACCAGAACGGATACCCGCCCCAGAACACCGCCTACCCGTACTCGGCCCCACCTCCGCCGCAGTCCCAGCAGCCCTACGGTTACCCTCCCTATTACCACGCGCCTCCCCCCTACCGACGCAATACCTTGCTCCGTTCCTTCTTCGTCGCCGGCGTCTCCATCGCTGTCATATTCGGCTGCGCCCTCCTCATTTTCTGGCTCGTCGTCCGCCCCCGCGTCCCCGAGTTCCACCTCACTTCCCTCTCCGTCTCCAATTTCTCCGCCAACCAGTCCCAAGTCACCGGAAACTGGGACGCCGCACTCGAGGCTTACAACCCTAACAAGAAAATGAGGGTCTCGTACTACGACGTCGTTTCGGGGATTTATTACAAGGACCATTTATTGACACGCACTCAAATCCCTCCGTTCAGACAGGAGACTCGGGATAGGACGCCGTTGAGCGCCAAGTTCTCGATGGTTGAGTCGTATGTTGATCGGAAAGCTACGGATTCGATGAATGCCGAGAGGGCAAGTGGGACTGTTAAATTCGGTTTTAGATTGGAGGCCATTGCTGGGTTCAAGTACGGTGGGTGGAGGACGAGGAGGAGGCTGATTAGGGTTTGGTGTCCCGACTTGCTGGTTAATGTTTCGAATAAAGGATCAGGAAGCTTGGTGGGTGGCACCAGGAAGTGCAGGGTTGGTATGTAGGTACTGAGTTATTGGGTGTGTTTTTATTTTAGTTTAGTATATATGTTTTCCTGAAGGTTAGCGAGATATTATTTTTTTATTAATATGATGAAAGTTTAAATTCAAAGTGAATTGTGTTATGTGATGAATTGATGCAGTGTATCTGTAAATGGGTTAGGGTTTTGGTGATTAATTGATGTGTTTATAACTAACTGTATAGTCTTTTTCTTTTTATGCTAATCAGTGTTATCAAAGGCGCGCCTAGGTAGAGGCGCTAGCCATTGTGCCTAGAGAGTATCCAGGCGAGGCGACGTGCATCAGGCACGCGCCTAGGCGATGAGGCGCGCGCCTGATGCCAATGAATGAGGCGCGCCTTAGGCGCATAATGCCAAAAATCTTGGTTTTTGACCCAATTTCGTTGATTAAAGCTCTTTTTTGTACTTTTTTTGGTTTTTTTCCAACACACAGAGTTAAAAAAAAAAAGAATAATAACAATAAATCTCATAATTTAACTTAATTTATTTACTTTTGACATGACTCTTAGATAATTTGTTGGGATTGTTTAAAATTATAAGAAAATTTTATATTTTGTAAAATATAAATGTTTGCCATAATAATTAATAATAGATCATACATTTATTATTATTGGGAACATAATTTTAACCAAAAGATTAAACTAGTCAATAATAAAATTGTACATAAGACAATATAAGTAAATATTAAATCTTATTTATAATAGCAACTTAGTTATGAAAATAGTGATGTATATAAATTTAATTGAGTGCAATAATTTATAAATGTTTTGTCATAATTTGGTCAAAATATTAAAAAAGACTCAAAACAAAATGATTAGAAGAACATAAATATTCCTATTTCTATTTGAAAAATTATATATACAAATATGCGCCTCACATTCCTCAGGCGCGCGCCTTGCGCCTTGAGGCGCGCGCCTGGGTTCCAGGACCTTTTGCGCCTCGGTGCGCCTTGCGCCTTTAATAACACTGATGCTAATATTGATCTCAGTGATTCAGTTGCCTGTAGCTCTGGTTTGTTTATTTATTTTGATTGTATTGGTGTTATTTATATATGGGCCATATGACATTGATTTGGCTCTCATGCTTGAAGTTGGAAGATAAATACAAATGTCATAGTTAGCTGTAGTTCGTTACCGTATCCAAATCCAGATCCAGATTTTCTATTATTTAGAGATGTTCTGTCTTACAGTAGTTCACCCATTGTTCACAAGACAAATGGCTATCTAGGGGTATTAGAGTATTTGTTAGAAGATTTACGAACAGTCCAAAAAAGTAAGTAACCTTAAAAGGTTTCATTATTTTGCATTTGTCTTTCTCGACTGCATTTATGTGTATCAAGAAAAGAAAGGTTTCATTATTTTGCATTAGACTTTCTTGACTACATTTAACTATTTAAGTGTATCAAGAAAAATTTTACTAGATTTTTTTTTTTGTTTTTCTGTCCGACATGGTAGCTTATTCATTCGAAGAAAGGGAAATTAGGTATGTGTTAGGAATTCTCTATAAATAACATACTGATTTTTAGTCATCTATAGTTCATGGGATTTGGCAATTTAATGGATGAGACATTTCACTGTGAATATCTATGCCATTGGAAACACTTCACTTTGATGCGAGATAACCTAATCCTCATGATTTGACCAGCAATAATCCATATAGAGAATGTTGATAAAGTTGGAGCAGGACCTGGAGGTGTATAGTGTTAGATAAAGAGTAGATGGCCTTAAGGGCTTTCCTTGATGGGCCTTGGTTGAACTCCTTTGTTCAGGCGAGCATCTTGATGGCAGATTGTGCCTTAACATTTTAGTTAACATTTCTCCCTTGGACTGTCGTTTTGAACTCTTACTTGTTTGGCCCTTTATGTATACAGTATATCTCATGTTATAAAAAGAAAAAATAAAGCAAACGAGTGTAATAGAGAAAAAAAATAAGTTAGGAAGATAGGTGAGGTTGCCATTAAATTTCTAAGGTTACAAGTGGTGTCCATTTCTTTTCTTTTATAAGGCTTGCGGGCTTAGCTAGTTATGATGACAATGGCCTCACATAAAAAACAACCATCTCTTTCCAAAGTTTAACCAATTAGCCACGATGCAGTATCGAAGTTGAAACATATGGTTCGTCTTATAATACTCCCTCTCATACAGATTTTACTTTTGCTAAGGGGTGTGATGAACTAATGATATACTATTAAACTACCAAGGGTATTTTATTAGGATGATCGCAGTTAAGGTAAATTTTATATATTGTGTTTACTCATTTACCGTCACATCCTATTGGATTATTCTGGAAAAAGTTGATGCTATTTTTACTACTTAGACCATTTTCCTGATTTATAGTAGTGATCCGCTGCTGGTTGGGGTTGCCAATCCCCTTTGCCTAGCACTGCTTCGCTGTTCAGGGGATGTTACTGCAAATGTCGAAGAGAAGGGCATACCATTTACCTCTCGATAGTTCCTCTTCATCTTTTACCCTTCAAAAACCTTAGAACCATGATATACAAGGATCGTTGGAAAACGAACTTTGAGCATAAATTAATTCATTTTAAAGTTTTCTCTATATAATATTTAGTAGTTTATTATTTTCTGCAATCTTTGAGCTTAAATTAATTCATTTTAAAGTTTTCTCTACATAATATTTATTAATTTATTATTTTTTGCAATGGAACAGTAGAAATTTGTTTAATTCGAGAGTATTTTGGGATCTTAGGGAGAGAAGAAAGTGGAAGTTGCCTATGTGATGTTCTTTATCTCCTGCTGCTTTGTCAATAGAGTTGATCTATCAATTCACAAACAACTTTCACAATTGTGGTGTCATTGCCAATGTTTTAATTTTTTTTTTCTTTTTCCTTCTTATTTACTGGAAAGTTATTGCAGCGAGTAGAAACTGTAGAGTATGTATTACCTATTTATCGATTGCTATTGCTGGTCTAATCACCGTTTGATTCCCCATTTTTGGCATAATTTATTAGGGATCATTTTTCAAAGGCTCAATCTTAGTTGTGCTTGCTTGTGAATGTAAAATTTTCCATCGCCAAAGTCCTTTTGGTGAGAGAGAACAAATGTCTTTCGGTTTGTCTCAAATATTAATTTGCTATCTGTTTAATCATAAGTTCGAATCCTAAAAATAATCTCATATGTATGAGGAATTTTATCGGACCCAGCTAATCATAGTCTTTTGAGTTTCCATTGAGTCTTGTTGCCGAAGAATGTGCGCATTAAATGGATCCCACTATGCACTAAATTGTCGCCCACGATTCTATTCATACTTCTTTTTTTGTGGTAATGAATGTTCCTTCATAAAGCTCAATATTATTCCCATTTATCACATTGATTCAAAGTTGCATTCTAAAACCAAATTTTCAATCTTGTGATTCCCTTCGTGCACAAGAAAACATGCGCTAGACCTGTGAGGTTCATGTCAAAATGTGGTATTGGGACAACCCACACAAACTACTGACTATTATTTTTAAATTTGGGTCAAAATTAGACCTAAAAATTAGGAAAAGTTAATTTCATTATAATAAGAAAAAAAAAACTCTCCATTTCATTAATAAGAAGCCATTTACTTTACAAATGCACCATCACTTATAATGATGTACCATCAATTGTGTAAATCTAATTTTAGGGGAAAAAGTATTATCAAAATCTTTTTGAAAATGGAAGAATTACATTTTATCCTCTTTTAGAATTCATACCATTGAAGGGTAATATGAAACATGTAAATTGATTGTCCTCTGAAATGTCTGTAAACTAAAACTAGTTAATTTGTTTTTTTAACTAGTTAATGTAGAAATAGATTGCAAGGATCAAAACAATATTATCGTTCACCACGAAAATAAAATCGGAATTGGGTTGAGTCGCGGACTAGGTCACTCTCTTTAAGACGTTTCGCGGCTCTGCTCAGAAATTGTACTTGTGAGACCAAGTCTCTTACTTTATTTTATTTAAAATTGAATTAGTGATTTATCCTTATCTCTCACACTCCCATGTTCCCTCTATTTCTCCACCAACTTAACAACCACTAACCACAACTCCTAATATTACTCAACTCCTTTTACTATATAAATTTAAACTAACCATAAGTTTTTCCTTTAGTGTGTGTGCTTGGTGTGAATCAATTAAGAGTAAGGAATATATTGAATTGAATTCCAGAGATCCTTTCAACAGTTAGAGAGAGAAACAAACTCGTAGAGAGAGAAAACACAAAACCAGTAGAGAGAGAAAGTTGGGCAGGAGAGAGAAAGGGCTCGTTCGTGGTCTACCGGCCACCTTTTCCGGCGAGTGACCACTCCAGGAGAATCCCCTCGCCGAGACGAAGCCAACGCCGCCGGTCCGATCACCACAATCCACCGTACGCGCCCCCACACGCCACACATGCGCCGCCGCATCGTCGCTCCACGCTCCCACGCGCCGCCGTGCGTGCAGAACACCTCCATAACCAAAATCTTCCTCTAGTCGAGATACGCGGGTTAGACACATCGTTTGCCCAATTCGGACCTTCGGTTGTCGTGAAACGAGCCAAAAATGAGAGTTAATGCCGTTCGATCGTTTGTCGGTGACCACCGAGCATCGCCATTACCACCACCATCGTTATGATCCTGGTGACGTTTACTAACTGTTGATTATCTCGTTGTGGAATTCTGAAGTCGTTGGAGCTCGG
Source organism: Zanthoxylum bungeanum (assembly GCA_019454045.1). Lineage (NCBI taxonomy): Eukaryota > Viridiplantae > Streptophyta > Magnoliopsida > Sapindales > Rutaceae > Zanthoxylum > Zanthoxylum bungeanum. The sequence goes on along the minus strand of SKCR01036796.1, from coordinate 347,038 downwards.
TATGTTATATTTTACAATTTTAGGGGTGTAAATGTTATATTTTGAGAGTTTTGGACATATTCGTAAATTGGCATGTTTAGGGACATAAATGTATGAATTCTGATTTTTAGTGAGTAATAGGTGATAAATGAAAGTTTTGGGACTAAATTGATAATATTGGAGAGCACTGGGGTTAAATTATAAATTTGGAAAGTTTAGAGGTAAAATCATAATTTTAGTAAAATATAGGGACCAGATCGTAATTTTACAATTTTTCCAGATTTTAGCGAGGATATATATATATATAGAGTTTTGCGTGGATTGAGGTAAGTACAAAGCACGATGATTCTCTTAACATAAATATTTGTTGGTTGATGTTTGATATATGAGTTTATGTAATATAGTATAAATATATTTATTAATATATGTTGGAAATTTGATTGAGTAATTGATAGCATGAGGACATAAATTGTGAATATAAATTTTGGGTATAATTGTATGCTTGTACTATGAATCGAAGTATTTGAGTATTATGTGAATTTGAGATGAGTTGATGGATGAAATTCGATGAGATGTGTTGTATTGGATGTTGTGTGAGATTATTGTTATGCTGCCAGATTTAATATAATATTGGTCGGAGATGCGAGATTATGCGAGATTAGCAGAGGCGTGTGGTTCAATCCCCCTCTTGCACATTTATGCGGGATTATACGGTGGGAAACCTTGGGAGTAAGAGAGGGACTCTCCCATTGGTTTCAGTCCATTATTATACTGAATCCGGATAGCAAACCTTGTTTGATTGAGATGTGTTGTTGTGAGTATGTTTTGCCTGAGTTAGCTTTTATATATTAATTGTTGTTTTCAGATATTAATTATATATATATATATATATATATATTGTTGGTGAGGTCATGTTGAGAGTATGCGTGTTTTTACTTACTGAGCTCTTTAAGCTCACCCCCATTTCCCAAACATCCCAGGTAGTTCGCCAGCGCAACAGTAGCAGTATCAGTACCAGGATTTGACTCGTTTGCCACAGCCGTCAGTCGGGTTGGTCCAGACATTTCTTTTGGCTTTTGAGATAGGATATTTAGGACAACTTTCATGTTTTCAGACACTTTTGGTGTAAACATTTATTTGGGATTTATTGGATTGCACTTTATGGAATATTATTTTTCATTTGCTAACTTTTGGTTCAGTTGCATGACATATAGGTGCTCGAGCTGAAGTGGTTAGCGGACCCCTTTCTAGGGTTGGGCCCACTCTAGGGAGGGGGTCGTGATAAATTTTGGTATCAGAGCGGAGGTTATAGATTCTGTAGACACCTTGCATTAGATGAGGGTATTAAATAATAATTTTGTGTTTGTAGGAAAATGTATGGACGTGGTAGGGGTGTTCGCGGTGCGGTTCGGGTCGGTTTTTTCGTTTTTCACTTCAAACCGCGCGGGTTGGCGGTTTGGGAAATTAGAAACCGAAATCGTAAATTTGATAAGGAAAACCACGGCAGTTCGGGTTGACGGTTTAGCGGTTTAGGCGGTTCGGGTCGGCGGTTTGGATTATAAATTTTTTAAAGAAATTTTTTGTGTGTTTTCACATAATAATTGAAGAGAAAAAATACTCAATTTTTATTTATACATTGCATATTGTCATATGATCATTAAATATCTTAAATTTCATGGTTAAAGAAGAAGAAAAATATAAAATAATATCTAATTTGAATACGGGTCGGCAGTTTAGGCGTTTCGGGTAGCGATTTGAGTCAAAATTTGCGGTTTTGGGCGGTTCGGGTCTCGGTTGGGTCAAAACCGCACACCGACCCAAAATTTACGGTTCGGTTCGGATTGACCCGAAATCATTTTTAATTTTTTTTTCAAACCGCGTGGTGCGGTTCGGGTCGGGTTGCGGTCTGAATCCGTGATCACCCCTAGGACGTGGACATGGTACTGGTACTCAGCGTAGAAGAGAGAGAGCTCGACGATACGCAAGAGTGTCAGAGCTTAATATTGAGAGACCTCAGACTCAGCCTGTAGATCCTGAACCGGATGTAGCTTCATCTGGTGTTCCGCCGATTTTTGAGGTTGGCGAAGGTTCTAGACGCATACCTCTAGTAGTTTCGACAGCTGCCCCCACTGCTATTCCTACAGCTGCACCTGACCCAGTTCCTCCGGCTGTACCTAATATGACTCATGTCGCTCCTTCAGTTCCCCCGACAGCCACAAATCTATAAGATGTTTTGGGGAGGTTTATTGATGTTGTTGCACATATGGTTTCCAGAGGACCAACAACTAATGTACCTTCGAGCAACGGTGGTAGTAAGAGCAAATTAGACCAGTTTCTTAATTTGTGGCCTCCTCAATTTCATGATACAGCTGATCCCCTTGCTGCAAAGAAATGGAAGAATGATATTGAGCATATATTTAGTGTGTTAGACTTGACAGATTTAGAGAAGGTTAGGTTTGCTGCCTTTATGATGAGAGGTGAGGCGGAGACCTGGTGGAAGCACACTGAGACTGTACTGACAGATAGATTGAGAGCACCGGATTATTGGAGAGCTGATGGGCTTAGAAGACCTCAGTATATCACCTAGGATATATTCGAGGAAGCCTTTAGTGAGAAGTACTTCCCTTATGCTTATCGTAGTGAGCATCGTCGTCGGTTTGAGCATATGGTTCAGGGACCATCAGAGACAGTAATGGAGTATGAGAGACGGATGATTTCCCTATCTTGGTACTACCCAGAGTTAATTCGGCGAGAAGAAGACAAATGTGAGAAGTTCAAGGGCGAGCTGAGACAAGAGATTAAGTCACAGATCTCGATTTTGGGGAAGCTGCCATATACAATATTAGTTGACAGAGCTATGATTGCAGAGAGTGACATCAGAGTCGAGAGAGAGAACGGACCAGCCTTCCGAGAGAGCATGAAGAAGGGGCGAGATGAGGTTTCTGATGGGAGACAAGGCAGATCTAATAGTAGACAGTATTCTCCGCAGCCGAGACACAGCGGGGTACCACCCAGAGGCACCCAGAGTGCACCTCATAGAGGACAGTTCTGTGGGGGTCGGACTGAGCAGGTCTATAGTAGAGGCACTGTACCATATGTTGATCAGACTGCATCGAGTGTAGCATCTCGACCGACTAGCTATGGACACAGCGACGCTGCCCGGGCTCACGGCCCGATCGGGAGTACGGAGTAGCCTGCGGGGGACTAAACAAGAGAAATAAATGGAGTCGCCACCCAGTGTGAACTGGGAAATGATTTAAGGCCGCACTCACCCCTCGCAAGGGAAGACCTCAAACCGTTGGGTTCGGAATGGTCCCTTACTTAATGTAATTGTAATGAAAAAGTTTATGCAATAGTATAACCAGGTCTTATGCAACACATGCAAAATAATTCAAATGACATACAAGTTTGCACACCTATAAACATAAATGTAAGTGAAAACGAATGCATAATTCTAAAAACATGCTAATCAGAGAAGTGCGGCAATGACAATAGAAACATTAACGATAATGGCAGATAATTAAGCACATGATGCAGAAAGGAATAACCAAAGAGGCAAGCATGCATAACACATGATAAAGGAATCTGTCCAGTGTGCGCGCGTTCGTGTAGCGTTCGGAAACACGTTCGAACGGAGTGAGTCAGAATGCACGCGTTTGTATGGCGTTCTGAAACACGTTCGAACATGATAAGATGTGATGCATGACAAGACAGAATGCATGCGCATTCGTGTAGTGTTCAGAAACGTGTTCGAGCGGGGTAAGGCCGAATGCATGCGTTCGAGTGGCGTTCGGAAACACGTTCGAACGAAATGAGGCAGAATGAATATGTTCGTGTAGCGTTTGTAAACGCGTTCGAACGAAATCACAACAGTGGCATCCATAATGCAATAAACACATGCGTGAATGTTTCCCCAAGCGGTACGTGGAGTTGTATCCCAAGTACAGACTGCACTACCGTCCATTCGGATTCGGCTACGGAATTTATGTCTGGGTTTCCATCCGATATACCACGAGAGGTAGCAAGCACTCAAACATAAACATGACGCGAATGTGAAAATGAAAATACAAGTAAAACATAATGATGCATACGAGTGATCAACAATAAATAACTGAAAAGATAAATAGTAAAGGGTGCCTTCAGGTCTTACCGTTTAAGTTGCTTCTCGGAAGTGCGTTACACCGTCACCGGAAGGGTTAATGCTCCGTCAATTTTATGGTTTTCTGATTCGGTTTCACCGCTGTTTTGCTAGCTGTTTTCTCCATTTTCCATCGCTGTTTTAAACTGTTTTAGGGATGGTTTTTGGGACTGTTTTGGGGACTGCATGGGGCTGTTTTAGTGTCGATTTTGGGCAGTTTTCTGTCTCGGTTTTGTAGGATTATTTGTTGACGTTTTGGTCAATAAGAGAGGTTGTTTGTGGCTGTCGGTGAGTTATGGGCTGCAGAGTATGGTTGTAGTTTTATTGGCGTCGGTGAGTGCTGCTGTGAATGGTGTCTCGTGTCTCTTTGATGAGTGTGTGGCTGCCGTTTTTTGTTTGTTAAGGGGTTGTGTGAGTGTGATTCACGTGGAGGGCTTTGTGGCTTAGTTTCGGTCGGTCAACTTGGCTTCATTGAAGGGCTTTAGTTTAGTCGGTGGAGGGCTGTCTTGTGTACGAGTGGGCTGCTGGTGTCTCACTGGTTAGGGTTCTTTGTGGTTTGATTTCTTTTATGGCTTAGGGGTTGACTTGGTTTTGTTTGATTTGTGTGGTGGAGTTTGTTTCCGATGTTTGTGTTTGCGGTTTGGAGAAGAAGCAAAAGGGAGTTCCTAGGGTTGTTCTCTAATTGTCGTATGTGTGAGCCTTGGACACTGGTAACCAGTCACGCACATAACTGTGAAGTGTCGTGATTGTTCGGCTTCTAAGATGCCATATGCATAACACGCCACCACCTGCTTTAATGTAGGTTTGTCCTTTTTTTAGATCCACATGCAACTTTATGTTGATTTGGACATATGCGCATACATTACTGATCAACACTACATCAGCCACTGGTTTTTTGTCTAGGGTTATTTTGTTTTGGTAATGAAGAAGAAATAAGAAAGGCTAGGTTTGTTTATTGTGGTTCACGCCCAAGGAAGGAGCCGAGAGAGTCTAGGGCTTCAGTTTGGTGTGTTTCAGGGAAGAGGAGAGAAGATCATGGAGGCGAGAGGCTAGGTTTTAATGGCTGTCGTGAGTTGGTGGGCAGTAGTTCGTGGGGTTATTTTTGTCGATTGTTCAGTTTTGGGGAAGGGGCTGCTGGGTGTATGAGAGAGGCGGAAGAGAGAAGAAGATTAGGGTTTTGTGTTAGGAAAGAGAGAGGCCGTGAGTTCGGTTTTTTTTTTTTTGCTTCCGAGTGTGTTGTTTTACCGTCAGGGAGAGGAGTGAGAGAGAAGGAGGCGAGAGGTAGAAGATGGAGCTATTATGGTTTTCTCATGTCTTTTTTTTTATTTTTCCGTGAATCCAATGGGAAAGGAGGCGTGAAGAGTCTAGGTTTTAGGGTTTGGTTTATGTTGTGTTTTATAGTGGTGTATTAGGGTTAGGGCTGTGCATGTGGGCTTTGGATGGGTGCAGGGGTTTTGGGCCAAGATTTAATGTTTAAAACATGAATCGACTGAGTGAATCCGCGGCTAACTAGCGAGTTTAAATTTAACGGGCTATTAATTTTTGAATATTCCCTTCTGGCGTCCGTTTCTCACGACTTCTGCGACTTATCGGGTAGTGCCTCCATACGAGGCTCGTCATCGGGCTTCCATGCAAAAATGCAGTGTTTACACTAACATATGATGATGCTATAATTGTGGTCATGAAGGACATATCAGCACACAATGCAACAGGGCAACAAGATGTTACCAATGTCAGCAGGTTGGACATTTAGCCAGAGATTGTTCCGCTGGTGATGGATCTCGAGGAGTTGAGCAACCAGCAGGAGGAGCAGTGACAGCAGGACGTGGTAGAGGGACCAGTTCTGGTAGTAGTCGTGGGCGAGGCTCAGGTTTCCCATAGGGCAGAGGCAGAGGGACTCCGACTAGAGCATATGGTGGTAGATGACAGACATCTTAGACTTATACTGCCCCTGATGCTGTCAGGGGATGAGTTTTCGCCATGACAGAGCAGGAGGTACATGATGGTGGTGATGCTGTATCTGGTATAGTTCGAGTATCAGGTACACCTGTCCGAGCTCTTTTAGATACAGGTTCTACACATTCTTTTATTACCACTGTTTGTATTCCTTGTTTGGGTAGTGTAGCAGAGTCCAACATGATTCCTTTGATTGTGAGTCTTCCTTCGGGGAAGGACATCAGGATAGATACAATATACAAAGGATTGAGTATGGAGATTGGGGGGAGACAGCTCCCAATTGTACTTTACCCGTTAGAGATTGAAGACTTCAGTATGATTTTAGGGATGGATTGGCTGACAGCCCATGGAGCCATTATTGATTGCAGCGACAAAGAAGTGAGGTTTAGGTCAGATGACGGGGAGTTCAAGATAGTCAGTGATCGTAGTCGGGTTATGGCACCTATCATTTCTGCTATGTCGGCTTGTAGAATGATCAGACAGAGATGCACAGGCTTTTTAGCGAGTATTGCTACAGTAGAGGAGGGTGAATCAACGCAGATAGCAGATATTCCAGTCGTGAGGGAGTACCATGACGTGTTTCCTGATGAGTTACCAGGATTACCTCCACGTAGAGATATAGAGTTCACTATAGATCTGATGGCTGCACTGCCCCTATTTCGATAACTTCATACAGTATGGCCCCAGCAGAAATGAAGGAGCTGAAAGAACAGTTGCAAGAGCTGTTAGGTCGAGGATTTATTCGGCCTAGTGTTTCACCTTGGGGAGCACCAGTATTGTTTGTAAAAAAGAAGGATGAGACCTCAAGATTGTGTATCGATTATCGTCAGCTGAATAAAGTAACGGTTAAGAACTGGTATCCGTTGCCTCGTATCGAAGATTTATTTGATCAACTTCAGGGAGCCTCGGTGTTCTCAAAAATCGATCTTCGATCGGGATATCATCAGATGAGGATTCGAGATGTGGATATTTTGAAGACTGCATTCCGAACGAGATACAGACATTATGAGTTCCTAGTGATGCCATTCAGACTTACTAATGCACCTGCAGTATTCATGGGTTTGATGAATATGGTGTTTCAACCGTATTTGGATAAGTTTGTTGTAGTGTTTATTGACGACATCCTTGTGTATTCGTCCTCCCGAATCGATCATGAGCAGCACCTTCGATTGGTATTGGATATTTTGAGGAGGGAGCAGTTATATGCCAAATTCTCTAAATGTGAGTTTTGGCTAGACATGGTAGTGTTTCTAGGACACATCATCTCTAGAGAGGGTATCTATGTAGACCCGCAGAAGGTTGAAGCAGTTCTGAACTGGGAGAGACCAAGGACGACGACAGAGGTCCAGAGCTTCTTGGGGTTAGCGGGCTACTACCGTCGCTTTATTCAGGATTTCTTTATTATTACTGCTCCGATGACTCAGCTGACGAGAAAGGAAGTACCATTTGTGTGGACTGACGATTGTGAGAGGAACTTCAAGATTTTGAAGGAGAAATTAACTACTGCACCGGTACTCACTCTACCGTCTGGACTGGATGGATATGTGGTTTATACGGATGCATCACATCATGGGTTAGGATGTATGCTGATGCAGCATGGGAGAGTGATTACGTATGCCTCGAGATAGTTAAAGACCCATGAGAAGAATTACCCCACCCACGATCTAGAGTTGGCAGCGATTGTATATGCTCTTAAGATTTGGAGGCATTATCTATATGGTGCCAAGTGTGAGATTTATAACGATCATAAGAGCCTGAAATATCTTCCCACTCATAGAGAGTTGAATTTGAGGCAGAGGCGTTGGATGGAGTTCTTAAGTGATTATGATTGTACTATTAATTACCATCCGGGGAAGGCCAATGTAGTTGCTGACGCACTCAGTAGGAAGAATATGGGTAAACTGTAATTTCTGAGAGCTAGACAGAGGATGTTTGAGGAGATGGCGACATTACGTTTGGATTTTGAGGTATCTGACAGAGGAGAGCTTCTTGCTCATATGAAAGTTCGGCCTACACTGCTAGATAGACTCAAAATAGCACAAGACGAAGATGAATAATGCAAGAAATGGAAAACAGAGGCTGCAGAAGGAGAGATTACTACTTTCAGATTGAGTTCAGATGATGTATTATTTTTTGGTGATAGAGTTGTGGTACCACCTACCAGAGCACTTAAGCAGGAGATCTTGGATGAAGCTCACGATGCCCCATATAATATGCATCATGGGAGCACCAAGATGTATCAGAATCTGAAGAAAATATACTGGTGGTCAGGAATGAAGAGAGAGATTGCAGAGTTTGTATCCTGTTGCCTGGTTTGTCAGCAGGTCAAAGCAGAGCATCAGCATCCAGCTGGACTACTCCAGCCTCTACCTATACCTGAGTGGCCATGGGAAAACATTGCGATGGATTTTGTAGTAGGACTTCCGAGGACACTGAAAAGCTACGATGCAATTTGGGTGATAGTGGACCGATTGTCTAAGTCTGCTCATTTTCTGCCGATTCGAGTTACGTGGGGACCAGAGAGGCTAGCAAAACTGTATGTGGAGCAGATTGTGCGGTTAAATGGAGTACCGGCATCGATTGTATCAGATAGAGATTCCAAATTTACTTCTCATTTTTGGCAGGGCTTCCAGAAGTCTATGGGATCAAAGATTACTATGAGCACAACATTTCACCCTCAGACTGATGGGCAGTCAAAGCGGACTATTCAGACATTGGAGGGCATACTGAGATCGTGTGTATTGACTTTTGCTGGAGGATGGGATGGTCATTTACATATGATAAAGTTTGCCTACAACAACAGCTGCCATACGAGTATCGGTATGGCTCTGTTTAAGGCATTGTATGAGAGGAGGTGCAGGACTCCTGTTTATTGGGGCGAGGTTGGAGATAGACAGATACATGGTTCAGACTTGGTAGATATGACATCTGAGAGGATCAGACTTATCCGAGCTAGACTGTTGGAGGTGCAGAGTTGATATAAGAGTTACGTTGATAAAAGAAGAAATGACCTTGAGTTCCAAGTTGAGGATAAAGTCTTCTTGAAAGTCTCCCATTGGAAGGGAGTATTGAGATTTGGCTGGAAGGGAAAGTTGGCACCACGTTATATTGGTTCTTATGAGATATTGGAGAGAGTGGGCAAGGTGGCATATCGTCTGGCATTACCACCGGAATTAGAAAGGATTCACAATGTATTTCATGTATCTGTGCTGAAGAATTACGTACCAGATCCTGCTCACATCCTGGAGAGCCAACCGGTCGAATTGAGTGAGAATATGACTTATGAAGAAAAGCCCGTGAAGATTGTAGAGTGGAAAGTCTAAGAGTTGAGATCCAAACTAATCATCATATACTGGAGGTAACTTGGGAAGTGGAACAAGACATGAAGGAGAAATATCCAGAGCTATTCGAGAACGGAATTTTTATAAGGTGTGTCGATTGTGAGACCAAGTCTCTTACTTTATTTTATTTAAAATTGAATTAGTGGTTTATCCTTATCTCTCACACTCCCATGTTTCCTCTATTTCTCCCCCAACTTAACAACCACTAACCACAACTCATAATATCACTCAACTCATTTTACTATATAAATTGAAACTAACCCTAAGTTTTTCCTTTAGTGTGTGTGCTTGGTGTGAATCAATTAAGAGTAAGAAATATATTGAATTGAATTCCAGAGATCCTTTGACCAGTTATAGAGAGAAACAGACTCATAGAGAGAGAAAACACAAAACTAGTAGAAAGAGAAAGTTGGGCATGAGAGAGAAAAGGCTCGTTCGTCGTCTTCCGGCCACTTTTTCCGGCTAGTGACCACTCCAGGAGAATCCCCTCGCCGAGACGAAGCCAACGCCGCCGGTCCGATCGCCAGACTCCGCTGCACGCGCCCTCATGCGCTACACACGCGCCGCCGCATCATCGCTCCACGCTCCCACGCACCGTCGTGCGTACAGAACACCTCTCGGACCAGAATCTTCCTCTTGTCCAGATACGCGAGTTAGACACCTCGTTTACCCAATTCGGACCTTCGGTTATCGTGAAACGATCCAAAAATGAGAGTTAACGCCGTTTGATCGTTCGTCGGTGACCACAGAGCATCCGCCATTACCACCACCATCGTTATGATCCTGGTGACGTTTACTGACTGTTGATTATCTCGTTGTGGAATTCGGAAGTTGTTGGAGCTCGATATGTTATATTTTACAGTTTTAAAGGTGTAAATGTTATATTTTGAGAGTTTTGGACTTATTCGTAGATTGAAATGTTTAGGGACATAAATGTATGAATTCTGATTTATAGTGAGTAATAGGTGATAACTGAAAGTTTTGGGACTAAATTGATAATATTGGAGAGTATTGGGGTTAACTTATAATTTTGTAAAGTTTAGGGGTAAAATTATAATTTTAGTAAAATATAGGGACCTGATCGTAATTTTATAATTTTTCCAGATTTTAGCGAGGTCATATAGATATAGAGAGTTTTGCGTGGATTGAGGTAAGTACAAAGCACGATGATTCTTTTAACATAAATATTTGTTGGTTGATGTTTGATATATGAGTTTATGTAATATAATATAAATATGTTTATTAATATATGTTGGAAATTTGATTGAGTAATTGATAGCATGAGGACATAAATTGTGAATACAAATTTTGGGTATAATTGTATGCTTGTACTATGAATCGAAGTATTTGAGTATTATGTGATTTTAAGATGAGTTGATGGATGAAATGCGATGAGATGTGTTATATTGGATGTTGTGTGGGATTATTGTTATGCTGCCAGATTTAGTATAATATTGGTCGGAGATGAGAGATTATGCGAGGTTATGCGAGATTAGCAGAGGCGTGTGGTTCAATCCTCCTCTTGCACATTTATGCGGGATTATACGGTGGGAAACCTTGGGAGTAAGAGAGAGACTCTCCCATTGGTTTCAGTCCATTATTATACCGAATCCGGATAGCAAACCTTATTTGATTGAGATGTGTTGTTGTGAGTATGTTTTTGCTGAGTTAGATTTTATATATTAATTATTATTTTCAGATATTAATTATATATATAATATATAGATATATATAATATATATATATATACTAATATTATTTATTTAAAATTGTTGGTGAGGTCATGTTGAGAGTATGAGTGTTTTTCACCATACTGGGGAAGTTACCTCCTCATGGTGAATAGTAAAAACTGTAAAAAGTAAAAAAAAAAAAAGTAAATTACTATATTAACAAAACGTAATTAAAATTATTTACAAAACTAAAAACTAAAAAAAACTAAAAACTAAAAGAAACTAGAGAGAGAAACTCTCTCTTTACATCAAAGAGATGAGAGAGAGTGGTGCATCTAAAACTGAAATTTGAAGCTCTATTTATAGGCGCGGATAGGCATCGGCCGTCGCGACGCTGAGGCCTTTGGCGTCGCTACGCCAGCTTCAGTCGACGTGGCACGCTCTGGTTCGTCGGTTGCAGATTCTGGATAAGATGATAAGGTGACAACGTGGCGAGGTGGTTGAGGCTCAATTATTGTGACACGTGGCGGCTTCTGATTGGTCGGCTAGATTCTTATCCGATGACGTGGCACTGTTCATGATAACTCAATAATTGTGATGACGTCATTGATGACGTCATGATGATGTGGCGGTGACGTCATGATGATGTGGTGGTGGTGATTGTCGGCAACTTGAGATGATGACACGTGGCATGCACACTTTAGTAGATCTTCTGTGATGGTGACACGTGGCACGACGCACGTTAACAAAGTCAACTTTTCAGATTCTGTCACGTGGACCAGGCGCACATTAGCAAGGATTCGGCGCACGTTAGGCGTCGCGACTCTGAATGTCTTGGCGTCGCGACGCGGGAAATTACCAAAATGCCGTTTTCGTCCAATTTTCACTGCTTTGGCCCAAATCACCTCCAGAATGTCCTGAAACTTTATTTATCTATAAAATAACACAAAACACATCAAAATATTCATAATACTCAAGAAATTATACAAAATATTAGGTTAAATGAGTGGGTATTAGTGATAGATTTACCACTCATCACACCCCAAAACCTAACATTTTGCTAGTCCTCGACCAAAACACTGAATAAAATAACATAAACATCTTTAAAATAAAATTCAACTAAGCCACTTTCGTAGGGATCACGGTTGCATTTAGTGTATGCAACGTGCCTTTAAACCCTTAGGTGTCCCTAGTGGACGAGTTGTAGTCTCGTGAGGGTTTACAGCAATGCTACCCACAAACATTTTATAAAAGTAAAAAGGTAGTGAAACTAATGCACACAAAAGCAAAAAGACAAGAGAAAATAGAATAAAGAAGTTAGTAACTAATCAGGTGAAACTTCTACTCCAAGTTACTAGTTGTTTTGTTTCTTTCTAAATTACAGAATAAGTAAATTCTCCGATTATTTTTACCATTCTTCATATACACAGCCAACAAGATATTAATCAACTCATTTTTGCCCACAACAGTCATAAGTGCAGTTGATAAGAGAGTAATATTTTTGTCCTAAAGTTCTATCAGATTTCACACCTTTTGGTAGCAATGGAATAATTTTTCTAATTTTTCTGATTTTTTCTCTATTTTTTATTTATATACAATATCTTCCATCTATGTAACGAGTGTTGGGTCGGTGGCTCCCAAACCAGTTGGCTTTAGGGCACCAGGTGTTAAGACACCCCTACGGATTTAATTACTCAGACTTCAGATATATATATTTTTGCAGCATCTTTGATCCATGTAGCGAGCTTTGGGCCAGTGACTCCCAAACCAGTTGGTTTTAGGGCACTAGGTGTTAAAACACCCTTACAGACTTAATAACTCGGATCTCGAATTTTTTTTTTACTCCACTGCTTTTTGAGATCCTTCCTCCAATTAAACTAGAACACTGAATATTACAAACTTTTCAATTATAGCTCATGTCTGTATGTTACTATATATGTTGATAATACCTGTCAACTGAGCATATGAAGATCCATTTTAGTCCGTTTTAAGGAGAATTCACAAATTAAATAATTCAAAATGAAATAAACAAAAATTAACTTGTTTCAAAAATGGTTTTAGATACGTCTCAGGAGTGGAAACTCCTTACTCAGCTATCTCTTACCAATTTCACCTTTTTAGTCAAAATAAAAACACAAAATATTTTGTAATTTTTTTGAAAATTTTTCAATTTTTTTGTATTTTTCGAAAAATTTTGGCCTAAAATTAAAAACACACAACTAAAAACAAGGTACTGATCAACCAATTCCCTCCCCCAAATCTAAATGAGATATTGTCCCCAATGTCTTAAACAGTAAAAGGAGAGTTAAGAAGGTCGTACCTGGTTAGCTGAAAATCTACAGGAAATTAAAGGTTAAGATCCAGATTAATCCTACGCCTCTTACCACGATCGTCCTCGGACCAATTTATCTTTGAAAGGATAGGGTCAACTTGTGGTTCATAGGCTAAAAGTTGGTCTATTAGATCCGGAGCAGTTCTGGCAGTATAAATGAGTTCTTTCATAGGTTTTGACACGAACCCATTTCTCCGGGTATCATCAAGAAACACACAAAGAAAATCATAAAATCCATCAACGTTAAATAGTCCAAGCGGTTTCTGGTGTATGTTCAGGTTCCCCCAAGATAGAACTATAAAAATTTCCTCCAATGTGCCCAAGCCACCTGGCAAAGCGATAAAAGCATCAGCACGGTTAATCATTTCTACCAGTCGTTCAGACATACCTGGCACAATAAGTTCCTCTCTGTTTGATGATCCAATAAGATTTACCTCTGCCAATGGTTTTGGGATGATTCCCAAATCATGACTGCCTCCTTCCTGTACAGCCTTTGAAACGATCCCCATAAGTCCAAGATTGCCTCCGCAATATATTAAATGCATATTCCTTGCAGCTAAGACTCGACCCAATTCCTGTGCTGCCTCTACGTATTGTGGCTTAGTACCAACACTACTACCGCAAAACACACAGATGTTTTCAACTCGTCTTCTTGAAGTGGCTTTCATTTTTTATGTATTTCTTTCTCAAATCAGGATGCCTTCCAAAGTGCAATGACGAGCTGAATTTATAGTACCTGAAACGGGTGAGTAATAATAACACTAGTATCTTCCATATGAAGCTTGTTTAGCTAAACAACAAAATGAAATCGTGAAAGGTCAAAAATTCTAGATCCTGTCTACGAAAATAAAGATAATTACAACAGAAAAGTGAATCAAAGCAATAATTAAGGCAATGGAATTGTGTACGCAATACGCCACTCGTTTGGTATATAAATCCATTAGGATGCGTCTCAAGAATTTATTCTTTACTCAGCCATCGCTAATGAATTGTTTCTCATCTTTGTGATTGCCAAACACCATTCATTCTTTCTTAAAATGCTCCGTTTGTGCTTTTCCCTACAAAAATAACACAAAAAATTAAAAACTCTACAACATGTATACACAAAATATGAAAACAGAAATTACAACAAATTGCATGGGTTGCCTCTCTGCTAGCGCTAAATTTTTCATCTTCAGCTAGACGTGACTGAAATCCATCTGTTAAGGTGGTTTCAATGTCGTTTTGGATATCCTATTAAAGACAATCCCGTGAGCGTTGCTTTTGAATGGTCTCTTCCAACGGTAAGGTAGCAGAATTTTTTTTGTCCCATTTAGTGCTTGTGCCACCTTTTTACTCCTTCTTACTCTAGTGGTTCCTACAAAGAAAGAAAGAAAATCAGGAGGTCTCGTATGGTGCTTGACTTGGAATGTGAGTTCCATTCTGTCAAGCTTCTGGGCGATATCTTTGATTTGTACTCCCTAACACATCGATGTTTCTCCTGAATGCTCTGGATCTTTATTAAGGTCAGATATTTGCTCCTCCATTTGCTCTACTTCTTGTTCCACATTTTCTTCACAGATGAATTTTAAAATTTTTGTATCAGCTCTTCATCTGTCATCTGTGAAATACATGCTTCAAAATTGTCAACCTGAGGATGCAAAGATGTTTCTGACATTAGGTTTTCATCCTCTGATACGACTGGAATGGATGGTTCAGATAGATCTTTTTCAAACATCAAGGTAAAGCATGCTCCAAGATCTTCATTTTGAGGATTGAAAGTTTGATCCTCCGTTGTTGGTGCAGTTGGTACAAATAGATCAGCTTCATCCTTGTCAGAATCTGAATAATAAAAGTCAAATTGAGACTTTGCCGGTTCGGGCTCCTGAACTGATACCTCTGGTTGTTGATACTGCTCAGCCTCCTCCTCTGTTGAAGTTTCATTGTGAAATGATTGGTACTCGAAGGCTTCATTAGTGTCATCTGAAACTGGTTCTTGAGGTATGTAGTTCTGGTTTTCTGTGAATTGTCTCATTTGATCTGTCATCCCTGAATGAATTCTGATTGTCTGTGAATACTTTCAAATTGATTCTGGCTTGTTTCAAGCATTGTATCCAACTTTTCTTTTCGTTTCTTGAACATATCTTTGAGCATGTTTAGCAACTGATCTTCCTCTGATGGTTCTGATTGTTGATGAAGATCATTGTAGGTGGGTGGTGGATAAGATGGAAAATGTGGTTATGTGAAATGTGATGGCTCGTCATACCATGAAGGATCTTGATAGCTCTGCCACCCTGGATGGTAGTTGTATTCGCAATAATCTCTAGGATGGTTACCATTACATATGTCACATCTCCCCATTGCGTCTTGTTGAGCAAATGTGGTATTGCTTGGTTCTGGCATCCAGTGATAATTGTTGGGCTGGACAACAGGCCTCAGAAAACCGGACTGTTGCTCCCAGATTTTGGGTGTATCTTCTACTAAAGCTTGTGATCTCTCAATCTCCCAATAATGTTCCATTTTTCAATCACCTGAAAACAAAAGAAAGAGATAAAAATTACAGATAAAAATAAAGAAAATTAGATACAAGTAAATTAGATAGCTTCAAAATTAATAACTCAAGAAAAATAAGTCCCTGGCAACGGCGCCAAAAACTTGACCGGCGTAAACACACACGTATAACGCAAGCGCACATATCGTTCAAGTAGTATAAAAATATCGATCCCACGAGGACTTAATTCCAACTGTTGTTATTAATTATTGAATCTATTTATTTACAGATATCTAATTGAGATAGAAGAGAATGATTACTTGATTGATTTGATTGATTGTAGAATTGCTAAATAAATAAATAAATAAAAAGACAAAAGAAAATACTAAAGAAAATAACAAAAGACACAAAGATCTAGGGTTGTGAATCATTCTAATATCATTTAAAAGATGAAGTGGTTATTTCATGTTTGTGTAATAAATCAGTTTACTAACCTGGAACACTAAATTATGCAAAACCCTATGTCGATTGTCAGACGCAAATACCCAGTTTAACCCAATTGAACCATATGTCTATGTCAACCAAATTATCTGGATTCATTAAGTTTAAGTTCCAATTATGGCTACCCCCGCCCGACAGGTATATGTCTATGCTGCAAGGAAATCTATTAAAGGGTTATCTATCCTCAAAGAAGGTCGTGGGCTATTAAGTCTAAGGCTGAAACCTAAAATCCCTATGTCTAGTTCATTTTAGATTTACCACATCAATCTTATTGGTGATCAGACAACAAGAAGCATTAAGCTTAAGACTTAATAAGTAAACCTTTAAATTACCCAAACTATAAAATAACCCCTTATAAACCGGTGATATTAGAATTCATCACAACCCCAGATAACTAACACATAACTAGGGCTAATAAAAACTTAAAAGTAAAAGACATAAAGTAAAAATGCTGAAAAGTAAAAGACATAAAGTAAAAGCTGAAAAGTAAAATAAAATAAAATGTGAAGGTAAAATGAATTACTTTTACTATTTACTATTTTAGATATCTCCCATAAAATAATATATAAACTTGTGATAATATTACCAACCGACCAATCTGGCGGTATCCTTTATTAGTCAGTATTTTAAATAGTGAATATATTATTTTTAAGGGAGATTAATCTAAATAGTAACAGTAAAAGAATTACCTTTCACCCTAGCTGGGGAAGTTACCTTCTCATGGTGAATAGTAAAAACTGTAAAAAGTAAAAAAAAAAAAAAGTAAATTACTATATTAACAAAACGTAATTAAAATTATTTACAAAACTAAAAACTAAAAAAAAAACTAAAAACTAAAAGAAACTAGAGAGAGAAACTCTCTCTTTACATCAAAGAGATGAGAGAAAGTGGTGCATCTAAAACTGAAATTTGAAGCTCTATTTATAGGCGCGGATAGGCATCGGGCGTCGCGACGCTGAGGCCTTCGGCGTCGCTACGCCAGCTTCTGTCGACGTGGCACGCTCTGGTTCGTCGATTGCAGATTCTAGATAAGATGATAAGGTGACACGTGGCGAGGTGGTTGAGGCTCAATTATTGTGATACGTGGCGGTTTCTGATTGGTCGGCTAGATTCTTATCCGATGACGTGGCACTGTTCATGATAACTCAATAATTGTGATGACGTCATGATGACATCATGATGATGTGGCGGTGACATCATGATGATATGGCGGTGGTGATTGTCGGCAACTTGAGATGATGACACGTGGCATGCGCACGTTAGTAGATCTTCTGTGATGGTGACACGTGGCACGACACACGTTAACAAAGTCAACTTTTCAGATTCTGACACGTGGACCATGCACACGTTAGCAAGGACTCGGCGCACGTTAGGCGTCGCGACTTTGAATGTCTTGGCGTCGCAACGCAGGAAATTACCAAAATGCCATTTTCGTCCAATTTTCACTGTTTTGGCCAAAATCACCTCCAGAATGTCCTGAAACTTTATTTATCTACAAAATAACATAAAACACATCAAAATATTCATAATACTCAAGAAACTATACAAAATATTAGGTTAAATGAGTGGGTATTAGTGATAGATTTACCACTCATCAAGTTGTAAATATATGTGTGTTTTGCGGTACTAGTGTTGGTTCCAAACCAGAATTCGTAGCGGTAGCACATGAATTGGGTCGAGTCATAGCTGAAAGAAATATGCACTTAATATATGACGGGGGCAATCTTGGACTAATGGGGATCGTTTCAAGGGCTGTATAGGAATAAGGCAGTCAAGTCTTTGGAATCATCCCAAACCTTAGGCAGAGGCGAATCTGATAGGATCATCAATCGGAGAGGAACTTATCATGTCAGGTATATGTGAACGACTGATGGAAATGATCAACCGTGCTGATGCTTTTATTTCTTTGCCATGTGGCTTGGGTACGATGGAGGAAAGTTTTACAGTACTATCTTGGGCAAACCTGAACATACACCATAAACTGATTGAACTATTTAACGCTGATGGATTCTATGATTTTCTTTGTGTGTTTCTTAATGATGCCCGGAGAAATGGATTCGTGTCAAATCCTGTAAAAGAAATCAGTTTCACTGCCAGAACTGCCCATGATTTAATTGACCAAATCTTAGCCTTTGAACCACAAATTGACCCTATCCTTTCCAAGATAAACTGGTCTGATAATGATCGAGTAAAAAACGTCAGATAAATCTGGATCTTAACCTTTAATTTTCATTTTAAGATGTAGATTTCAGCTAATCATGTATTAGTTGGTCATATAGTTGGACTATAGTAATCAATACATTTGAAAGTAACCAATCAAATTGTAGTTAATTATATAGTTAGACTATAGTAATCATTACATTAGATTATACCTGAAATCGTTGATTGGATAGTTGGACTATAGCAATCAAGATGACTTGAAAGATTAGTGTCAAAGGACATAATCATGGGTAAAAAATATCTTTAACGACATAAATTTTCAGATTGGGAAATGAATCTCAGGATAGTCCTGGGAGCAAGGAAGTTATTTTATGTAATAGAGAAACCTCTCGGGCCTGAGCCCGGAGTTGAGCAAATAGTCGAGCATGAGCTTTGGAAGACTCATCGTGATGATAACTTTAGTGCTCAATATGTCATGCGTGCTGCAATGAATCCTTTAGTTTCGTAGGATTCATTTTTGCATGTGAAACCCGATGATGAGTCTCAGATGGAGGCACTACCTTTTAAGTCGCGGAAGCCGCGGGAAACGGAAGTCGGAAGGGAGGAGTCAAGAATTGACTCATATTCGGGTTAAGTTCGTTGGTTTAGCTTCGGGTTACTTGTTGGTTTTCCGTTTTAAAAATTGTTCCCGGCCCAAAACACTCACAACCACCCAACCTCGGCCCAAAATCCCCGCAAGCCCCTTGGCCTTGACCTAAAACCCCCCGCAAGCCCACACACCTAGCCCACACAAACCAAATCCACCAACCAAATGCCCACACGCCCACACCAAGGCCCACACGCCCAAAGCCTTTAATACACACCACAAATTAAATAATCATTAATTAAATTAAAACATTAACTAAATAAATATTAATTAAATTAAATAAATAAATAAATAAAATATTTACCAAACATAAAATAAGTATATGCCTAATATAAACTAATCAAATATAATCATTCCTAACTAAATAATATATTTACCAATCTAAAATATTTGACTTCCTAATCTAATAACATATTTACTAATTAAAAATATTTGACTTCCTAATCAACACCAATCTAATCTTGTAACTTCCTAATTTATAATATTTTGTCCCCCTTCAATCTTGTGTATACCATTCTTGAGAAGCCTAAATTAGAAACCAAGATCCTATTCCTTGTGAGACAAGGTGAAGCCCTAGCCATTCTCTATATAAACAACCACCACCCAAAGCCATCCTCCTCTCCCAACTACTTTAATCTCCACGGCAAACCGATAACAAGAAAAATATAAACCCTAACAGTCCACTCTCTCTAACACACGCCCAAGACATCAAGAATCTCTCATCTTACACGCAAATCATAAGCCATAAACCCTAGAAGACACCAACCCCACGGCCAAGAAAGAAAGGTGAACAAAACTCTTCTCTTCATCTCTCTTTCTTTTAGCCGTGAATACCACATCCTCCATCCCCTCCATTGCCGAGTTTCAACAGCCATTACCACCACCAAAATAACACCCAAAACAACATCAACATTCACGCAAAAAATCAACCAGAACAGCGCCCTTGTGCATGCATGCAGCATGCGCAAAAACTGCAGCCCTTTGCCGAGTTTTAGCCTTTCCAACAGCCCCTAAAATACCCTAAAACAGTGAGTAAAATACTGCACATCCAACCCTTAAAAAATTACAAACAAACCTGCACAAACTGACCCCTAAACACCCAAAACAGTCCCCAAAAACGTCAAAAACAGTGACCCGAACAGCAAGCAGAAATACAGAGGAAACAGCAGCAAAACGGCAAGAAAAACAGAAAAACAATGAGCTAAGACGCTAAACCAGTGAACCGGAGAAGTTGAGGAGCTTTACCCTTCCGATCTCCGTGGAACGCGAGTCCGAAAGTCGGCAAAAAAGGTTAGACCTGAGGGTATTTTCCACATTCGTTTTCTGTTTTATTTGTATTATTTATTGAGTATTGCTTGCATGATTGTTATGTTGAATCACATGTTGTGGCCATTGAGTAGATAAATATGCATGGATTATGAGATATTGTATGTTGTGGCTTTGGAATAAAATGAAAGATGTGTCAACTCTCGCGGTATATCGGATGGAAACCCGGACATAAATTTCATAGCTGATTCCGAATGGACGGTAGTATGATATGTACTCGGGATACAACTCCATGTACCGCTTGAGTAAACGACACTTTCTTTTGTTTTATATTGCTTTGATTTATTTATTTTTCGTCATTCGAATTCCGCACATTATTTGTATGCATGATACGATCGAGCGCATGGGCTTAGTAAGTCGGATTAAAGGTCCCATATTTGGAGGGGTTAAAATCCTTTACCACGATGTTTTGCCGCGCCGGTTGATGTGTGTTCGGTTGGATATAAGATATGTTAAATCGGGCATACTAAGTTTGATGTGATTGTCTTTATTTTTGTATGTATGATACAATCGAGCGCATGGGCTTAGTAAGTCGGATTAAAGGTCCCCTATTTGGAGGGGTTAAAATCCTTTACCACGAAGCTTTACCGCGCCAGTTGATGTGTTTTCGGTTGGATATAAGATATGTTAAATCGGGCATACTAAATTTGATGTGATTGTCTTTATTTTTGTATGTATGATACAATCGAGCGCACGGGCTCAATCGTCATTCTTCAAGTCATCAGGATCAATCATTTGTGAAGCATTAATTATTTGTTCGTCAACTTCAATATCTTCAAGCATTTCACGACCTAACAATAATGAATAAAGATTAAAGTAATGTTAGTTGTAATAGAAAATCTTAATGCATATGAATTTTACAATAAAGAAATAGTTTATTACCTCGTATCTCACTCCACAACCAATTTTGAGTACACATTAACGCCTCCACAATATCTGGATGAAGTCTACTATGATGAGGACTCAAATGCCTACCTCCCGTGCTAAAAGCGGACTCAGAAGCAACAGTAGAAATGGGAATAGCCAAAAAATCCCTAGCAATCTCAGCAAGTACATGATATTTGCCCTTGTTATTACTCCACCATGACAAAATATCAAAATTGCTAGTCGGAGGTAAAACACCCTCATCTAAGTAAGTCTCCAACTCAGATTTAGATTGCTTATAGTTAATTTCTTGGGAGATAAATGAGTCCCACTCCCCAGCTATACTCTCATCCATCAATACAGTAGATTGTGTTGTTGAACCGGAGCGAGAAGAACTACCAATTCCTAAGGCACCTCCTCCAACTTGATCCATGGACACTGCATGCTTTGCCTCATATTCATGCACCAAATCAGAGAAAATCTTAAATACTCTATCAATATGATATGAAGATTCTTCTACATAAATCTTAGGGAAAAAGAAATGAATCATTAACTTCTTAAACCTAGGATCTAACATGTTCCCTACAGCCATCACTCCATGAATAGCGTCCCAATACTTCTCATACTTTGACACCATTTTAGTAGCCATTTTCCTAATCCCTTCAATATGTGATTTCTCCCATAAATTCATTGCTAATCTAATTTCACATATCTTAGGAAAAAATAAATTTGAGGTGGGATATCTAGTTCCTGAAAAAATTTCTGTCAACTTAGAAAACACCTTCAAATGCTCAGACATAATCTTTGCTAACTCCCAGTCTGACTCACATGGCAAACATTTATAATTTTTATCACATTCCTACAACCGAACAAATGCATCTTTATATAAGGAAGCAGTACTTAACATTAAAAAAGTTGAATTCCAACGAGTTTTACAATCTAAAACCAATTTTTTTGTCTCCTTAATTCCTAATTGACGTACTGCAGCTTCAATTTTTCAACTCTTCCGGTGTAGCTGTCCAATAAAGCACTGAATCTCTTATATTTTCAACACCTTTTTCCATTACAGACATTCCATCTTTCACTAATAAATTCAAGATATGAGCACAACAACGCATGTGAAAAATTTTCCCACTCATAATCAATGAATTTTGTGAAAATTTATCAAGTAACATGTCAATCATAGAATCACTAGCAGAAAAATTGTCTACAGTCAAAGTTGACAGCTTCCTATCAATATTACGATCCATCAAGCACTCGTGCAACACATTACACATCACTTCACCAGTATGTGGAGCAGGCACATATATAAACCTTTTAAAGCAAACAAGTTATGTTATTTAAATAATTAAAATGAATTTATATTTAAGAATATAAAATACAAATAAGAAGATGTTACCTTATGATACGACTTCGTAGCACCCATAAGTTGTCAATATAATGGGTTGTAACAACCATATATCCATTTTTCTGATTACTAGCAGTCCACATATCTGTAGTAATTGCTATTCTACTCTCACAAGATTCTAGTGAACTGATTATCCTTGACTTTTCGAGTTCCTAAAGCTTCAAAATTTCATTCTTTATAGTGTTCCTACTTATTGTTTCAATTGTTGGTTGAAGAAACTCTAACAATCCACGAAATCCATGATATTCAATAAAGGAAAGTGGAAGTTCGTGCAAGACTATCATTCTAGCAATTGCAATCCTCACCGCAATCATATCACATTTTGGGTGGGCAATATTTTCCAGTGAAGTAGTTTCATCCCGCTTAGTCGTATATTGTAAATGCATTTGGTTGACATCCCTGAAAGTCTTTCTTAAACAACACTCATAATGTTTCTTCAAGTGTGAAGTCCCACTAGAATATTTTCCTGACAACACTTTCCACAATAGTTTCATATAGCATCAAGCTCTCCACCATCATTTTTTTGCCTTTTAAAATAGTTCCATACATTTGAAGTTAGCCTTCTATTGCTACTTCCAGACTGTTTCGATGAACCCTCTGCGGCCTTGATATCTTCACCGTCTCTCTTTCGT
The DNA here is from genome assembly GCA_019454045.1 of Zanthoxylum bungeanum. Taxonomy (NCBI): domain Eukaryota; kingdom Viridiplantae; phylum Streptophyta; class Magnoliopsida; order Sapindales; family Rutaceae; genus Zanthoxylum; species Zanthoxylum bungeanum. Next base: position 323,615 of record SKCR01036796.1, on the reverse strand, counting down.
CGATTGCCAATTAAATTATCAGGTCCATGACCACGCCTTCGGCCACGTCCACAACTACTTTGACTTTCTACATGTGCTGCCAAATCCTGCTCAATGTCAACAATATTGACATCATCTTCTATTAGTTGACTTGGTTCCATTTCATCAACAGTATTTTCAGATATATTGCCCAATATCCTCCCGGACCTCACCTGCTCATATTCATCCATCTGCTAGACTGCTACTGCAACTCTGCAAGCATAATTAAACATGACCATTATCCTCAACCTCAACATCTTGTCTCATTAAATTTTTAGGATATTGCAATCCTCACCAGTCACCGCAAATAAACAAACACACATGCTATAGTGTCAATCACACAGCAGTACAGCACATGATTTGGCCACTCACTTAACACAAGCACAAAGTAACAAATTACAGAAGAATGAACACATGGCTAATTACCTGAACAGGACACATAGCGAATTGATCAAGTGATATAATTTCATTACAACAATTCCACCTTAACAGTACATGAATCCATTATGAATTAACCTAATAATCCAGGGAACCAAGTACCAACAAGACAGGGAATGGTGACTTATTATTTTTTTATATAAATAAATAAAATTTTTAAAAATTGATCAAGAAATCAGAAATCAAGTACTGTTAGTCTGTTACTGTATACCGTAAACAAGAAATCAGAAAGCAAGCATGAATTTTTTTTTTTAAGTTTCCAAAAGGATTCAAGAAGGCAAGCCACAAGCAACATACCTCAAAAAGTGAAGACTAAAGACTGAAAATGGTGGCTGACCGACGACCGCTGACTGTCAGACCTAATTTCTGCCGTCGTGACTCGAGCCATCGTGCGTGATTGCGTGAAGAAAGAAGACTAAAGATGGTGGCTGGCTGGCTGCGTGATTCGTGAATCGTGATTTAGTTTAGGAAGAGTGAGTTTGAAGATGGTGGTTGCTTGGCTTGGTGGCAGTGGCAGGGGGTGGCTGCGTGCGTGAGGTGAGGTACTGAGGTTTAGAGGAATTATAGATTTAGGGTTATGAAATGACTATGTTATGTTTTTTTTTTCATTTTTTTTAATAAATAAACCGGGTCCCGGGTACCCCGGATCCGGAAATTTCCAGACCCGCATCCGGACCCGGGACAGTGCGGGTCTGGGAAATTCATAACCGGATCCGCAATTTTTTTTTGCGGATCCGGGTAGACCCGGACCCGGGTCATCCGGGTCCATGCGGACCCGGTCCGGGTCCGGGTCTGGTTGCCATGCCTACTTGCAAATTCACTATTCAACTGCCTCTGACACCATCACATGTCACATTGTCGTCACAACTCTCTTCAACTGCCTTTAAATTGACCAATCAGATCAACCTATTTCACTGTTACTGTACCGGCCTCTGGCGGCTCTACTTACCACATCTTTGCTACTGCATCGACCTATGATAGCTGGCAGGGGTTACTTCCAATGAGAACCGTTGCTTTCCCACAATCATCATTAGCCTTATAGAAGTTTATCTTCTTACATATGGAATATGTCACATAACTCCAACACAAGTCGATCTGTGATCTCATCTTTGTTCCTTGGGTCGACATACCGAGGCAGATGATACTAATCAAAACACCATTTACCTCTCGCAACTAGGTTGGGTTGACATATAGGGACTCCATCGGGTCTGTTTAAATAAATCATAAAAGTACCTCAAATCCATCACTTCTTTATGAGATCGGGTCGACATCAATGATTGTCATGCCTTCAATAGATTTTATCATTGGAAGAACCTCTCTGGATCATACAGTCGAGCTCATCTGTCAAACCCATTTCGCCTCTTGTGGCTCTTGAGCTTTTATCATCTATTTTTGGCTAAGTATAATACCTATTTCACCCCTCATCAGTATTTGAACCTTCATCGGGGTGAAAAACCATAATAATCATATGTCTCATAGTTCTCGGTATCAACGAGTTGGTGATTTGATGTCGAAAACTTTATAAATGATGGTGGTGTTAACCGATTCAGTGATGACATTCCTCTCATAAAAGAATGGGTACACGAGCACACCAGCTGGCTGATCGTATTTTGAACTCATCCCGACCAGACCAATAGTCTATCAACCACTATCATTTAATGCTCTGATAAGGCTACGCATCTCATACCGATGTCAAGATGCATCTTTCGATAGTTAGAAAATTCTGAACCTTCCAAAAGAATCCTATACTAATGACAACCACTTCAATTATCGATCATCTTGGACGTTACAGTCCCATACTCAACCAATCTTCAAAATGACCCGACTAATTATATAACATTATGATGCCCTGAGGCTTTTATCCTAACCTTTCAAGCCGACTTGAGTTAGCACTGACTAGCACTTGGGGGAGAAGCTGATATTGGCATTTTTATCCTTGTCTTCGAAAAGCCATGGGGAAAAACTTTGTCCCCATGATATCCACAACACAAATGGCTCCAAGGGATCCTGACTTTTGATGACATCATGGTAAGCCCATGTGGGAGACTCTCCAACCTATTGTCACTCTTTCACTATCCCAATGAAGCTTAGCCTTCATACTGTCACTCATCTCGGCAGAGACTTGGGGGAGAAAACTCTGATCTCAAGCCATTTATAATAGAAATCTCGAGGGAACTTGGCCTTCTGTACTACTCGTCTCAGTAAGGTCGTGGGGGAGATACTCCAACCCCACACCATTCAAGCCAGTGAAAACATTTGGCAGTCCCGAGCCATTCAAAAAATTTGACCACAAGGGAATGATCCCTCGACATTGGTGGGACGTACCCAACCTCGAGCCATTCAACTCAGAAAAATCTCGAGGGAAGATTTTCAACCTCGGGTCATCCCCACAAGCACTGGTGAAGGCGTCTCATACCATAATGCACAAAAATAAAATAAAACAAGAAGTGTGATAAGGGTGACGTATCAGGCATTTTCGACCGACCCAAAAACATCGAAGCAACTGACGCAGCATCATGTCACATGTTACCTAAAACAACAATTTTGAACCTCATAGTCCAAACGTCTCGGTGAACCGAGCTACGGATCAGGGGGCGGCCAACTCCATAAGGGCATTTTCCTCCTCATGCTAAGCATACCCCGAGTCTACAAATGCCACGGAGGCCTTCTAGCATTCCTCGTGCTATACTCCTAGAAGGGATGGCCAACGTCATAGGGGTATTCCCCCTCCCCATGCTAGGTAAATCCTGACGCTACAAACGCCACTGAGACCCGTGGGTCATAGGCGGTAAACGCCATAAGGGAATCTTCCATCCTTATGCTATGCGAACCCGAGGCTACTGTAGTACCTCAAAGTTATCTTCAAACAGTACGTGTTATGGTTACCTTGGGGCATCAAGCACCACATGACCCTCTCGTCGAGCGTGCTATGGATGCCCGATGCGTCAAACGCCACTCAAGCCTTCAATATTTTCGAATGTGCAAACCATCGGGTACTAGCGTTCCAGCTCGTGGCTTTTGATAATATTATTGGGGTGGTTGTGGGACCCTCAGGGTCAGATCGGTTCCCGCGAGCGGAAGTGGGTCTAACTCGTGGATATCAAGGATGGGTATATTTTTTAAATAATTTAATGGAATACTATATTCCATTATGAGTATATAGGAAAAAATTGGGTGTAGACATTGCATTTTTGTATGAGCCCAATGATGAGCCTTGTATGGATGCACTACCTGAAAAATTACGGAAGTTATGAAAAATGAATGCCGAAAGGAAAGAAAACCTCTAAAATTAGCCCCTCATCGGATTCGGACTCACTAGCCAGCCTCGGATTCGCCCAGTCAGCCACAGTTTCAAACCTCAGCCCATGACCCACCATGCACGCCCAAAATACCACACAATCGGCCCATGATCTTCCAAAATATGATAAAATCCCCTCAAATCAATTTCCAAGTTAATGAGATTTTGGGATCCCATCCTTACCAATTTAACAAGATTTGAGATATCCTCATCACCAAATTTGTGAGATTTTATTCCTTAAATAATTTGATAGAATATTGCCCAAATTTCCATGATTTGTTTCCCTATTTGGAGATCCCTTCAAATCAATATAAAAAAGGGACCAAATCATCAAATTGAGGGGCTTGGACGGCAACTTGAAACCCTATGAGGCTCTCTTTTATTCTTCTCATCACCGAATAAAAAAAACAACAAAAAACCAGCCATCACCGAAAACAAAAGACGTGAAACTTGAAGGAGAACCCTAGACCAAAAACAACCAAACAACAAAAGACCGAAAAATAGTGAGAGAAACAACAGCCAAATCACCAAAAAAACAAACAACCATAACCGAGAAACAACAAAACAACCAGAACCGAGAAACAACAAAACAGCCACCAACAGCCAAAACACTGAAAAGACAGCAGCTAAAAACAACCAAAAATAGCAACCAAAAAGAACCAAAAACAGTAACCAAACCCGTGAAACAGTAACAGAAAAATAGCAACCAGAAAATAGCAAAACAGCAACCAGAAACAACAAAACAGCAACCAGAAAATAGAAAAACAGCAAGTAAAAATAACGAACCAGCAACCAGAAACAGTGAACCAGTGATCCTTCCGGCGACGGCCTAACGCACTTTCGAGAAAGCAACTTAAAAGGTAAGACCTGAGGGCACCCTTAATATATTTATTTGTATAGTTCCGGACGCTGTGTGCCTGGCTGGACGTGAAATACGTCCAGCCGGGTATGCGAAGTCCTACATCAAAGACGGCTAAATTTCAAGTCACATTCTTTTCTTTCGTCGGTATTTTGTTATTTATTTTTTATCTATTTAGTGTTATCTTTTTTATCTATTTGTTCGATGTTATTGTTATTTTATTATTTCGCCTCTATTTTGTTTATGTTTTTCATGTTGATAACTATACGCATATGCATGGTTATGTTTTTTTGTCAGTTTACATTGCATTGATGATTATGTATGTTATTATCCCTTGCGGTATATCAGATGGAAACCCAGACGTAAATTCTGTAGCCGAATCCGAATGGACGGTAGTGCGGTCTGTACTTGGGATACAACTCCACGTGCCACTCGGGAAATACTCATTTATGCGTGATTAACCCTTTTTCTTTGTTTGCTATTTATTTATTGACGTTTTTCCTGCTGCACATAATAGGCTCGGTGCCATATTCCCTTGTATTGTGATGCACATAATAGGCTCTGGTGTCCATCTTCTATACCGGGAACCTTCTCGGGTCGGGCTCTATCATGAGCCATTTGTCTTATATTTCCCGAGCTATCTGAGATAATGGCATGTTGATGGTCGTGTAAGTCGTGCCCCTGCAATATGCACAACTTGGATTGGAGGCATTCTCTCGGGTATCGGGTTGCCCTAACTCATGGGCTTGAACTCATGCCTCCTCAAGCCTGATCCCATTCATCCACTAGTACCGTCATGATGGATATATGGCCTCAATTTTTCTTTTCCCGAGCTATACCTCATCTCGTTATCTTCTATTCTTTCTCCAACAACATAAACCTTATTGCATGTTTCAGGACTGTGGCTTGGTATGGAATCTCCAAAATCCCGAGATGGAACCACAATATCCCAACCCTCGGTGCTCCCTTAAAGATTTCCAACGCTTATGGAGACTTATACGCCCCCATCTCCAATACCAAATGTGGTATCTATCTAAAAAATTCTTTAGCGGCTCATCATCCCGCTGTTTCATCATCCTTAACGATCTGACTGTCTTCCTTAGTGCGCATACTCCTTTAAAATGGCGTAAAAAATATCTCTTCAACTGGGAAAAGGTTCTGATACCCCCTCAGTGTTAGGTTTATGAACCATAAGCTGGGCGGTTCTCCCAATGTTAGTAAGGATACCTTATCGACTGTCTCCACGATCATGTCTTGAATCTCCATGAGTAAAATAAAATTTTCAACATGAGACTTATAGTTTGTATTACTCTTATAGATGTCCATCGCATGCATGGAGAACCTAATTGGGATCTCAAATTCTAACACTTCATTACCGAATGGAGAGGCTGTCTCCGTATCTTAATCATCTCGAGCACCTCATCACCTGCTCATCTCTGTTGGAACTAGTCCCTTAAATGACCATCGGTATCCTCATGCCTTCTGCTGGAGGCTTCCTCATAATCTCATCTTTTGACGTGGTATCTCTTCCCACGTGGGGCTCTATACCCTTGCTCCTAATAACGCCCCAGATCGATCTCCCCAAAGTAGTGGCTATTATTAGATGATTAGGATGTTCGTCAATCGCTACATCTCTCATAAACCTCTTCTGCTGGTGTTTCGTTGGCTATAACCATCGATCTCACTCTCCGTGGTTTTCTCCTCCTGGTCTCTCGCTCCTCTTCCTCTTCTCCATCCACCGGTATTTTCCCACTGGCAATTTCTTCATTCTTGCGACTAAACCCCGCATGAGTCTGCTTTCCTGATTTCTTCTCTAACTTCTATACATTTTTCATCATTGCCTTCATAAAGGCGTAGCTTGCCTCCATATCCTCCCTCACTTTCTCCCTTTCCACCTGTAGGTTCTTCTTCAGCTTTTCCATCAACTCCGCCTTTGAGGCCTCTAGAGCTCTATGATTTCAATCCACTGTCATTGTCTTAGTGTGTTGTATTATTTTTTGGACTGATCTTCACAAACGACGCCAACTGTTGACGATTATTTTTTGTTCAATGGGCAAAATAAGAAATTCATCATTCGAATAAACCTCCATCAACTGCGAATTTATTTAGTTAGTTGGGAACCAAAGCAAACTTACTAAGCAGACAAGATAAACACAGAGTTTACGTGGTTCGGTGGAGAGTGGCTTGATGAACACTAAAAAATACATAATTATTAAAAGAAAAATTAATCATTTTACAATTATAGTTTCATTAATTCCCTTAATTTAGCACATTTGTAAAATAAAAAAATAAATTTATGTTTTATATATTTTTATTGTGATTTTTATTTATTGTGTAGGTAAAATACCGCTTTGGAAGCTCAACATGAAAAATGGATATGAGATATGAATTCCAGGACCTATAAGACCCAAAATAGTATGACAACTAGATTCAAATCGGACTTGGAAAATACTCATCGTATTTAGATTGACAACAAAATGAGCTTATTATGTATTTAGTTATACATGTACTGTATTATTATTGTAAATATATATATATATATATATATATAATATTTTGGAGGTCCCACCGAGATTTTATATATATATATAATATTTTGGATGTCCCACCAAGATTTTATATATATATATATATATTGTAACAAAAAATAATATAATAAATTTTCCATCACCTACTGAGGTGCCGAGAACACACAAGAGCTAGAACTCCAAAAATTTTCAGAGAAAACTATGGAATCCAAGCTGTTTTTCTAAGGTGTTGAGCACATCTTTTTATAGTAGAGAGCTCAACACCCTCCATGCAAATTTGTAATTTGCTATAATTAGGTGCCAAGGCACCTCCTATAAAAGGAGGTGTTCAGCACCTTTGGAAGTAAGAGGAGAGGGGAGAAGATTGAGAGCTCTCATCCAGTCCGGATGCGTTATTTCATTTTCTCCTCTCTGGGGATTTGGGGTAAGTATCATGTGTGTTTTATTTTATTTTTTATTTTATAATTTCTTTTTTTATTAATAAAATTATAAGTGTTTTTATTTATATTTTCTTTTATTAATTTGAACCCAGCTGGGAGTAAAGGGTGAAGCTCTTGGTATGAAAATATATGTGATTTTTATTTATATTATATTTTATAAATTGTGATAATTTCCCAAATAAAATTCATATTCTTTCGAGTTTATTGAGGACTCTTGACTAGCTGTAGACAGTCCCCGATTGGCACAGATAATACTTGAATCTCATAAATTAGAGAGAGTTGACTATTAAAGATCTGGATTAATTATATATAGACAATACAGTTCAGCTTATATGGCTGGTTTTATATATTTGGCATAATTGAGTACCTAACTGGACTTGTTATAGACAAATATTATCACCATCTTTATAGCTGATTTTATATGTTTTGACATATTTAGTATCTTTGCATGACTAATTATCGACATGACAAATTACATGTGTTGGCATAATTAATACATGATAATTATGAAATAAATTGATTAGGAAATAATTATAATTTTATAAAAAGTAAAATTATTTTATATTTGAAATATCAAGAGTGGATCATCTAACCCTAATATCTTATTTTATTATTTTTATTTTATTAGTTGAATTATTATCTTATCATATTAAATTTATTCCAAGCGGATCGACCCCGGACTTACCGGGTTATTTTATTACTTCGATACTCTTATACTTGAGAGTAAAGAACCACTTTGTGAGTGTGTCATTGCTCCAACCTAAGTCCACGGGAGAAATGAGGATATTTTATTACTACTCGGGGTCAAGACCGACCCGAGCTACAATGGGGAAATGAACTCACAAAGTGATAAAACACCTCGAGTCTTACACAAGACTGGTACAATTCTCTCAATGGGTTAGGTGACTGACCAGTTTTCTCTCTCGATCATTAGTTCTTAAGCTCTTAGCTTTTTACAAGTTGTGAAATGTAAAAAAATACTAACCCTTAAATCTGAAACTTCAACCCCTTAATATAGGCTTTTAAATTCACTATTTCACCATCTTTGACATCATCCCATGTTACATTGTCATCATTGTCACACAACTTTCCTCAATTACCTTTAAATTGACCAATTAGATCAACTTATTTCATTGTTACTGCGCCGACCTATGACGACTCTGCTCTCCTTGCCACTGCACTGACCTATGGCAGCTGGCAGTGGCTACTTCCAATGAGAACCATTGCTTTCCCACAGTCATCATTAGCCTTCTAAAAGCTTATCTTCTCACCTAGGGAATACGTCACATGATTCCAACACATGTCGACCTGTGATCCCATCTTCGTTCCGTAGGTTGGCATACCGATACAGATGATACTAATCAAAGCTCCATTTACCTCTCTCAACTAAGTCGGGTTGACATATAAGGATTTTAATGGGTCTGTTTCAACAAATCCTAAAAGAACCCCAAATCCTTCACTTCTTTAATGAGATCGGGTCGACATCAATAATTGTCATACCTTCAACGAATTCTATCATTGGAAGAACCTTTATGGATCATACGGTGGGGCTCCTCTGTCAAACCTCTTCTGCCTCTTCGGACCCTTGATCCTTTATCATCAATTTTTGACTAAATACAATACCCATTCCACCTCTCATAGGTATTTAAATCTTCATCGGGTGAAAAACCATAATCAACCAACACAATTTATAATTGTCGTCTTCTTCCAAATCTCTGCATGTGACATGTTTAATTGTATGTATGTGTATAGTCTTTAAGAAAAAAAAAACACGAAAGTAATAGTTAATTGTTATTTGATAAGAGTATTTAATAATCCTGCAACTATTACTGTTAACTTCATGAGAAAAATATTATAAAACAAAATTATTCAGTATGTGGTGAATTGAAATTTGGATGATAATAGGAAATTAAAACTAGCCAAAAAAATTATCATTTGTCAAAATGAACCACAACGTTTTCGTTTTGTTAAAATACCCAACTTCCCCGAAATCTACCCCGTGTTCTTCAAAGTTTTAATTTTTTTAATTTTTTTTAATTTTTTTTATTTAAAACTTAGGAGATCCGAAGAATTGACTTCGAATCTCCGAAGCTTCAAAAACATAAATAGTCGAGGTTTCCGAAGTGAACAAAATACGACAAAAAATCACCGAGTTATCTGTTATTTCTTATAATATCCGAAGGTGTCTCCAAAATACTTAGGATTTCCAAACTTTTATCTGAAGTTAATGGCTAGTCTTGTTCCTTATTATTTCCCCGACGAGGATGCATTAACTCAATACTAGAATATTTGGAGAACACGGCCTATTGTTGGGGTACAAGCAAAAGATATAGAAGAAATTATCGAATATGAATAAATCGACCTATTGTGCGAGATGAGATGATACATCCTTTTTTATTTAGATGCCCCAGTGTTTGATAAGTCTAACTTATATATTTTATTGACAAAGTGTTTCATTCATTTCTTTCATTTATTTGTTTAATAAGTCGTCGTGTTATGCAGAACCAACTGTCACATGTTGATCCTCCTCTCATTCACCCTTCAGTAGGTTTAAATGGCGCTGGCTCATCTCACACTTCTCATCATGTAGCTAGTGGTGATCCCATAATCAATTTGTTGTGTGATAGCGTTATTGCGATAGAGAAGGGTTAGATGAGGATCGATAGAAGGGAATGGAGGATCGGAAGAAGTGAATGAAGTATATATTAGATGAGGCGTTAGAGCAGTTGAGAGAGATTCTGAACATGATGATGTACTGAATGACATTAATTTTGATGATTTGTAATTTTATATTATTTTCATTTTTATGTATAATTAATTGTTTTTATTATTATTATTATTATTATTATATATATATATATATATATATATAGATATATATATATATATATATTAAAATTTCGGAGAAAACATGGTAGATTTCGGAGAAGTTAAATTCTTTGAAATCTACTTTGGAAAAATTTGATATTTTGACAAAACACAAACATTATAATTCATTTTGACAAATAAAAAAAAATTTTGGTTACTTTTGTTAATTTCCCAATATTATCTTCGATCGAAAATCGAAATACAAGTTAATTTATTACTATTAGATTTTCGGGCCAAGTCAACTAGCTCTGAAGCAATAGTCTAATAACTCAGTTGACTTTCAAATTAAAAAAAAAAAAAATTTAAAATAAACAACTTGAATATCCTATAGTTCCTTATTTACAATTTGCCATATAAGAGGGATCTTTAATTTTATGACCAAGTGAATAGGATTATATATCATCGACTTTTATTATACATTTAAAATCTCATTTTTTTATCATTTATCTTTTCAAGGGTGATTGAAATTTTTTACTTGTTAATATTTATGTCTCTTCAGAGATTTATCTATTCAATAATTTTACATCACTCAAATGTTTTGCTACATATTGCCAACATGATCTCAAACACGAAACTGTCAATTATTTTAAAAGATGGTTCTCTTTTGTGTATATATATATATATTTTTAAAAAAATCAAATAGAATTTTTAACCAAAAAAATAGTTTAATTATTTATGAGACTTTTTATTAAAAATTATAAAATTATTTTAATATACAAGTTTTTTAGAGTCATATTATGAAAGAAATGAAAAAAATTTATGAAGGAAAATAATAGTATTTTTATTTTTAAAGTTTTAAGGAAGATTTTAGATTTTTCCTTATATTTTATTATTTCATTACAAAGAAAAAGAAAATTCGAATGTCGTTATCACTTCTACATAAATTAGCTTTCGCTTGGTGATTAGGCCCAAAAAGATGTGAGAACAAGGCAACCATATCCGAAGACTGTGAGAACAAAGGCCGTAAACTAATAATTATATGAATTTTTTATTCATTCACCCCACTGCGAGGAATCGAACCCAAGACTTATTTTATAGAGTATGAGTGTCTTGATCAAGTGAGATAATAGATATTGACAAATAATATAAGAGTATTCTATACAATTTTTTTTCAAAGTTTTACAAATTCTACTATCAACAGCTCAAAGTTTAAGATTCTACCCGTAGAAGTAAAATAACTTTTGTAATCTCAAAAACTGTACTCAAATTACAACGAAATAACATAAAAAAATTAAAAAAAAAATTGACATTAATTTTTTTAGGTCAATAGAAAAGTCATATGAAACATACACTAAATAACAAGTAACATGATCTCCTTAATTAATTCTACTTTTTTTTTTTTTTGGAAACATTGAAAACTTCACTGTCAAATCATCCGAATCGGGCTTAAGTGGAGTAGATAAAACCCTCGGCTGTTCCAGACTTTTACAAGAAATGTACCTCATTCTGCATGCATTTATTTTTTTAAAAAATGACAAAAATTTAACAATTACCTAAATTAGTTTGCCTCTCTATTTTGTCCTACATCACTTTATTATTTACATCAATTACCTGTTTAAACTCATTATTGAGAACCATTTATTTTTTGTTGTTTCACATGTGTTATTAAATAAGTTTAACATGCAAATTTATCACTAACATATCAAATCAGAACATAAACTATAAGACTTAGAGAAAAAACCTGAAATAAAGTTGAAGATGATTGAAAACTGGTTCCAAATCGAGTTGCATATGTCCTTAAGAACTTATTAACCGCGCCTCGATACTCTACGGATGTCTTGTGGCTAACGTTCTCTCATGATTACTTGGATGCTTCTGGTAGAAATGACACTCATTTCACAAGAATTTGAATAAGGAAAAATGGAGGAAACTCACAATTCAAAACTTATGTTTTAGAATTGTAAAAATGAATGAATGAATGAATAAAGCCAAGGGCCTCATTTTTATAGGCATGAAAGGCCAAAAAGGTGCTTTTGAGGGCACCATGTGGCTTAGGGTATAACTCTCATAAGGGTTATATGATTTTCTAATGTCTTTAAAGACCTAAAGATACATCCTTTAATTTGGAAGATATGTCTCTTTATTTTTATGTCTTTCCCACAAAGTATTTGCAAAAGACATATCTTTCTTATTTTTATCTATATATACTGTTGACGGCGGATTTTGGTCTCAGGGTAATATTGGAATATCACTCCCGAAGAAATCCTCCCTCAATAGTGAATTTGTTTGGTTATGGGGGACCAAAGGCAAATTTAGCAAAAGACAAATAACACACCAATCGACAAGGAGATTTAACGTGGTTCGGTGGATTTGGATCCGACCTACGTCCACGGACACAAAAAAGATGGTACTTTTATTACTTAAAATACTCTTCTCGGGTCTCTACAAGTCAGAGCTTGAAGATTCAGATCACTAATTCTTTTATGGTTTTTTGTGATGTCTTTTACACATACTCTGCCCTCCTATTTATAATAATACAGAAATCAGACTCATATTTGCATAAGAAATCCTATTTGAACTTAATCTTCTCTTCTTGCAAGGATTCCTAGTCTGATTCTTTATTCCTTTTCGGATTCTGATTATGTCTCCTTGTGATAGCAGGATACTGTTTATCTTATCCGCAAGAATAGGGTGTCGTCATCTCGAACGCGTCTCGTCATCTGGTCGGTCTTCATGAGGTCGGTCATGACAGTCTTTTATGCTGAGAGTGTGTTTCTGCCGACCTTATAGTGCTCGGTTATCCGAACCAAAGTGGTCGGTCTTTACATGTTGTGGTCGGGTCGGCTTTGATGATCTCAACCAGTCAAGGAATTACCCTTCTGTCCTCGTCGTGCTGTCTTAAATGTTATAGTGCCTGAAAACACCATCAACATATACTAAGAGAATTTCTTACATTTTTCAAACAGTGGTAATTTTTTTTTTTTTTTTATTTTATTTTTTGGTGCAGCACTTACTGCCAAAATGCACTCAGTACTGAAAAATTATTAGGCAAATTCAAAGCGATGGCAACAATTCAGTATCAATAAATCCATGGATAGTACTTCTCGTACACGCGCAATTTGTAGTAGTTCCATTTAAACCACACACACAAAGGGCAGCAGACAGAACTCAGATTCACAACAGACTCCATTGTCAAAATATAGTAACAATAATTACACCAATCCACTGGAAATTTCCCAGCCGAAGTAGAATAGTCGCTGTGAGTTCGAGTCTCTACAAAAACGGAAGTGTATCTATTTATTCTCACACTAAATTAAAGCACACTTCACATTTCATTTTAATTACTTTTTTCCTCATCACTTTATACTTTTGTAGACCACTTCTCCTATGAGATCAATTTTCCAACACCCACTTTACATTTTTCTTCCTTTGGCCTAAAGTAAATCAATTGATTTCCCTTTCTATATAACATAGGACTAATTAAGATTCTCTCATCATCCAATCGAAATTTCTCCATAGTAAAATTCAAGTGGGGTTAATTATATCAATGATCCTTATAAGTTTGACGAGAACTCAGACTGATAGATAATCCTAATTCTCTAACATGTTATAGGTTAGATAAAAGAAATATATATTCAAGATTCTCAATTATAATACCCAAAAAAAAAAAAAAAAAACACACTTTATATCCACAACTTTTTGTAGGAAAATGAGACTTAATTAAGCCTATATAGGCTCTAACGTACTTACACCCTCAACCCTGGCCTACAAACTAGCATTTATACAAATTTAAATCCAAGAGCTGAACTATACTTAATTTTTCACAATCTTATGGTACGTTGTACGGTTAATATTAAATTATATTTAAATTATTATTCAATATTTATCGGCTATAATTTATTAGGGGTGACAATCTGGATTAGAATTCATATATTCGTTCGATTCGATTCGCTTTAAAGCGAATTTGAATTTGAAAAAGTAGTTTTTTTTTTTTAATTAAATGGATCAATTTGATTTGATTCTTTTAATAAACTAATCGAATACAAATTTCGGTTTACTGATTCGTTTATTTGCTTAGAATTCGTTTTATTATTTTTATTTACTAGTTATTGTGATTTTTTAACAAAGATTCAAGAAGTTATTATCAATTACCATAAAAATAATATTATCTATATTTGTTATCAGTAAATATATTAATTGCGTATTTTATATGTCAGTGGATCATTGAAAGAATAATGTAAATAAATTACAGTAATTTATGTTATTGAATAATGTCATAATTAAACGAATATTCATATTCGGTTCCTTTGACAAACAAATCGAATATGAATCATATTTTGATATTATGATTCATTTAATAAACGAATCGAATATGAATTCATAACGAATCGATGATTCAATACAAATATAATTTGTCAATTCGTTTTGTAACCCTTATAATTTATAAAAAATAAAAAAATAAATAATAATAATAATAATAATATAATAATAATAATAATAATAATAATAATAATAATAATAATAATATAATAATAATAATAATAATAATAATAATAATAATAATAATAATAATAATAATAAAACCTTCAATATAAAGCTAAGCTGAAACTCATTATCTCTTCATTTGAGTCCTCATTTGTTTCTCTATATAAATTATAACACAAACTCAATATCTCGTCATTCTCGCCCTCATTTCTTAACCCCAACAATGTCTGAGAAGGAGTGTGGCCACGACGACGACGGCGACGAGAAGAAAAAGCTCGTCCGGCTCATACTCTACGCCGCCGGCGGCTTAACTGTCGCCGTTCTACTAATAATCTTCCTCTTTTGGGCAATCACAAGGCCATCAAAACCAAGCTTCATCCTCCAGGACGCAACTCTCTACTCATTCAACCTCTCATCAGCGTCAGAACCTCCAACAAACGCCCTCTCGACAAATCTACAAGTCACGATCTCATCAAGAAACCCCAATGGCAAAATCGGAATCTACTACCAGAGACTCGACGCCTACGCTTCGTACCGGAACCAACAAATAAGCCTCGCCACGTTGCTTCCTGTCACATACCAGGGTCACAAGGACGTCACCGTTTGGTCTCCGTTTCTGTACGGTAACTCCGTTCCTGTGTCGCCGTTTGTGGCAGCGGCGTTGAGCCAGGACCTGAGTGCCGGCATGGTGTTGGTGAATATAAAAGTTGATGGGAGAATCAAATGGAAAGTTGGGACTTGGGTTTCGGGAAAATATCACTTGCATGTAAATTGTCCTGCGTATATTACGTTTGGTGAAAAGATTAGTAAAGCCATTGTTACTGCTAATGCTGCTGCTGTTAAGTTTCAGCTTGTGCAGAGCTGTACTGTTGATGTTTGATGATCAATATTTGTTCATCTGATCATTAGGGTTTTTTTTTTTGGGGGGTCATTTTTAGTTTTTCTGGTTGTTGGTTATTACATGACTAATTTTGTCATATGACTTGATTTGTTTAATATAATATTTTTTGGGTGCAATTAATAGTGTTTTTAGTTTGGTTGATTTTAATATTTTTGATTTCTCCCCTCATATCTTGAACCTAACTCCATAAGAAAGGACAAGGTAGCTTTTAATTTTTTTTATTATTTTACCCCTGAAATCAGATTTATGATTAGAATTTTTTTTTTTAATTGATTCATTGGTGACCTTTGTCTAGGACATAGTTGCCAACACTTGATCAATAAGTCTAATTTTAGGGAAACATAATAAAAAAGCACAAAATTTGAAAGTTAATATAATTTTGTTAATGACATGAGAGTTTTTATAAATTGAGAGGAAAAAAAAATCATTTATTTCAACAAACAACTTAAGAATTTTGATCATTTTCACTGTGAATTTACATTTGCATGGAAGAAAAAGAAGGGAAAAGGACTCGAGAGTGACAATAAATGTTGGGTAGATAATTGAGTTATTAAAATCTCTTGAGTGAAAATAAAAGTTTTAGAGTTTGAACCATACTCACATAAGCAAGAGTGGTCTTGAGTTGCTTTGAATTTTAAAGGACTCTAAACGAGTTCTTAAAATGAGGCTCTACTGAATAAAGAATAAAAATATATACAAATCATATTATATATTAAAAATTAAAATTATTCTGAATTCGGTATCCTAATTTTAAATGAAATTTGAATATCCTTACCAACTATAAGTGTCGACTCTCCCTAAAATCACCATATTAATTGAGTTGTCATCACAATATAATTAAAAGTAAAAACAAACATCAAGTCGGACTGTTGGTGCTATGCATGGCAACGGGCCGGGCTTGTAAAAGCTCGGCCCGAGCCCAGTTGAAAAAAAATTGGCCAGGGCCCGGGCCAAGCCCGATTTATTAAAAAAAAAAATTGATTTTGGCATTATTGCCAATTGCTGCCTCTTTCTTCAGTTTGTTGTGTCAATTAATCATCACCAAGTTGAAAATGAAGTGTAATATTTTAGGTTTGATAATAACAATGACAGTGCCGTAATAACAATGATTGTGGGGTAAGCCCATTTGATCCTCTCAACTCTCAAGTCTCAAAGCAGTGTTGTAAGTTGTAACAACAACTCTAATGCCAAATAGTTTTGCATAATACCATTATGAACCAATTCAATACCAAAATTTTTACAAATTTCAACTACTTTACAGTCAAAGGTAGAAAAAAAAAAAGAAATCAAAAAGAGATAAAATAATAGAATTAGAAGCATTATTCCAAGAAAATTAGCTAACAATCCAAATATCAAAAGTTTCAAACAAACACAAAACATTTTTTTTTTAAGAAATCAAAAGTTTCAAAAAAAAAATCGCATTTTTTTTTTAATTATTTAAGCCGCCCGGGCCGGGCCCGGGCTTTTCTGCCATGCATAGCTGGTGCCAAACATGGGGGACAAGAAATTGATTGTTGTTTCACTTGATTTTAATTTTATTAGAGTAGAATTACAAGAAGGCCCTTGAGATATTGGAAGCAATTGGATTCTGTTTCATAATTGAAATCACAAAATAGATTTCTATGTTTCAGATTTTCTGTTGAAAATGGTTCTTTCTCATTGAGAAAAGAGACAGCTTGTTCATGTTTCTGAATTTATAATATTGGTTAATTTTACCAAACACTCTTATAAGTATATTTTATATGCAAATTTCAAAAAGAATTTGTTTAATAGTATATCAAGTAGCATATATTTTGGATCATGTTGTGAGGAAATTGGACAGTGAATTGCGCAAATTACATTCTCTAGGATTAGATTAAACACTAAAAAATACAAAAGGGGGTCTGAATGACAAATTGCATGATTTAAGTAATATTCTTTACAAAGTAAATACTACATTAATGTCCATTGTTTTCGGCCAATTATCTAATTAATCACTGTATTTTTAAGAAATTACTCAAATGTTTTTTGTATTTATATTTCTGTTTAAGAATAACGATATGAATATTTTATATAATTTTTAAAAATACATAAACTAATTGGATGATTAGGCTAAATTTTAGGGACTAAAGGGGAATTTATCTATTCTTTATTGTATGCATAACAGCATAAGTGCATAACTACTGTAATCATAGACATATTCTAGTGGGTATATGAATGAAATGATGAAATGTGTTTGTGAAGGGAGAAAAAAAATTAGACCACAATATATATATATATATATAGAGGTTTGAAAAAATGGATTCGTTTATTTGTTCGATTCGATTCGTTTTAAAGCGAATATAGGTTTGAAAAAATGGATTCGTTTAATAAATGGGTCAATTCGATTCGATTCGTTTATTAAATGAATCGAATACGAATTTAAACTCATTGATTCGTTTATTTGTCTTATTTTTTTTTACTAGTTATTGTTATTTTTAAATTAAGATTCGAGAAATTATGGCTAATTACCATAGAAAAAAATAATATTTTCGATATTTGGTGAGATATTTTTAATAAATATATTAATTACATATTTTATATGTATATATTTATTAATAATTAATGTAAATCAACTATGGTAAATTATGATATTAAATAATATTATGACTAAACGAATATTCGTATTCGATTCGTTTAATAAACGAATCGAATACGAATCCATCACATTTCGATTCGATTCATTTAGGATTCGATATAAATTCGATTCGTTGATTCATTTTATCACCCTAATAGAGAGTTAGTAGTGTAAAGGGAAATCAAATTTAGTTTCACTTTACTTTCAACTTTATAAAAGAAAAAAGAGGGATCAAATTCACCACCTACTTTCAACTTTCCCACGTTCTATTATCTGAGGGTCCCTTTTCACATCATCTTGCCTGCATTATCATTAATGAAATTGAATCGTGTAATGTAATGTACTATGACTAGTAAGAAATTGTATACGTGGCGTGATGTTAGTGGGTGGTAATTTTTGACACCGACGAATGAGGAGAAAAATGTCATTTACTTGCCTTAAGACGTGTAAAAGAAATAAATGGATATGAAGGATCCGTGCATAGCCCATGTTAGGCCCAATTATAATGGGCCTTAACAACAAAAATAGTCTAGTTAACGAAAACGTCCGACCCAGCTCCGGATTCTTTAATAAATCGAGTGATATTTTAGATACTAGATTTTCATGATGAAACATCATATCACCCTCTTATTTTTTACAAGACTCGAATTTTAATGATAAATTTTTATTAAAATATTAAAAAACCACTCGATTGGGACATGATGAAATATCATTTCATTTGATAAGGCAATTTTATGATAAATTTCCGTATCCTCGTATTTTTAATGAAAACGGGATAGGTGACAGTGGCCAGTAGTATAATTTGGATCCGTTAAACTTTGGTATAGCGGAGGAGTTATGAATTTGAGTTGAGAGGGGCGAGTTCAAACAAATTTAACATATGTGTAAATATTAGCTAACATGACTTAAATAAAATTGACTAATTAAGATATAACATCTCATTTTCAAATTTATAATTAAATTAATATAATATGTATATCTCGCAAAAGGAAAAACCACATTTTAAGGCACATGTACTCTCAATGTTTTTTACATTACATCCATATACTAAATTTTCTACACATTGCACTCATGTACTCTCAATGTTTTTTACATTGCACCATTGTACTAAATTTTCTACACATTGCACCCCTATACTCTAAAAAAATTGACATTTCACCCTTATTTTAACGGCAAGTTAACAGAGTTGAGAAATATTCTGACATCACCCACCCTTATTTCGGATTGGACCAAACAATTTTTTTTACTTTGAAGTTATGCTAGGGCGCATAACTATATGTTAGGGCGCATAAATATTATGCTCCTTCTGATACATTCAAAAATCGAACTAATTTATTGCAAAAATTATATCAAAACTACGATCTTGGAGTGTTATTAATGAACAACAAAAAACAAACAAAGATGTTTCACGGTTATCAGACATCATTTCTAAAGAACGACAACGAGTATTACATGTCATGCGTGCACATTTATAGCAAACACCCATTTTTTTAGTTCTTCTCTTTTTAGCATAGGTGCTTCTTCCTAAACCAGACAGATATGACACAAATAAGGGTGGTTGATGTCAGAATATTTCTCAACTCTGTTAACTTGCCGTTAAAATAAGGGTGAAATGTCAATTTTTGAGAGTGCAATGGTGCTGTAAGGAACCTTGGACACCACTTATCTCCACATTGGTATGATATTGTCCACTTTGGGCCTAAGCCCTCATGGATTTGCTCTTGGGTTATACCCAAAAGGCCTCATACCAATGAAGATACATGTCCATCCTTATATGCCCATGATCTTCCCATTTCTAACCAATGTGGGACTTTGGGACTTTGTTTGCACACCCAACAATCCTCCCCTCGAACAAATGACCACAAAGGACAACTGAGCCTCCCCTCAAACGATCATTCATCCGTCCACTCCATGAAGACCAGAGCACACCGTCTGTCTAACCGAGCACTCACGGATCACGATCGGGGCTCACCACCTTTGTTCGGTATTCCGAGGATTCATCCACATGGCTAACTTCGGGGCATGACTCTGATACCACTTGTAAGGAACCTAGGACATCACATATCTCCACATTGGTATGATATTGTCCACTTTGGGCCTAAGCCCTCATGGATTTGCTCTTGGGTTATACCCAAAAGGCCTCATACCAATGAAGATACATGTCCATCCTTATATGCCCATGATCTTCCCCATTTCTAACCAATGTGGGACTTTGGGACTTTGTTTGCACACCCAACAGGTGCAATGTGTAGAAAATTTAGTATATGGGTGCAATGTAAAAAACATTGAGAGTACAAGGGTGTAATGTGTAGAAAATTTAGTACATTGATGCAATGTAAAAAACATTGAGAGTACAGGAGCCTCAAGCTGGATTTTTCCTATGCAAAACCATTTATTATCCTAACCCTCAATAATAATAATAAGATAATTCAAATATATTTTGTAAAATAATATATATATAATGAAATTTTTTGACGATGGTGTTCCAACATTTTCAAAAATAAATAAATAAAAGAAAATGAACTTTTTGACAAGCCCGAAATTTGATCTTCTCCTCATAAGTTTTCATACCAAACTTGAAAAAGAGTCTCTTAATTTTTCTCAGCTACTCCAACTTTCCCATTAATCATATTTATTTCCAAATTGACCTTTTTTTTTCATTTTTTAAATTCTTTCTTCCAATTGTCTCGATTAAGTATGTTTTCCATTACATTCTTTATTCAGCATAAAATAACGGCTTTTAACGGTAGTCATCCAAGACTAGCGCATAAATTAGACAATTGTAGTTGATTTTTTTATTTGCAAAAATTTATTTTATGTTTTAGATCTGATATTTAAATTCTGAATTCGAATTCAAATAATGTATTTCTTATAAGAATATAAGACAATCAAATTGTTGATTTAAAAAAAAAAATAGAACATCAACCACATGATTGGAAATTCAAATTTGTTTAAATATTGCATAATGTAATTCAAATTTCTTTCCTTGGTAGTGTTCCGGACCCCATGAAGAGCAAGTAACATATGCCGATCACTTGCAGAGTTGTTGCTTAAACCCTAACCTCTCATTCTTCAAATCATATTCCACATAATAATTCTGCATCTGAAAATTCCCCAATATTATTGCCGGCCCGCCGCCGTCCGCCGCCGCCCTGTCAGTCACCACCGTCAAACAAACTGCTGAACCAACCACCGCAAAATAATTCTCCACCGGCAATGCCACCTCAGCACCCCCCTTGAAATGCAACTTCATCTCAGGAAACACCACCATCCCCCTCTCTCCTGCATCAGGAACATCAAAACAAGGACTCAGCCCCGTCAAAATCTCAACACCAAGAGCCCTAGTACAGTTACTCTTCTTCATTTGACCCACTAACTCATCAGCCAGTGGCTCTAAAACTTCCGGTGCCATAAACGTGAACGTACTGCCAGAGTCAACAATGCTCCCGCCATTTCCATCACTGTCCGGGAACAGGTACTTGTGCGGAACCCGAACACGCCGCCCTCCGACAGTGATCCGTCGGAGACCAACATAGTAATAAACTAAGGACGAAACTCTTTCGACAATACGTGGGTTTTTCACAAACGGCGTGTAGATTAGTCCCGTTGTTTTCATGCCAGAATCCGAGCCGGAGTCAAGAATCAGAGAGCCGGTTCTTGTTGTGTCATCGAATTTATGAGATAGGAGACAGTACGAGAACTTGTTGAGATTGAGTTGACTCGGAAGAGAGGCATTGCCGCGGCCGAACCCGGCGATGCCGGCGGGTGTGCGGTAGGAGAAAATAGAGCATCCGACGAGGAAATTGGGTATTTTTTCGTCGGGAAGATTTAGTGTTTCTGACAGAGCGATTCCTCCGGTTTTGCCGGAGCCGTAGAGGATGAAGTAAGGAGGGCAGAACTGGGTGCAGTTTCTTGAGCCATTACAGTCTTTGCATTGAATGTTTTTGTTGTGAATGAAAGAACATTTAGGGTTTTGGCAGCCGAGGATCTTTGAAGAGGAAGATTGTTTGGGAATGAAAGAAGGGATTTTTGAGGAAGAGCAGTTCTTGCAGAGATAGTGGGATGTACATGGGAACCAGACAATGTCACTGCCTGTGTCTAAAATGAAAGGGATGGTTTGTGGAGGTGTGCCGAATGAAAGGGAAATGGAATAGCCGCCATAGCTGTGAGAAGAGAGCTTGGTTGTGGTTGTGGTTGTGGGGTTTTTGAGGTGAAGGGCTCTGGTTAGTGAGGAGGAGACCAGAGAGTTGAGGTTTTGATATGAATCTTGAGATGGATTTGTGTGGGAATGTGAGAGGGAGAAAGTGAAGGAAGTGATTGAGGGAAAAATGGAGAGTAGAGACAAGAAGAATATGATAGACAAACAGAGAGCAGAAATTGAAGCCATGATTGTTAGTGCAGAGAAAGAGGCTACTCTGTGTTTTTAATGGAGTTGATAAAAATGAAAATACCCACTATTTATCCACTAGTAAGATGGGAGAATGTCACTTTCCAAGTTAATGTTTATAACATCCACCATTTATTTTCTATTAACATTCATTTTAAGTCAAAAAGCCAACAAGTATTGATATTTTTACATATTCCTTTTTGTGATAAAAATAATTAATATTTTGTATTATTATTAATTTATTAAAATAATTAAAAATATGTAATGTTGACGGCGGATTTTGGTCTCAGGGTAATATTGGAATATCACTCCCGAGTAAATCCTCTCTCAATAGTGAATTTGTTTGGTTATGGGGGACCAAAGGCAAATTTAGCAGAAAACAGATAAACACACCGATCAACAAAGAGATTTAACGTGGTTCGGTGGATTTGGATCCAACCTACGTCCACGGACACAAAAGAGATGGTACTTTTATTACTTAAACACTTTTCTCGGGTCTCTACAAGTCAGAGCTTGAAGATCTCGATCACTGGTTTCTTGTTGATCATTTTTATGATGCCTTTTACACATGCTATGCCCTCCTATTTATAGTAATACAAAAGTCAGACTCCTATTTGCATAAGAAATCCTAGTTGAACTTTAGTCTTCTTTCCTTGTAAGGATTCCTAGTCCGATTCTCCCTTCTCTTTTCTTATTTCTTTTCGGATTCTGACTTCATTTCCTTGTGAGAGTAGGATAATCTGCTTATCTTATCCGCAAGAATAGGGTGTCGTCATCTTGAACGCGTCTCGTCGTCTGGTCGGTCTTCATGAGGTCGGTCATGACAGTCTTTTATGCTGAGAGCATTTCTGCCGACCTTATAGTGCTCGGTTATCCGAACCAAAGTGGTCGGTCTTCACATGTTGTGGTCGGGTCGGCTTTGATGATCTCAACCAGTCAGGGAATTACCCTTCTGTCCTCGTCGTGCTGTCTTAAATGCTATAGTGCCTGAAAACACCATCAACATCTGTCCCCTAGTTCTCGATTCCAACAAGCGTGCAAGTTGGTGCCGGGAACTATATAAAGAAGGTGTTTCTGATTTGCTCTGTTGGAGGTCGGTCCGGGGTTGAGAAATGCTTTGTTGCCTCTTTTCAAGCGCTTTGTCTTGAGACACGCAACAGTCACGTCCGCTTAAATGCCTGTCAAATCAATTTTAGGGTTTTTTCTAGTTTCGACATTTGTCAAACATCCGCCGGGTTCCCGCCAAAAATGGGGTGAATCGACCGTGAAGAGGCGTCTTCACAGTGGGCTGATCTCTGCCGTCTGTTTCAAACTTGGGTGACCTCTTTTGCAGTTGACACCTGGCGTTCATCCGGGTTCTCTCTGTAGATCCAACGGTCACGAGCGTCTTTGTCACGACTATAAGAAGGCGAGGCTTTCACTGTTCCACCTTTTTCGGCAATTTCTTCTTCTTTTCTGAAAACATCTCTGTTTGACTCGCTCATATTAGTGTTCTCGGAATTCAACTGCGGGCTTTGTTCTCTGCTGTGAACATAAGGAACGGGCATAAGCGCATTGCACACCTCCTGCTTTTTCCGAGAAGAACAAGTAAGTCATCTGAACGACTTCTGTCTTTTCTGTGTTTTAGGAATCCGTGTTTGCTAGGAAAAGATTTACGGTTGCTGGGTTCTGCTTTAGGACACTTTAGAGACCACCTGTTTAGTCAACATGGAAACCGTGAGTAGTTTCTTGTAGCCATAGACTGACTTCCCCTTCCTTCTTTGTTTTTCTGGGTGTTTAGGGATGTCTGACAGCGGTTCCTCCCCTGAAAAGCCTGTTAAGATCTCAACTCCCCCTGTTGAGGAGCTCTCCTCGGGTTCGGGGGCACCTAGTGTAGAAGACCTTGATACTACCCCTACTCCCTCTGAGATCGAACAAGACTCCTACCATCAGAGGGTTCCTCGGAAGGACCCAGAGCCCGGTGAACTTGGATCGTCGGCTCTGGATATGAACCGTCCTTCCAAAATAACTGAGGACGATCTCGCCCTTCTTCGACTGCGATATAATGTTCCTATAGATATTGCTTTGGAAGTTCCTGGTCTTATGGATCGTGCTAGCCAACCTGACGAGGGCTCGGTGGCACTTCTTCCTGCCTTCTTTGAGTGTGGGCTGCGGCTGCCGATTCAACCTTATTTCGCTTGGATGTTGGCCGAGATTGAGATCGCCCCCTGTCAGCTGAGTCTAAACAGTTGGAGGATTCTGGCCGGGTTGTATGTAGCTTGGCCCGAGCAGGACTCGGCGAGCCTTCTCTTGAAGAGGTGAAGAGGTTATACCGGTTAAAGGCCAATCCTAGTCGTACCACGGATGGTATTACCTTTCGGCTTATGACAGCTCGTCAAACGTTGTCAAGAAACTCCCTGATTCCAATAAGAACTTCAAAGATCTCTGGTTCTGGGCCACTGGAGATTGGGGCGGACCCTGAGGTCGGATGAAGGGGAGACTTTGGTACCGGATATCTTCAGGGCGGGAGGTTATGAGTTCAACACCCATTCTTTCTTTCTTTATTCCCGTTTTTAGTTTTTTAGGTTTCTAACTTCTCTGGTTCCTCCCAGCTTGTTGGCGAGATGCTCCCAAGGTTTCTCGTCAGGTTCGGAGGCGGGTAGGCTGGGCTCGTCGGTATGCTGCCCACTGGAGGGAATTGGTTAATGATGCGGCCTTTGTTGAGTCAGGCCTTACTCGGACCGTCCCTTCGGAGGTCTCAGGTCGGATAGGTAGATGATTGCTGACTGTTTAGTTTGATTTCCCTGTTCATCATGTTTGATATCTTTGTTATATGCTCGGGTCCTGATTTTCCTTTTCCTCTTTTTTTTTGTAGGTATGTCGAAGAGGCCTAAGTATCTTGAGAAGTTGGCCGATACTATGAAGAAGGCCGGTCATGTGGAAGCTGGAACTTCCCGGGCACTACCTGATCCTGCTGGGGCTGAGGGGGCGTCTCAGGGGAAAGTTCAACCGGCTGCTCGGGGTCTATCTTCTCCTGGTGCGCAGTCGTCAGGGTCTGCTCGTCTCATCAATCCGCCGAAGCCTTTGCGGAAAAGGAGGCGTCAATTTGGGGCCGAGGAGGCTGAGTTGAAGAAGGAGGAAGCTGTCCCGGGCAAGAAGAAAGATGTCCGCCGGAAAAAATCATCTGTGGGCTCCTCCAAGAAGCAAAAGGGTTCAGTAATCCTCGGGGTGGATGATTTGGGAGAAAGCATCCGGGAGGCCACTTCACATCTAGTACCGGCTTTTAATGAATTGGCCGAGGTCATTCCCCCGGTGGAGGTCTCGAGATATGAGGATATCTCTCCCGAAGCCGTAGTGACCGAGATGAGCTCTCAGATGGCAAAGGTAGTTTTATTCTCTTCTCTTTTCTGATTTCTGTTCCCTGGTCTTCTTCATCTCGTATCTTGACTTTCTTTGTTTTTTGCAGGCTACTTACCTCATGGCGAAAAATAAGGACCTTCTTTTGAGCCTATTGTCTGAGGGTGGCCAGCCCAGAGACTTCAGAATCGCCTTTCGGAAGTGGAGGCTAAATTGGCTGATCGGGAGGGGGTGATTCAGAACCTTGAGTCGACTGCCATTGAGAACTTCAAAGTAAACAAAGCTCTCAAGGTTGCTGCCTCGTTGGAGCGAAAACTTGCCGACACTGCCCGGGAGGATTTGAAAGCTGCCCAATCTGAGATTGGCGTTCTAAAGGCGAAGGTGGCCAGTGTTGAGACCAAATTGAAGGCCAATGATGAACAAATGGCGCGGGCTCGGGATGATCTTGAGAGAAATGAGGCCGAGCTTGAGGAGAGAGAGGCCGATCTTGAGGCCGAGAAGGAGGCCATTCGCCTTGAGGGGGTTGGTGACTGTGCCGAACTGATACCGATGGTGCTGCCGAGTCTGAATATGGATCCTATTTATGCGGCCAACAGTTTCTGTAAATGAGAGATCTCCGAGGAGGAGTTTCGGAAGTGGCTCCCTCCCCCTACCGAGGAGGTGATGGATCCCACCCCGATTTCGGTTGTTCCGGATTCCGGGGTTTGCCGAGAAGAGCGACCTGATGTTCCAGCCTCCAGTGATGACTGCCTTGAGATCCCTCCTCCCGTCCCTGAAGTAGAGGTCTCTTATGCTGCCGGGGATGAAGCAGTTGTTCCTCTTCCTAAGATCGAGCCAGTCCTCCCGCCATCTGAGCCAGTCGAGGAAGAAATTCCTGCCCCTGTGCGGGCTGAATGAGAAAGGGTAACCCGACCGGGGCCCTATGTACACTTTACTTTTTGTAATAACATTGCAAGTTGTACTTTGACATACACATATATATATTTTATGTGTCTTTCTTATCTCTTTCTTCTTCTTCTTTTATGCTTCCTGTTATCAGAACAATTTGAGACCCTTCAGGGGTCATCATGAACCGGAGGGGTACAGCCCGGCCCCGATCTGAGTAAAAGACTCGGGTTCTGGGGGAATGTTACCTCCCCAATATAAAGGAACTGACTCGGTGGGACATAACCCGACACCGAGCTGAGTGAGATACTGGCTCTGGGGGAATGCTACCTCCCCAGTCCAAGGAAACCGACTCGGTGGGACGTAACCCGACCCCGAGCTGCGTGAAAGACTTGGACCTGGGGGAATGTTACTTCCCCAGTCCGAAGAAACCGACTCGGTGGGATATAACCCGACCCCGAGCTGAATGAAAGACTTGGACCTGGGGGAATGTTACCTCCCCAGTCCAAAGAAACCGACTCGGTGGGACATAACCCGACCCCGAGCTGAATGAAAGACTTGGACCTGGGGGAATGTTACCTCCCCAGTCCAAAGAAACCGACTCGGTGGGATATAACCCGACCCCGAGCTGAATGAAATACTTGGACCTGGGGGAATGTTACCTCCCCAGTCCAAAGAAACCGACTCGGTGGGACATAACCCGACCCCGAGCTGAGTGAGATACTTGGCTCTGGGGGAATGCTACCTCCCCAGTCCAAGGAAACCGACTCGGTGGGACGAAACCCGACCCCGAGCTGCGTGAAAGACTTGGACCTGGGGAATGTTACTTCCCCAGTCCGAAGAAACCGACTCGGTGGGATATAACCCGACCCCGAACTGAATGAAAGACTTGGACCTGGGGAATGTTTACTCCCCAGTCCAAAGAAAATGACTCGGTGGGACATAACCCGACCCCGAGCTGAATGAACAAGTAGTCTCGGCGGAACGAAATCCAGCCCCGCGACCGACTACCCTCTGGGTTTTTATTCAGAAGGGAAGTGAATCAAACTTTTAAAACCCTACCGAATCTGGCATGGGCGTCCCTCTGTCAGATCGGCAAAAACAAAAACAAGATTTCTGGAAAAAAAATTAAAAGGTGGGGGCGACTTAGCACCTATCCCAAAAAACGTTTTTGCAAGCATAAACAACAACATGGATGCCTCAAAACAGCGTCCCGTCTGAGGTCTCCAAAACACAATTCTGAATCTTTCAATTCAGTGTCCCGGCGAACCAAGATTCGGATCAAAAAGAGCGTTTGATTGGTAAGGGCACATCCTCTACACGTCGGTCCAATGGGGAGCCTGTGTGTTTCATGAGGGCTCCTCCTTACCACGCTGGAGTAGGCACACGCTACAGGGGCTCAACGCATCCCCGTGCTGTGCCTCTCACGGATCCAAGTGATGAATGGATCAAAGAGTGTCCGGGACGCTAAGGGCATATCCCTCCTTAGGTCCGGTATCACTGGAGCTAGCAATCGTCACGGGGGCCTCGTCACTCCCCGTGCTATGCTTTCCCACGGATCCATTACATCGGGTAAATGAGGATCAAAGAGTGTTCGATACATCAAGGGCATATTCCTCCTTATGTTCGGTAACACTGGAGCAAGCAATCGCCACAGGGGTATCATCCCTCCCCGTGCTATGCTTCCCACGGATCCTATGCATCGAGTATGTCCCTGAGGACCCCGAGCTAAAGAGATATTTGGTCCTGGGGGAATGTCTTGTCCCCAGTCCAATGAGCATGACCCGGTGGGACGTAACCCGACCCCGAGCTGAAAAAGGCACTTGGACCTGGGGGAATGTTACGTCCCCAGTCCGAAGAGCTGACTCGGTGGGATGTACCCGACCCCGAGCGGAGAAAGGCACTTGGACCTGGGGGAATGTTACGTCCCCAGTCCGAAGGGCTGACTCGGTGGGATATAACGACCCCGAGTGAAGAGCTGAAGAAGGCACTTGGACCTGGGGGAATGTTACGTCCCCAGTCGAAGGGCTGACTCGGTGGGACGTAACCCGACCCCGAGCTGAAGAACTAAGTGTCCTTGGCGGAGTAAGATCCGGCCCCGAGCTGTTTGATCATTAAGGGCATATTTCTCCTTATGTTTTGGATTGTTGCATTGAGTATGTCCCCGGAGTTCTTTTCAAACTTTTATTTAAGAGCGGATAAATAAAATAAGAAAAGTCTTTTATTGATACTTGGGGACGTACTGCCCTTCTTACAACTCTCTGTGGGTCATTTTGAGAGAGGCTCTGTTTTTGAATTCCTGTCCCTTGTTCGTAAGCGGATAGAAGGAAGGGAAAGTCTACTGGAAGTATTTTCTCAACATCTCGGCGTTCCATGGCTTTTTCAATCTTGTGCCGTCCAGCCGTTCTAGGATGTACACTCCGGGCTTCACCACTTTTACCACCTTGTAGGGCCCTTCCCATTTGGCGCCCAGGGAGCCTTCCTCTGGCCTCCGAGTATTTAGGGTGACTTTTCTTAGCACCAGGTCGCCTGGGATGAAGGTGCGTGTCCGAATCCTTTTATTGTAGAAGCGGGCCATCCTTTGTTGGTAGATTGCTGTTTTCATGGCCGACCTCTCTCTCTTCTCTTCGATCAGGTCGAGGTGGTTTCTGATAAGTTCTTCGTTCTGTTTACTCTCATAGTGCTGAACCCTGTGGGAGGTCACCCCGATTTCTGCCGGGATGATAGCTTCATACCCGTATGCTAAAGAGAACGGGGTTTCTCCTGTGGAGTCTTTATAAGTTGTCCGGTGTGCCCATAGTACTTCCGGTAGTTCCTCGACCCATAGGCCTTTGCTGGATCCGAGCCGAGCCTTCAGGTTAGCCTTGATGGTTTTGTTGGTCGCCTCGACTTGTCCGTTTGACTTGGGATGGGCTGGTGTGGTGAACTTTAGGGCGATCTGGAGGTCCTCGCAAAGTTTTCTGAAACCTTTGCTGTCAAACTGCTTCCCGTTGTCAGTAATGACAGCTCGGGGGATCCCGAACCGGCAGACGATATTTTTCCTCAGGAATTCAGTGGCATTTTTCTCTGTGATGGTGGATAATGGCTCTGCCTCCACCCATTTGGTGAAATAGTCTATGGCCACGATGGCATACTTCGCCTGTCCTTTCCCTTGTGGCATTGGTCCAATGATGTCCAGTCCCCACTGGGCGAACGGCCAGGGACTGAGTAGCGTGGTCAACTGTTCTGCTGGTTGGGGTGGGGTGGAGGTTTGCGTTTTTCTGACATCCTTCGCACCTGCGGGCCACTTCTATGCCGTCCTGGTGCATGGTCGGCCAGTAAAAACCTTGTCTTAAGGCTTTGAAAGCAATTGAGCGACCTCCGGCGTGGCTTCCGCAGATGCCTGTATGTATATCTCTCTGAGCACATAATTTGCTTCCTCTTCGGCAAGACATCTTAAGAGGGGGACTGAGTAACCCCGTCTGTAAAGTACCCCGTCAATTAGGGAGAATTTGGTGCTTTTGTACCTTAACTTTCTGGCCTCTGTTCTGTCCTCTGGTGTTTCTCCCGTTTCCAAGTATTTTCTGATGGGCTGCATCCATGATGTTTGACTTTCTTTATCTAGAACTTCTACTTTGGATTCTCCCACGCTCCTTTCCCGGATGTAGATCAAAGGGATTATCCTGGGGTGCTCGGCTTTTGTTGAAGAGGCGAGCCGTGCCAGGGAATCTGCCTCACAATTGTCCTCTCGGGGGATTTGTTCGAAGTGTACATCTCCCATCTTCCCGGTTAACTTTCGTACTTCGGTCAGATAGGCCATCATGCTAGGCTCTTTTGCTTGAAATGCTCCGTTTAGTTGCTGAACGGCTAATTGCGAGTCACTCCTTACTACCACATTTTGGATCCCTAGCACCGTGCATAGTCTCAAACCACCCAGTATTGCTTCATACTCTGCTTCATTGTTGGTTGCTATGAAAGCGAATTTCAGGGCGAGTAGGATTTCTTCTCCTTTGTCGCTTTTTAGGATGACTCCCGCCCCATTGCCTTGTGTGCTGGCCGAGCCGTCTACGGACATTTCCCATTTGTCCTCGTCTATAGCCATGGTCTGGGGGTCGGTATATTCGGCGACAAAATCTGCCAAGGCTTGTCCCTTTACTGCGCTTTGGGAGATAGGCGATGTCATGTTCACTTAATTCTACCGACCACTTTACTAATCTGCCGGAAACCTCTGGCCTCTGCAGAATTTGTTTTAGGGGGTGGCCGGTGTATACCCTGATAGGATGGGCCTGGAAGTAAGGCCGTAATTTTCGAGCTGCCGTAACCAGTGAAAGGGCGACTAGTTCGTGTACTGGATACCGGGTTTCAGCGTCTAAGAGGGCTTTGCTGATATAGTAGACAGGCTTCTGGATTTTGTTGGTTTCCTGTATCAGTACTGAACTCACTGCTCGGTCGGTCCGAAACAGCCAGATATAGGTATAATGTTTCACCTGGAAGTGGTTTAGCCAGGAGTGGGGGCTGCATCAGATACTGTTTCAGCTGCTGGAAGGCTTCTTCGCACTCTGCCGTCCAGTCGACATCCTTCTTTGCTTTTTGAATTACTTTGAAGAAAGGGTGGCATTTGTCAGTTGCTCGTGATATGAACCGGTTGAGCGCGGCCACTCTACCGTCAGACTCTGTACTTCTTTTACTGTTTGGGAGACTTTAGGGCCAGAATTGCCTGGATCTTCTGTGGGTTTGCTTCAATTCCTCGGGCACTTACCATGTAGCCTAAAAACTTCCCTGAAGCTACCCCGAAGGTACATTTTTCCGGATTGAGCTTCAGGTTGTGTTTTCTTAGAAGCTCGAAGGTCCTTTTTAGGTCGTCCATGTGGTTGTTTGGTTCTTTTGACATTGTTATCATGTCATCGACATAGACCAACATTGTAATGCCGATGAGTGGTTTGAAAACTTTGTTTACCAACCTTTGGAAAGTTGCCCCAGCGTTTTTTAGCCCGAAGGGCATCACTTTATAGCAGTAAAGCCCCTGATCTGTGATGAAGGTTGTCTTCTCTTCGTCCGCCGGGCACATTTTGACCTGGTTGTATCCGGAGAAAGCATCCATGAAGCTCAGTAAGCCTTGACAGGCTGTGGTGTCTACTAGCTGGTCTATGTTCGGCAAAGGAAAGCTGTCCTTTGGGCACGCCTTGTTTAAGTCGGTGAAGTCGACGCACATTCGCCATTTCCATTGTTCTTCCTGACCAATACCACGTTTGATACCCAATCCGGGTACCTTGCTTCCCTGATGAGACCCGCCTTTAGTAGCTTCTCGACCTCGGCTGCTATTGCTTTACTCCTCTCTTGATTGAAGTTCCTTCTTTTTTGCCTGACCGGCTTGCGAGATGAGTCTACTGCTAGGTGGTGATTGATGAATTTCGGGTCGATCCCCGGCATGTCATTGTATCCCCAGGCAAAGACGTCCGGGTATCTCTTCAGGCATTCTAGAAGATCTTGTCGTATGGACTCGCTCAGGCCTCCCCCTATCTTTATACTTTTTCCTGTCCCGTAAAGCTCTATCTCCTCGGTTTCCTCAGCTGCAGCGAGTCGGGCATTTTGTTCGGCCAGACGCCTGGGCTTCTGTCTTCTTCTTCTCTCCCTGGTTCCTTTGTCGTTTTCGGTTGTCTTCTGTGATGCAAAGAGTTTCTCGTGAGAGAGTTGCGAAGCAGCTGCGAGCTGTTTTCTGGCTTCCGCACACAATTCCAATCCCCTCCCGAGTGGGGAATTTCAGTTTCAGGTGGTAGCAGGACATCGCGGCTTTTGTTTTCATCATGAAGGGTCGCCCGACGATGGCCTGGTAACTGCTCATGCAGTCTACTACAGTGAAGTCTGTCATGATCGTCCGGGTCCGAGGATGTGTCCCGACAGTTATTGCCAACTGTATCCTTCCTAGTGGGATGACGGCTGATCCTCCGAAACCGTATAAAGGAGTGCTATCGTTGGTCAGGGTTGCATATTCTACCCCTAGGTCGTCCAGTGCTTCTCTGGAAATTATGTCAACCGCGCTCCCGGGGTCCACTAGGATTCTGTCTACCTCCGACCCGCTGATGACTGCCTTGATTATCAATGCATCGTCATGAGGAAACTTACTCCTCGGGTATCCTCATCAGTGAACATTATTGGTACCGACCGGCCTCCCGGTAGCCCTGTGCCCTGCTCTGTTTCTAAGACATCTGGTCCTCGGGTTCTGCTGTAATCTTTCCTTGACCGGTTAGAGTTAGAGTTTCGGCCAGTGTTCTTCCTCCTGCGATGATATTGATTTGGCGACCACGTGCTCTTTGTCTGGCTGTCATGACCTCGTGGTCAATGTATTTGTTGAGATACCGTTTCGTGCTAGATCTTCCATTTGCTCTCGCAGATCTTTACATCCGTCTGTTGCATGTCCTTTGGAGTTGTGGTGTACACAATAAGCCTTTTGGTTTCTTTTGTCCGGGGGAATCTCCTTTGGTCGGGTTCCACTAAGAGGCCTTTCCCCTGGATCTCCATGACAATTTGCCCTAGTGGTTCTTTAGGGGAATGTATGCATCTTCCCCGACCACATGGTTTACTTGGGTCGGCGCCCTTCTCTCTTGATTGTCCCGGTGCAGTGGCTTGAATTCTGTGCTTCGGGGGTGGTTTTCTGGATTCTCTTTCTGTTCGGCGGGGGGCACCCTCCCTTGCGGTTCTTTCTCTGATGGTGTTCCCTTTTCGGGATACTTTCTCTTCGTTCTCTAACAAAACGAATTTTCGGGCCACCTCCAGAGCGGTGGCGTAGTCCGGGGTGTCTTGGATCCTTAGATGGGTCCATAGCCCTCCGACCTTCAAGGCTCCCTTCAAGCTTTCCAGGGCCTCGGGGGATTCATACCCTCCGACTTCGAGTACCATATTATGGTATCTTTCAATGAATATCTTCAGAGGTTCATCGTCTCCTTGTTTATAAGCCTTAGTTCTCCAATTGTCTTTCTGGGGACACAAGCCCCCTTGAAGTGTCGTATGAATGACTTTCTCAGTTGTGCGAAGTTGCTGATGCTCCTTGGGGCTAGGCTTCTATACCATAGAATGGCCGGTCCGGCCAGAGTTAGGGGAACACTTTGCAGATGGCGTCCCCTGTTACCCCTTGCACCTCCATTAGTAGGACGAAACCTTCAATGTGGGTTTTGGGATCGGTATGGCCCTTGTATGGTGTCATGGTCGGCATGCTGAATCTTTTTGGGAATTTTTCGATTTTATTTCTTCTGTGAGGGGGGACTCATCTTTGCCGTCCTGGACATCCCCTCTTTGCATTGGGGTATACTCCCCATTTGACCAGCTCCTCCCGCAGCCAAGATTTCATGCTGCTATCTTTGGTTTCATTCCGCCTCCTGCGGTCTCCTTTCTTTCTGTTATCCCGGGGGTGGTGCTTCTCGTGGCCGGTATCTTCTCGTTTTTCTTCGTCATATTTTTCTCCTTCCGCCGGGTGTTGCGAGGGCTATTATAGGAGGGGTCTGGTGACGATTTGTCACTCTCTTCCTCCCATGTGTCCTCGGTCTGGGAATCTTCCTGAACCACTACAGATCTTACCCTGTAAGGATCCCTCCTCCGGGGTCTGTCGTCCTCACTTATATCGACAATTCTCTTTCCTTCTGCTATGTCGTTCCTTCGTCGGCTAGTCCCGGCCCGAATTTTCCATTGTGTGCTCCTTCTATCTTTTCAAACGGTCTACTATGGTTTTTAGCAGAGTTTGGCTTTCCTCCCTTTCTTTCCTAAGGTTCTCCTCAATCTTCTCCATCCAATCTGCAGCCGAGCTCCCTGATGGTTGGTGGCTTCCGTCTTCCGCCATTGTCTTACTACACGAGTTGCTTTTTGTTGAATTCCCCACAGACGGCGCCAACTGTTGACGGCGGATTTTGGTCTCAGGGTAATATGGGAATATCACTCCCGAGGAAATCCTCCCTCAATAGTGAATTTGTTTGGTTATGGGGGACCAAAGGCAAATTTAGCAAAAACAGATAAAACACCCAATCAACAAGAGATTTAACGTGGTTCGGTGGATTTGGATCCGACCTACGTCCACGGACACAAAAAGATGGTACTTTTATTACTTAAACACTCTTCTCGGGTCTCTACAAGTCAGAGCTTGAAGATCTCGATCACTGTTTTTGTTGATGATTTTTATGATGCCTTTTACACATACTATGCCCTCTATTTATAGTAATACAAAATCAGACTCCTATTTGCATAAGAAATCCTAGTTGAACTTTAGTCTTCTTTCCTTGTAAGGATTCCTAGTCCGATCTCCCTTCTCTTTTCTTATTCCTTTTCGGATTCTGACTTCATTTCCTTGTGAGAGTAGGATAATCTGCTTATCTTATCCGCAAGAATAGGGTGTCGTCATCTTGAACGCGTCTCGTCGTCTGGTCGGTCTTCATGAGGTCGGTCATGACAGTTTTTATGCTGAGAGTGTTTCTGCCGACCTTATAGTGCTCGGTCATCCGAACCAAAGTGGTCGGTCTTACATGTTGTGGTCGGGTCGGCTTTGATGATCTCAACCAGTCAGGGAATTACCCTTCTGTCCTCGTCGTGCTGTCTTAAATGCTATAGTGCCTGAAAACACCATCAAAATGTGTAAATATAATTATAAAATATAATATTTATGTAGAAAATTATTACAAAATGTAAATTTCTAAAAATAATTTTTTTATTTAATGATCTTATAAAATGCAACTCTTATAGAGAATATATGAGAGATGTCAATTTTATTTTATTTTTCAGGAATTTTATTTTTTGTATTTGAGTATCGTTAATTAATATTTTATTGGTAATTAAGTTTTAAAGGGAAAAAATTAATATGCTTTATATATTGTTTTTCTAACATACATATTATCATGCAAGTCTTATAAAGTTTTTTAATAAGTTAACAAGAACATATTAATTAATATTAATAATGACGTAAAATTGTTAAGTTTATGAGAATGGCAAATATTTCGCAGCATTGATAAGATGAGAATATACTTTTATATTTTTGCCTTGAGGATGTTGAGATATTATGAAAATTAATATGGATTCGCGTTTTGCGCAAATTGATTAAAATTAAAATATTATCCTTTTTATGTCAATTAAAAAATTTCTTATAAAATTACGTATAACTTGAGATGATACACTTGAAGTTGGTGCTTTGAGCGCCGATTCGAATAATGTATTATACGATATACTATATTTTCATTTCAAAACTTTATTAATGATAATTATTATTGTGTTATTTTCTCTTGATTGGACATGGGATGTGGTTCGTCGTTGGGATATTATCTCTATTATAAACTATTCTTAAAATATATATTTCTAGTCGTTGGTTTTGGAACATAGTCGAATTCCTATAACCTAGAATACTGGCACTTGTCGTATATTGGAATCAGAGTTCCAATGGTCAAACCCAATGAACCATGAGTGACGTCAGCTCGTATAAACATGTGGATATTCGTTGGAGCGAATACTAAATGACTCACTGAATGATTCTTAATAACTAATAGTACGCGCCACCGTCAATAAGAATCTCATTGAATCGAGTAGCATATATGATCCTCTGACTATATAAAAATATTGATTTTGTGTGTGATCCTTCACACTTAACTATATTAAGTGTTAAGTGTAACTATAATATAGTTATATTATTATTAGATAATAATATAACTATATTTTCATTTCAAAACTTTATTAATGATAATTATTATTGTGTTATTTTCTCTTGATTGGACATGGGATGTGGTTCGTCGTTGGGATATTATCTCTATTATAAACTATTCTTAAAATATATATTTCTAGTCGTTGGTTTTGGAACATAGTCGAATTCATATAACCTAGAATATTGGCACTTGTCGTATATTGGAATCAGAGTTCCAATGGTCAAACCCAATGAACCATGAGTGACGTCAGCTCGTATAAACATGTGGATATTCGTTGGAGCGAATACTAAATGACTCACTGAATGATTCCTAATAACTGATAGTACGCGCCACCGTCAATAGGAATCTCATTGAATCGAGTAGCATATATGATCCTCTGACTATATAAAAATATTGATTTTGTGTGTGATCTTTCACACTTAGATGACATGTATGTCAGAGACCTTTAATGGTCTGACCGCTGGATGTTCGTTGGGTGTGGACCGATGCATTCATTAACCAAGTGTGGATCAAGATATGATCTGTCAGCCTATATGTGTACCATGAAGGGGTTTAAGTATCCATCATTTTGAGCCGCAATTATGAAGACTTTAGCCAAAGCCGATCATATAGTGTTGATCGTGTATATATCGGAAATAGTGTTCTGATTAGTTATAAGGAATCATGGACTTGTCGACAATATGAGATGTGCTCTTTGGAAATTTGACGGTTAATCTATATTTCCTATACACCACTCGGATAATTTACGACGGAAAGATTGTTTAAACATATACGATGATATCATCTTGCATAGTTTGGAAAGGTCATTCGTGTTCATCGTAATTCGGAGGTGGCCGATTTGTACATATGAGTAGAGGTCATATGACGAACGTATCCGAACTTAGAGAGTCTCACAATATGAAGTGTACTCGTTGAACACTTGGGTAGCCAAATGTATTTGATAATAAATATTATTGGATAACATTAATTATTTATTGGATCAATTGATATTAATTAGATTAATCATATTTATTTAATGGTTAAATAAATAATTACATGATATTTATATTATAATTTAATTAATATCTTTTTGGAAGAGAGATATTATATAATTATAATATATAATAATATAGTGTGCTAGCAAATTGATATTTAATCAAGTTGCAAGCTTAATGAAAATTAGATTAACAACTATTATATATATGTGGTCCTATGAGAACTTGCCAACACATTATGGTTTATTATGTAAGGCATATATAAACTAAAATGTTGTGGTTGGTTTTGAAATTAAAATTATTTTTTGGCGATGTTTTTAATATATATATATATATATAACACATGATCATTCAAGAACACAACATGCAGTCAAGTAATTCTAGAATGGTAGTCATAACTCCAAGCTATTATCTAGAGTTCCAAACTCTAATTTTATGTTTTATGTCTAACATAAATATTTTGACTCAATTACAAGCATATTGTGTTAATACTTTCAAAGCATCCTTACACAATTAATTAGCCTAATCTCAACATCAACCTATGTTATTATGTATCTAATATATAACTCATCACTATATGTCTCACTAATGAAAATATAGCTTTAGAGAATATCAAACTTACCTAGCAAGCTTGATACAAAGATCTAATCTTCTTCTCTTTGTTGAAATATTATGGATAACTTTCAAAGTTAGCAAGTTTGACTCCAAGATCTAATCTTGATTCCAATGCTAGCAAGCTTCACTCTTTGATTTCTCATTATTGAAATATTATAGAGATCTTGCAAAACTTCTCTAAACACTTCTTTTACTTTGACTAATTTCTATAACTCTTGCTTGTTTTTAGATTTCTCAAGCTTGATTAAAACTCTGCTCAAGCTAGTTATTTATAGCAAAAATTAGGCAATTATTAATTAATAAAAGTTTTAATCAAATATTAGATAGGCTTAATCAAATATGTATAATTAGGTGTGACTAATCATATTTGTCTACCATTTTGATTTAATCTAATTAAATCAAGTCAAATACACATATTACCAAAATATTCTCAAATGGTAGAGATATTTATTAAATTACGACAAAACCCTTGTGTAATTTTGAATTAATCCAATTAATTCAATTGGGTCAAAGTAAAAAATCAATGTTATCTAATAACACTTAATTATTTTAGTTGACAATTATAATATCAAATATTATTTATTATCAATAATTATCGGCTACACAAGTGTTCAATGAGTACACTTAACATTGTGGGACTCTCTAAGTTCAGACACATTCGTCATATAAGCCTAACTTATATGTACGTAATTCGGCCACCTCCAAATTTGCGAAGAACACGAACGACCTTTATGAACTATACAAGTCGAGATCATCACATATGTTTAACAATTCCTCTGTCGTAGGCTATCCAAGTTGTGCTTAGGATGTATAGATTGCACCGTTAAGTTTTCAAGGCGCACATCTCATGTCGACATGTCCACGATTTTTTACTACTAATCAAAAATTATTTATGATATATGCAATCCACCTTATGTGATCGACTTTGATCAAATTCTTAAGAATCGTGATTTACTCACATGGATACCTAAACCCCTTATGGTACACATACGGACCGATGGATCCTATCTTGATACGCACTTGATTAACGAGTGCATCGGTCCACACCCAACGAACATTTAGAGGCCAGACTATGAAAGGTCTCTGACATACATGACATCTAAGTTTGGAGGATCTCACACAAAAACAATGATATCATATAGTCAAAAGATCACATATGTTACTCGACTCGATGAGATTCCTATTGACGGTGGCGTGTACTTCCAACTATTAGGAATCACATGTGAGTCATTCGATACTCGCTCCAACGAATACCCATATGTTTATATGAGCTTCCAAAGCTTATGGTACATTGGGTTAAACCATTGGAACTTCAATTCCAATATACAATATGTGCTAGTCTTCTAAATTATAGGAATTCTACTGTATTTCAAAAACAATGATTATGAATATTTACTTTAAGAATAATTTATAATAATAATAATTTCCCAATGTCGAACCATCCACTTTCCAGTATTATTACATGACTATTATAAGGTCGATGTCATTCTTATCATTTTTATACATCAATCTAATATGCATAATGATATTACCATTAATAAGGTTTGGAATTTAAATGTAGTTATTTTATTAATAAATAATAAAATATAATGTACAATATATTTATTCGGATTGACGCTCCAAGTACCAACTCCAACACTAAAGTGCTAGCAAAATCTCATAACCGCCATAAGTTAATATATACTAAAATTTGGTGGAAAGCTTGCAAGACCAATATTATAAATTTTGGTGGAGAAACTTTGAGCTTCTCAACAACTAAATCAAATAGACTTGAAGATTTAATCTTTGTTCAAGCTTACTAGGTAACTTCTTGATCATCTTTTTCATGTTATGCCTTCTTTGATGATTTGGATGTCATGCTTGAAGCATATATTGATATGTTATGTGTACATAATAGCATAACTTATTATTGTGTTGAGATTAAAAGGATTGTGTATAGGTGCTTGAGAAGCATAGAGATACATGTTTCATGTAATTAGGTCAATGAGTATTCTTGTTGGACATGAAACACTAATTAGGATTTGAAATCCTAGATGATAGTTTAGAACCAAAGCTACCATTTTAGAATCACTTGACCATCTTTATGTGACCTATAATTATTCTTGAGTCGCTTCTTTGTGCGATTCATGTTTGGATTGTGATTTGGATTCAAAATGATACACATATGTATTTTGAGTATATTTATGTTTGTGTAATAATATTGGATATTATTAGAATGACCTGACTTGTTCTTTGATTGTTATTGAAGTGTATAATATGTGTTTGGTGTTGGTTATGATGTCAAAATTGGATTTTGAGTGTTTGGTAATGTTTGGAGAAAGTTGGAAATGATGTGTGTTTGGAACAAAGTGAGTATGCTCCATGGAAAAGGGGCGCGTCGCGACGCACATGGAAATTAACTCTCTGGAATCATTTTCAAAAGAGCGGTGTGATGCGAAGCACTCGGACTTTAAAAGTCACGACGCGTAAGCCTGCGCGGCGCGACGCGGAGCTCTCGCACTTAAGTGTCGCAACGTGAAAGCAAGACACGATGTAACATGCAAGCCTTAACGACACAACGCGGACGGAGCTGGTGCTCTTGTACTTGCGCGTCGTAACACCCGTCTACTGAATCTTTTTCTCCATTTTGGAGTTTTTGGACTCCGATTTGTCCCATATTTTTTCTTACTGACTCTTAATTAAATATAGTATTTAATTTGAATGAAATGTATAACCTAAGGTTACATGTTCATGAGTTTTAATTTTTAAAATTATACATTCACCGAATCAGTCGATCTGAGACCGCTTCCGCTGCGCGGGGCACTGATCTGACCATAGGGGATCCTGATCCACCATAACAACACTTTCTTGAAGTAAACTAATTTTACGTGACTAATAAAGTTGGAAATATAAATATATTAACAAATTATATTAATTGTTTGATTAATATTATTTATATAATATAATTATAGGTAGATTTGCTTTAAATATTTTGTTTTGTATTATTTTAGATGAATAATAGTGTTCAGGTTGGATAATTTTTCTTATTTTAGTAAGTTTTCTTATTTTAACACATCCAAATAATTTAACAAAAAGTTAAAAAATAAATTAACAAATGAAATATATGTTCTTGGAATAAGAATTTTAGCACATTAATAATTTGTGATGTCGGTATAATAACTAAAAAATATAAGAATATCTAAAACAAAGCCAAGCATTCTGTCAGAAGATAAATAAATAATAAAATGAAAAATGAAAAAGATTTATATGACCATATCTGTTACATTTCAAGAACAATATTTATATTTATTTTATTAATACATGATGGAGTAAACTAATTGAAGATAAAGAATAGAAATCATTATCATTTTGATTTTATGGTGTTCAGCTGAGGAGATTGAGGGGATGCGTTAATCTATATTGATTATTTTTTTAAGTGTTACTTAATTTAATTTATTTTTAATAGAATTTTTAATTTCGAGAATTTTAGATAAATAATTTTTATTTGGATTTTACACAAATCAGAATTTAAAATGAGATAATGATTTATTTTTAATTATTGTGAGCTTATTTTAGATTTTTTTCAAAATACAAATAAAATATTGTATTTTTTATTTTAATAGGTTTATTATTTTATGACTTTTCTATTTTAAAGTTAGATTTAAATTAAACAAAAAATAGATTTTTTAGGTGGCGTCATGTTTTTTCAATATACAAATAAAAAAAAAAGATTTTATTTAATTCAATCAACAAATAAAAATAAATTATGTTTTTTTTTTAAGACTTCTTATCTAATTATGTTTCTTATTTTAATTGGTGTATTATTTTAAGACTTTTTATCTTTTTTAAAAAGTAGATTTAAATTAAATAAGTAATAGATTTTTTAGGTGTTGTTAAGTTTTTTCAATATACAAATAGAAAAGATATGTTTCTTATTTTAATAGGTTTATTATTTTATGACTTTTTAACTCATTTTGTTTATGATTTTAATACGTTTATTATTTTAAGATTTCTTATCTATTTTTAAAAGTATATTTAAATTAAATTAATAATGGATTTTTTAGGTGGTGCCACATGGCGCTTTGAGGGAGTTGATATTTTTTTAATTTATATATATATATATATAAAATTTATTTTTAATATAATGTTTAATTTCAAGATATTTAGATAAAGTGTTTTTTTTTTTGGATTTTACACAACATAATCTAAGCATTAGATTAAAAAAAAATTAATTATAGTGAGCTTATTTTAAGTTTTTTTTTAATATACAAATAAAAAGAATATTTCTTGTTTTAATAGTTTTATTATTTCAATAATTCTTATTTTAAAAGGTAGATTTAAATTAAATAAATAATAATTTTTTAGGTGGTGTTGTTGGGGCAGTTGTGGAACCCCTAGGGTCGGATCGGTGTCTCGAGTAGCGAAAATGGGTATATCCCATGGATATCAAGTATGAGTGTAATTTTAAATTATTTAATGAAATACTATATTCCATTACGAGTATATAGGAAAAAATCGAGACTGAATCGGAGTTCGGAAGCTCCTGAACGAGAGAAAATAAAATCAACGTACATATCACGTACCCGTGCGCGCTACAGTGACGCACGCACATCAGCTTTTTTTTATGCTTTGTTTTCGAAAACAAAGTTTCAGCTCTTTGGAAAAATAACTTAAGGTTCTCCCTAAACACTTCAAAAACACTCAAAATTAATTTTTAATTTCAAAACTAACATCAACATATGTTATAGAATAAAAATCAAGTTTTTCAAAATATCAAATATTTTTACAAAAATATAAATTTATTCTAAATACGCATTTGCCTAAATTTTGAATCTAATACACAAATCAAGTTAGAATCCCAATAAGAAATATCTCGTGAACAATTCTAGGTCACCCAAAGGTTATCAAGTGATTCTAGAATAGTAGCCATAGCTCTAAGCTTTAATCTAGAGTTCCAAACTCTTATTAATTGTTCCATGTCCAACATGAACATCTTTAACGTAAATTATAAGCATGTTGTGTTTATACTTCTAAGTATCCTAACACAATTGATTAGTCTTATTTCAACATTAAGTTATGTGATCATGCATCTAATACACAAATGAACATAGCTTTGAAGAATATCAAACATTACCTAGTAAGCTTGATGCAAGATCCAATCTACCTCTCCTTTGTTGAAATAGTCGGAGAACCTCCAAGGTGTGTAAGCTTGACTTCAAGATCCAACCTTGATTTTCAATGCTAGCAAGCTTCACTTCAAGATCTAATCTTGATTTCTCCTAATTGAAATATTTTAGAGACCCCACAAGCTTCTCTAAACACTTCTATAAATTAGGTTGATTTCTCTAAGAATTTGCTTATATTTGTACTTGTAATTAAAGCATTCATAAAGCTTGCTATTTATAGCAAAACTTAGGTAATTTTTAATTAATAAAAATTGTAATCAACTTTTAAGTGGGTTTAATCTAATTTGTCCAAATATGTATAATTAGGTGTGACTAATCTCCATTGTCTCCCACTTTGATTTAATCAAATTAAATCAAGCCAAAGATTAGGAAATGGATTAGTTAAATATTTGTCATCTTGATTTAATCCAATTAAATCAAGCCAAAACCAAATATTATTACATACTTACAATTACCATAATATCCTCAAATGGAAGAGATAATTGTGATTTTATAATTAAGCCCTTGTGTAATTATTTAATTAATCCAATTAAGTCAAAGTAAATAATCAATGTTATCCAATTACACTTGATTATCTTAGTTGATAATTATAATATCGAATATTATATTTTATCAATATTAATCGGCTACCCAATGTGGATGCTGGTTTTCGCCCGAGGTCCACAATCGAGAATTTGTAGTTGGGGGCGCTAGCGATCCTGCAAAACAAAGGTAGAGTGAGCGGGAGTACTGCCCACCGGTGTGGTGGGTGCCGGGGGCACTCCGATGCTCAAGTCAGTGATGGAGACGAGCCGAAAATAATGGAAAAGCAAGGCTAGAGATTACCTTGATACTCGTGATCTGCCGTGAGGGCAGTTGATGTGAGATACCGAAAGCTATGGAGTGAATATGATTGAACTATGAGAGTTCCTCCTCCCCCCCTCTTGGAATCCTGTTCCTGTATGCCTTTATTGATTGTCTTTTGATCTCCTTCCGTTAGAACATGGTAACAGTCTACTTAATGAAGAGTCATTATTGCTTGCAGGTTGGAACGGATGGCTTGTGGGTGGCATTAATGAGCCTGGGCGTTACATGGCTCCTCCTTGGGCTTGGGCTTATGAATCTCTAGGCCACTATTCACTTTAATCATTGGGCTTCCTTCTGAGGTAGAAACTTGGGCCTTGAGTAAAAGGACAAAATTGCCCTTGGCCCAAATTTGGCCCGTACACCCAAGTGCTCAACGAGTACACTTCATATTGGGACTCTCTAAGTTCAGACACGTTCGTCATATAAGCCTAGTTAATATGTACGCAATTCGACCAC
The DNA here is from genome assembly GCA_019454045.1 of Zanthoxylum bungeanum. Lineage (NCBI taxonomy): Eukaryota > Viridiplantae > Streptophyta > Magnoliopsida > Sapindales > Rutaceae > Zanthoxylum > Zanthoxylum bungeanum. The sequence continues at coordinate 278,930 of SKCR01036796.1, read as the reverse complement.
CTCCGAATTCGCGAAGAACACGAACGACCTTTCTGAACTATACAAGTCGAGGTCATCACATATGTTTAACAATCCCTCCGTCGTAGACTATCCGAGTTGTGCTTAGGAAACATAGAATACACCGTCAAGTTTCCAAGGCGCACATCTCATGTCGACATGTCCACGATTCTTTACAACTGATGTGATCCACCCTAGGTTATCGGCTTTGGCCAAAGTCTTTAAGAATCGTGACTTTATTCACATGGATACCTAAACCCCTTATGGTACACATATTGGCCGACAGATCTTATCTTGCTTCGCACTTGATTACTGAGTGCATCGGTCCACACCCAACAAACATCTAGAGGCCAGACCATGAAAGGTTTCTGACATATATGGCATCAAAGTAGGGATGACAATTTGGGTCAGGATTCGTTTATTTGTTCGATTCGATTCGCTTTAAAGCGAATACGGGTTTGAAAAAATGGTTTCGTTTAATAAATGGGTCAATTCGATTCGATTCGTTTATTAAACGAATCGAATACGAATTTAAGCTTATTGATTCGTTCATTCGTTTAGGATTCGTTTTATTATTTTTATTTACTAGTTCTTGTTAATTTTCAATTAAGATTCGAGAAATTATAGTTAATTATCATAGAAAAAAAAATAATATTTTCGATATTTTGTGAGGTATTTTTAGTAAATATATTAATTACATATTTCATATGTATATATTTATGAAGAATTAATGTAAATCAAGTGTGGTAAATTATTTTATTAAATAATATCATTGACTAAACGAATATTCGTATTCGATTCATTTATTAAACGAATCGAATACGAATCCATCACATTTTGATTCGATTCGTTTAGGATTCGATACAAATTCGATTCGTTGATTCATTTTTCCACCCCTACATCAAAGTGTGGATGATCTCACACAAAATCAATGCTATCCTATAGTCAAAAGATTATATATGCTACTCGACTCGAGGAGATTTCTATTGACGCTGGTGTGTACTTCCAACTATTAGGAATCACCTATGAGTCATTCAGTATTCGCTTCAACGAATACCCACATGTCTATACGGGTTTCCAAAACTCATGGTACATCGGGTTAAACTATTGGAACTCCAATTCCAATATACGACATGTGCTAGTCTTCTAGGTTATAAGAAATCGACCGTATTGACGGTGGTGTGTACTTCCAACTATTAGGAATCACCTATGAGTGATTCAGTATTCGCTTCAACGAATACCCACATGTCTATACGGGTTTCCAAAACTCATGGTACATCGGGTTAAACTATTGGAACTCCAATTCCAATATACGACATGTGCTAGTTTTCTAGGTTATAGGAATTCGACCGTATTCCAAAACCAACGACTATGAATATTTACTTTAAGAATAGTTTATACCTAGTGTCAAAACATTTTAAGGTCGATGTCATTCTTAGCATATCTATACATTAATCTAATACGCATAATGACAATACCATTATAAGAAATGAAATGAAAATGTTGTTATTTTATTAATAAATAATAAAATATACAAATCGGATTGACACTATGCAAGTAAAAAAAAATATAGTGCCATGTTTTTTCAATATACAAATAAAAAAAAATTATGTTTCTTATTTTAATTCAATATATAAAAAAAAATTTATTTTTTACTATTTTAATATGTTTATTATTTTAAGACTCCTTATCTAATTATGTTTGTTATTTTAATAGGTTTTTTATTTTAAGACTTCTTATCTTTTTTTAAAAAGTAGATTTAAATTAAATAAATAATAGATTTTTAGGTGGTGCCACATGGCGCATTGATAGAATGTTTATTTTAAAAAATTAGATAAATAGTTTTTTGTTTGGATTTTACACAAAAAAGAATTTAAGCATGATATAATGATTTTTTTCTTGATTACTGTGAGCTTATTTTATATTTTTTTAATATATAAATAAAAAAGATATATTTCTTATTTAATAGATTTCTTATTTTAATAGTTTTATTATTATAATACTTCTTATTTTAAAAGGTATATTTAAATTAAATAAATAAGAGATTTTTTAGGTGGTGCGACACTTTTTCAATATACAAAAAAAAAAAATTATATTTCTTATTTTAATAAATTTAATATTTGAATACTTCTTAGCTAATTATGTTTCTTATTGCAAGTTGAACATATATTTTAGATATTAATCTTGTAAATATTCTGAATCTTATCGATTTTATAATATAAATGAGACAATTAATTTACTTATACATAATATTTATGCTAATTTCATTTATCTCTAGCAAGAAAATTGAGCATCTACTCATTTATCCCCCAAGTAGACACAATGTGTGCATAATACATCAAGCATTCAAATACAACTAACAAAATTTATTATGGTGGATCACTTTATTAATTCAACTGTGCAAGCTGAAAATGATGCATCATACACCGCTTGCATATTAGCCAAGTCTAGTCTGCTTAAATACTTGAGCATGTAATAGTTTTGGAATAAAAAAAAAATACTTGAGCATGTAATAGTTTTGGAATAAATAAATAAATAATGGTAAATATATATATATATAATATATATATATATATAATATATATATATATAAATAAATAAATAAACAAAAATAAAAATGCAACAGTGGGGCATCACTCTGTTGGCACATGATCCATGGAATTCTAATATCTTTGGAAACAATCATTTTTGCACACCAATCAATATATATTTTTTCATTATCTCTATAATTTGACATCACGTTTCCATATTCATTTTCAATCTGCAAGTATATTTTACATTAAATAAAATCTTATTATCATTACTTTAATAAATATAATAAATTTTAATAGAAATTTATAGAAATGTAAATAAACCCGAGGGCCACATCTGACATTCAAGTCCTGAGTTTGAATATAGAGAGTGTGTTTCTTATAAGAGTTTGAGACATCTAAGAGTTTTACTTGCTTCGCTTAAGCCCAAAATATGTGGATTGACTGCGAAATTTCCAACGATTTCAAAAAAAAAAAAAATAATAATAATAATAGGACGTCCTTGAGATGCAAACAGCTTCTCTTTTTTAACCATGTCCACGATCAAATCGTAAAATTTTGCATTTTCATTTTGAGAAAAAGAAGATAATCATAAATCTGTTAATATGAAATTAAATCACTATAATAACAACCCAAAATGGAAATGATAAAATTATATGTACTATGTATATATTATTTGTGGTCCGTAGCTCATGAGTCTCTGGCATGTTATGTAACTATACATGAAATCTTCTAAACCAATATAAAATAAATACTTAGTTTAAAATATGAGTCTTTTTTTTTTTATATATATATATAATTCGAGATACATGAGTGAACATTGAGTACTTGCCCATAATTTCATTCAGCACAAACATATGTATCAATACGAAAAACATCGTAGAATCCTTAATCTAAAATGGTTTTAAGAAACTTTATAAGATCAACAACATCGTAAAGCTTTCTTTATCAAATCCGACCACATCTGCCATAGCAAATTAAAAGCGGTATACATTAGCAGTAAAAAACAAACAAACATTTTAATATTATTAATGTTCAGATAAATTATGCACTCACTTCTACGCTATTCCTAGGGTAATGAATGGAGCCGGAAAGCATAATTTTACGTTCACCGTTGATGGTGATGGCTCTTCCATCATGTGAAACCTGAGAAGCATTTGAAAGATTAAAAAAATTTGAACTAAAGCACAAAATAATTGTGTGAGAATAATGTTTTTAAGTAGCCATGTCTAGGATTTTGGATTTGGAAATGTGAAACAATTGAGGCAACATGGTGTTTTTTAGATGGATGCAAAAGATGAAGAATCGATTTCAAAGTTTATCCAAATTCTTTTGATGAGTATCAGAGTTATTAACAAAATCAATCTAAATCAAATTTCTAATAATAATTTTTTAAATTAATTTAATTTTTTAATTTAATTTTTTTTTAATAATCCAACGTGTTAAGAGAATTTAAAAATATTTAACTTATATATATATATAATATAGACCCGGCCGGCGGTTTGGTTCGGAACCGAACCGAACCGGCCGGTTTCCGGTTCCACACTTAAGTGGAACCGAAACACCGAACCGAACGGTTCGGTTCAAAGATATTTTTTTTTTAAAATTAATTAAAATAAATTATATTAATTTTATAAATAAAAAAAATTTATTACATTGAAGAGCTTGAGCTTAAATTTTTAAAAATTTAAGTTACCTACGTATCCTCCAAGGGTGAGAGGAATCAAAGCTCACGTAATTCCATTACAAGTTTTAGTCTTTTAGACATATCCCCTTTGTAAATTATAATTTTACAATTATCAATCATCATTATCAGTTGATCCTTCGGCTCCGGTTCCGCTTGCACTTGTTGCAGAAGCATTATCGAACAAATCTTCAAAATCATCGGGGGCATCTTCTTGTTGTCTCAGATCAGCTCGAGTCCAATCATCCACACAAGATGTTGCTTCTAGAGTGCTTGGATGTAATGAAGATCGTCTAGCTTCCAATATATTACCTCCCAAGCTGAAGGCTTGCTCAACCGCAACGGTGGAAATAGGTGTTGTCAAGATCTCTTTAGCAATAATAGATAAAACAAGATATATATTTTGATGCTGGTTCCACCATTCAAGGATTTTAAAATTTTTACTGCATAAACTTTCATTAGAAAACTCAAAATTTGTAAATAAAATAATTATCTAATTCAGGGTTATTAGTTGTTGTCGTATCCCTAAATTTTTTATTTCATTGCAATAACCAACGATCCCCTGCGCTAAGTCTTGTTTGAATTACCGGTTCGCTACTACTAGATTGACCTAATGTTCCTAAGTTATATCTTACAATATAATCATTAAATAAAATAATTAAATCACTTCTTAATTTCGTCATTATGCTCGTAATATCAACATCATCTAATATTCCTAAATAATCATAGTAAGCTTGTAAACCACCATTCAAACCTTCTAATTTAAATCTAGGATCAAAAACAGCAGCAATAAGATAAAGTAAAAGAATTTCTCTAAAATAATTCAACCATTTTACCTTCATAGCAGTAATGGCTTCGAGCAAAATAATATCATTAGGGTCGTCACTGTCAACATGTTCATCAAGAGTGCCAACAATATTCAAACTCTCAAGAAGAAATAAATGTGCTGTAGGATAATAAACACCGCTAAAAACTAAAGTAGCATCATTAAAAACTCTTAAAATATCTAAAAAAAATTCACAAATATCTCATTGACTAGGATAAAATGTGATATTTTGAACATGTTGAGAAAAAAAACTACATAATGCATCTTTGTATTGAAATGCTTGACATAAAGAAAATAAGTAAAATTCCAACGTGTTGGAACATCTCTTGAAAATTTAATCGGTTTAATACCATTTATTTTACAAAACTTGGTCCATTATCTCCTAACTTGAGAATATGACCAAATACAGTTAAGTGCCGTTTTAATTGGATCAAGGAAAGGTGATAATAATTTTAGTCCGTCTTGCACACATATGTTAAGGACATGACATGTACAACGAATATGAAAAAATCGACCCCCTAAATTTGGTTCACATAAGGATTTTAAATCATGAATGTATGCAGTATTTGCAGATGCATTATCAAATCCAATTGTTAAATTTTTTTCTACTAAACCATATTCATCAAAAATTACCTTAATCATTCTATAAATATTATGTGCAGTATGTGGGTCATCAAAAACTCTAAATGCAATAAGTCTTTTTTGCATGGTAAATGATGCATCAATCCAATGACAAGTCACACCCATGTATGAGTGTGTTTGCCAATGGTCACTCCAAATATCAGAACATATAGAAATACGACCTTTCATCTCTTTAAATATTTCATTTAAAATAATTTTACCATCTTATATAATTTGAAAATATGACGTTTTGTTGTGTTTCGAGTCATTCTACATGCATCAGGGTTTAAAGCATTATGCACGTAATTAGTAAAATGAAGTTTTTCACCAAAGCTTAAAGAAAGATGTGTCATAAAGTTAATTTCGCAAATTCTTCTCTATTTTTTGCATCAGAATATTTAAATAAATCTACACTACTCGTACCTCTACTATATGATGCGTACCTGGCCATTTGAGTCTGCGTCGTATCAATGCCAAATTCAACCGGATGATGTTTTTTCATGTGCTTGATCATATTGCTGTATCCACCAGAAAATTTATAGATAACCTCACAATAGTTGCAAATTGCTCGTTGTGAACCATCTTCTAGGCGTTCCAAAGTAAAATGAATTTTGAAAATATCCGAGGACCGAGCCTTAACTTCTCTTCTCCGTGATTGTGCACTGACACTAGGGCCGCTCTCTTGGGTTGGCATATTTGACATAATGTTCTCAGATGAGCTTGCCATTTTTCGTTTGAGATATTAGGAAGAAAAATAAGAAAATTGAATAATTGCGATGCGAATGAAGAGAATTGTATTGAAGTAAGATTGAAAATAAGAATATAAGATTATAAGAGAATTGTATTGAATTAAGATTGAGAATAAGAGAATTACAGAAAATGAGAGAGTTGAGAATTTGGTGTGATGAAATTATGAAAAATAAATTCTATTTATAGAATTTTAGAATTTTTTTGATACCAAAAATGCCCCTAAATATAACCGCTTTATTACCGTTATTAGGGGTACATTAGTAATTTATATTTTATATAATAAATATAATTTATATTTTTTAATTTTTTTTTTTATTGGGCAGGGAGCCGTTGGGGCCCTACCGGAACCGTAGGGTTCCTGTTGGAACCGTCCGAACCGGTGGAACCGTACGGTTCGAGTTGGGGTGGAACCCCAACCGAACCGGTCCTCCTCCGGTTCGGTTCCGGAACCGGTTGGAACCGGAACCTTCAGGTTCCAACCGGTTCAGTTCCGGTTCCGAACCGGAACCTTGGCCGGGTCTATATATATATATATATATGATAATTAGTAGATGAGAAACAGTGCAGGGGGAATGTCGCAATCTCCCTAACATTAACTCCTGTCTAACCAACTAATTTTAGCCGGCGCTCATCATGATTTGATTTTTATTTGTAAGATGTGATCGAATTGTTAATTATGGGTAAATTTTTCCTTAATTTAGAGTAACTTCTTTTACTTTTAAGACACCATTTTGGAGTCGATTTATAAACTGTGCTCATCGACTTTAATTCCAAAATTTGTAATATATCATTTTTTTTTTTTTAAAAAAAAGAAAAAGAAAATTGTGATTGATTAAAGTGGAAAAATATATACGGAAAATGTCAGTTAGATTGAATCATTTAAGTGATAAAATAGCATTGAATTTAGGATAGTAGAAGACAGCTGTCACTATGCATGAGTGATGATGGATAGGGAATTCTTTTAGAGTTAGAAGAACAAAAGAAAGAGGTGATCAAATCAAGTGCATACTTGTGATTCTACAATGAAGCCAGGGGCGACATTGACTTTTAGTTGCATATGAAAATGAAATTAAACAATTGAAACCTTTTCTTCCACCCTGTGCCTGTACGGTATGGGTCCCCATACCCTAGGAGCTTTAAGGTGATTGGACCTTCCAGTTGTACTGTAGGGAGAATACGGGACATAGCTTTGGTGCCCCTTGCTATTTTTGTAGGCAACACGCACATGGTTCACTTTCAAAATTGTTGTAGGAAAAGGCAAGTAGCCCCCAATTCCATGTCAAAATTTAATATAAGCTTTGCCAAAATTGTAGTACTTGCCCGATCCCATCAAATTTGACCTCCTCTGCAACGATAATGGGGTGCCCTACTTCAAAAAAATGCTTGTTAGAAACATCCTAACTGTGTGAAGAATTGGAATTTTAATTGGGGTCAATAATTAAATTCAATTATGTTCATCACCATGCAGCTACAGCAAATGGAACTTGGCAAGACCAGTTTCATTGGATTGATTATAGGTCGTCCATTGAAAGAACAGGGCAACGAGGAGCATGTATGCAAAATGGCAGGCCAAAATGATTTGCGGACAGCGCAATAACAGGATTACAGAAACAGCCTTTCAGAGAACTGAACTGTTCGGAGAGCACAAGGTTATGAACTTAGGAGAATTCAAATCATACAATTCTGGAACTTCGCATTGTTGTGGCCATAGATAGAAGAATTATTGATCCTTCGCTTTCTTACGTGCCAAAAAGCGCTCTTTAGCTGCAGCAACTGCATCTTGACTTCTTTTATGATGGTCACGCTTTGGTTGGTCACCAGATGGTTTCTCATCTGATGGTTTTTCTTGCTCTGAACTGTCAGAAACTGGCCTGTCAGATGCTGAGATTGAATCTGAGGTCTCGATGCTTTTTCTAGGAGTAGAAGTTTCCGCCTGATACCCTTCTTTCACCCTGGAAGACTCAGAACCTGAGTTTGAATAGGTAGGCAAACGTTCCTTCTCTGGTGTCTCAGCGGCTCCTTGTTCTTCCTCTTTCTCCGGCTTTCTTAGCTCAGCCTTCTTATCTACCTCTTTCTCTGGCTTCCTTACTTCAACCTTCTTGTCTAAATTAATCGACTCCTTCTCCCTCCCGCCAAATGCAACGTTTTTTTGAAGGTTGAAGTAAAATTCAGACAAGTCAGTCTTCTTGGTGACCTTTAGAACAGAATATTGAACATTAAACAAATTAGGAAAATGGGTCAATAAAAAAAGTTCAATTGATGCAGATTATAGATTTCTAAAACATAAAATATTAACTAACATATGAAATCATAAAAGTGTCAGTTAAGATCAACCACGAAATGACATCACAATGTACTTTATATTACATAATAATTTATTCATATAAAATAAATACGACTCACAATCACACAATAGTTCATTAATATTTGATAAGCAATACAAAGATGCACCAGATATCCTTTCATGCAATAAGCAACGCAACGATAACAAATTAAAAACAGAGTAGTATTGTAGTAATTTAGAATCTAATTGCTACTTACAATTCTTTTTTTTTTTTTAATCATAGATATAGATAATTTACTAATTTCCCCCAAATAATAGTACATCATCCAAACCCTCATATGGGTGAGATAAAACACACCATCTATAAGATGTTTTAAGTTATCAAACCATTTACAAGGTATATTATCCACTTGACATATCTCCTAAACCATGTACCAGAAAATCACTTCTGCCATATTTATGCCCAATGTAATAAATACAAGCCGACCATACTACATAAATTTGAGTGTCACTAGATAAAAAGAAAAAAGAAACCCACATACGATACAGGCAAGGTGCTGTATCAGTTTCCCTAGGTGCAAGATTGCTGACTTCATTATGTATGGTAAATATAAGGAGGCTGCTAATACCCAATGCTACATGTTATAAGATTATTCTATCAGGTTGTTCTAGGGGTCACCAAGGGCTGGCTTCTACACCCAAACCACAGCACTTATATCAAGGGCATTGCCCAAAAAAAAGCTCAGTGATTGGTATCACTGCATATGAGGGGATTCCAGCACACATTGGATGGCACGAGGTGGCTGCAAATACTCCATACTATACTGTTTAGGAACTTCAAGAGTCATTAAATGGTTATAAAAGCTATAGTTCCGGGTTCCCCTACCCAAAAACCAAAAAGGTCATGTCAATGGATTGATTCAGAACATACAAAGCATTTGCACACAGCAGCAAAAAAAAATTATAAGCTTCCAACAGCATTACTGCTATGATATAGGTCAAACGAATAAAAATATAACAGATTTTTATCAAGCAAATATAGCAATTGCGCTAAATAATTGGATTAGGGTTGACTGACTGTAATTCTGTACATACAAGGGCTGATACAAACTCAAGGAGGAGAAAACATCACGATAAGCCTTAAATATTAAAATTTAAAGATAGATATAGTGGAATGTGTGGTTGAATGTTCACTGTTTTCTTTTTCCTTCCCTCTATTATCTCATCATGCTTTTCACATTTCTCCCCCAGTGAGTAAGAAAGAAGTACACGCAAAACAAGAGAGGAGGAAGTACCATATCACTAGAGCTGTATTGCAAATCGACCTAAATATTTCCCTCAGAAGAAAAGCACACGGTTATCAGATAACAAATTAGACCAAACACAAGAAGTCTTCAACTGCCACTTACCTATTATGAACACCATTACACTTGCAAAATATTTAACTAATCCAATAGCATTTCTTTTAGACTATCCATTGAGACGTGAAACTCTTACCCCATCCTTAACTAGCATAGATAAAGATAATTGTACGAAAGCTCAATACACATAATGCTATATTCTGAGACAGGGGCAGTGAACCTGGAGTGATGGTTCACCCAGAAAGGGACTAAGGAGGCTTCTAAAGTTAGAAAAGGAAGAACCCGACATAGTCCAAGATGGGCAAGTTTGCAGTACCGGTAAGAATCCATAGATCGGACCAATGCCAGTAGAAATCCACGTAAGTTTAAAAGAACAAACCCATGAGATTGGAGACACTTAGGAGTTAGCAAAAGTACCGGTACAGACAGACAGACAGTAAGATTAAACGCCATAGCTGTAGCCTGTAGCAAGAGGAGAGACCTAGAAAGTAGCCAATAAGAATGAGCCACCACTCAGTAGCACAACATAGAGCCAAGAGAGAGGCTATGGACCAAATGAAACCTATTTGCGTTTCTCCTATAAGGAAAGAGCATGAAAGCCATTCAAAACAAATTAGACCAAACACATGAAGTCTTCTTCTTTTAGAAGACTATTGGGGGGGGGGGGGGGGGGGGGGGGGGGGCTGTTATATGACATTTTCTCCTAATTAAACCAAATGAAACCTATTTGCGTTTCTCCTGTAAGGAAAGAGCATGAAGGCCATTCAAAAACTAATTTAAAACTTAAATACTTCATTAACATCAGCAGATGAGATGCAGACATGTTAAACTGACCAAAAATCATTTAACAAGTAAAAATAAATTGACAAATTTAAGCAATAATGCAAAAAATAAGTAAAAAGATCACAAAGTCAAAGGAAAAGTTATGCGTACATCGTCTCTCTCGTCTCGAAGATCACGCATGGCCTGTTCCTTCGCCCACCTTTGCTGTTCTGCAAGTTTCTTCTTGTAAGCACTTGTAACAAATTTGTCCTTGTCTGCAAAAAGGTGGTCTTCGTTGCTTCGCTCTTTAGCAAGTTTCCTCTCGTAAATTATATCATGCTCTCGCTTCCGCTCCTCAGCTTTGTGAATCAGTTTTTGAATATATTTCGACTGCAACAAAATCCATCACGGCCAAAATTAGCTCAAACTTCAGAGAGCAGCAAGTCTAAACTCTGCAAACTGAGCTTCCAATACTACCTACTTAACCAATTATTGATTTTTTTTTTTTAAATATACCTGCGTGTCTGCACGATCCTGCACTTTGCGGTGTAAACTTTTCTCCTTCATCTCATCATAATGTCCATCGTAATCAAACACCAACGGATCCTCTTCCAAGGCTTTCCTTTGCTGCTCCTCAATCTTTAAAATTAATAAAGCATAAAATTTAACATATTTAATAAATAAAAAATAATTAAAAATTAACAGTAACTTTTTACCTCTTTGCGAGCTTTGTTCTTGCTGGCATGGCGGGCGATTTCATCCTCCACGTCGTCATCGTCGTCATCGAGGCTGAAACCCTTAGGCGGTGGCAGCGGAGGTTTTGTTGGCTGTTTCTTTTGTTGTGACGGATTAGCCCTCAGTTGCAAGCCGTATTTACTCATGTTGTTGTTTCGATTTTATGCTGTGATCGAATTTGAACCCAATATTAATACCGCGACTGCTAATTATACAAAAAAAAAAAAAAAAAAAAAATTGATGTATTTTTCAAAAAAAATAATAAGAGAGAGGGTGAAAATGGAGAGGTTCCTGAATCTAATCAGCAGTTCGCCCGAACAGTTAAAAGATTCAGATTTGGGATTAGTACAGAAGAGTGCCAAAACGACGTCGCTGAAAGGTTTTAACATTCATAAAACGCGCTGTCGTTTTTCTGCTGCTATAATTTTTTTTTTTTAATGACCATTTCATAACACAAAGAACTCTAAAAGTAAAAAACTTGAAATCAGCCTAAATTGGAAATGCAAGGACCAGATTACCCTTTTCTTTATTTCTACTACTTTCTATTACCACCCGACCTCCTTTTCCCCTATATGTGGAAAAAATATTTAACGAACGTATAATATTTCAAAATAATGAAATAAATAAAAATATGTTTCATCCCAAAAAAAAGTAAAATTCTTTTTCATCTATGTTGATGGTATTTTCAAGCACTATGGTATTTAAGCAGCACGACAGGGGTAAAATGATAACTCTCTTCTTGATCGAGACCATTAATGCCGACTTGACCATTCGATGTTGCATGCGCCAACGGTAAGGGACCGATCACTTTATGATCGGTGACCGACCACTTAAGCTCGGATGACCGGTCATTATCAGATCGGTGGCAGCATTCTCAGTTCAGAGGACCATTGTGACCGACCTTTTGAAGACCGAGCAGATGGCAAAATATGTTTCAGGTGATAAGTCATCCTATTTTTACGGGATAAGATGATAAATCATCCTATTTTTATGGGATAAGATGATAAGTCAGTGTTATTATAGAATTTAGATGAAGGCGAATGTAGTTTCGGCCAAGAAGTCTTGTGGGAAAGGGAAACCGTCTCTTTGCTAGTATAAATGGGAGGGGAGAGCATACTTGAAAAAAGGAGAGAGAATAATTTATTAGACCTGTAAACAAGTAACAACGTATTTCAGTAATAGAATATCACTCGTTTTGTGTCCGTGGATGTAGGTTGGATCTGATCCGCCGAACCACGTTAAATCCCTTTGTTGATTGGTGTGTTCATCTATCTTTTGCCGAATTTGCTTTTGGTTTCCCATAACAAAAACAAATTCACAGTTGCAGGAAGATTGTCTCGGAAGCGAAGAGCCCTTATTGCCCCTAAGATTAAAATCAGCCGTCAACAGTTGGCGCCGTCTGTGGGGAATCCAACAAAAAGCAGCTCGCGTGGTAAGACGATGGCAGAAGGTGGAAATTACCGGTCGGCAGGGAGTTCAACAGCGGAATGAATGGAGAAGATGAAGGAAAATATGAGGAAAGATAGGGAGGAAAATCAAATCCTTTTGAAATCCATGATGAACAGACTGGAGAGATGAATAATGAAAGACTTGAAGCCGGAACCAGTCGGAGGAGAGGCGAAATAGCGGAAGAAAAAAGGGTTGCAGATGTGGTGATAACGATGAACCTAGGAGGAAGGGTCCCTACGGGATGAGGTCCGTAGTGGTAGAAAAAGATTTACAAACGGAGGATATGTGGGAAGAAGAAGAGGGGAGGCAGTCGCCAGATTCTTCCTATAATAGCCCCCGCAACACCAGAATGGGAGATAGAAAGCATGGTGAAACTGGACGGGAAATCTCAAGTCATGAGGAACGCCGCACCCGGGGTGATAGACGCGAAGAAGGCCGCAGGAGGCGGCATGGTAACACAGTTGGCAATATAAGATCTTGGTTAAGAAAAGAAATGGCCAAGTGGGGAGTGAACCTCAAAACTGATACGAGAGATGCTCGGGACGGCGAGGTTGAATCTCCCTTCACAGAAGAAATAAGGTCGGTAAAGTTCCCAAGACGATTCAACATGTCGTCCATGACGCCCTACAAAGGCCATACTGATCCAAAATCCCATATTGAGGGTTTTGTCCTATTGATGGAGGTCCAATGAGTGGTAGGGGATGCCGTTTGCAAAGTATTCCCCCTAACCTTGGGTGGGTCTGCCATTATGTGGTTCAGAAGTCTAGCCCCAGGGAGCATCGGTAGCTTCGCGCAACTCAGGAAGTCATTTGTTCGGCACTTCAAAGGGGCCTGCGTCCCAAAGAAGACAATTGGGGAATTGAGGCTCATGAAGCAGGGGGACGATGAGCCCATGAAGGCTTTCATTGAACGGTACCATAACATGGTGCTCGAGGTCGGGGGATATGAGTCGCTCGAAGCCTTGGAAAGTTTGAAGGGGGCCTTAAAGATCGGAAAGCTGTGGACTCACCTGAGGATCCAGGGTACACCGGATTATGCCACCGCTCTGGAAATAGCCCGGAAGTTTGTTTTGTTGGAAGATGATGAGAGAATCACCAGGAGGGGGACAACTATCAGAGAGAGGACGACGAGGGCAGAAGCTCCTCGCAGGCCAGATAGGGAGTTCAAAAAACCACCCCCAATGCGAAGGGAATTCAAGCCGATACCTCGGAATGACCAGGAAAATGGAATCTCGGCCCAGGTGAACCATGTGGCCGGGGAAGAGGCATACATTCCTTTGAACAAACCGCTGGGGCAAATCGTCATGGAAATCCAGGGAAAGGGCCTCTTGATAGAGCTTGACTTCAGAAGATTCCCACAGGACAGAAGGAATAAAAAATCCTATTGCATGCATCATAATTTGAGGGGATATACGACAGACGGATGCAAAGACTTGCGGGAGCAAATGGAAGACCTGGCGCGGAACGGGTATTTGAATAACTATATTGACCATGAAGTTATGAAGGCCAGGCAGATGTCACATTGCCGACAGATGAATACCATTGCAGGGGGAAAGACATTGGTCGGGGACTCTAACCGGTCAAGAAAAAACTATAGTCGGACTCAGGGGTCGGAAGTGTTAGAAACAGAACGGGCCTCGGGAATACAAGGTGGTCGGTCAGTGCCACTAATGTTCACAAATGAGGATGCTCAAGGGGCGAGTTTCCCCCACGATGATGCATTGATAATCAAGGCGATAATCGGCGGTTCTGAGGTAGACATAATCCTAGTGGATCCCGGGAGTGCAGTGGATATAATCTCCAAGGAGGCTTTGGACGGCCTTGGGGTGGAGTATGCGACTCTAATCGACGATGGGACTCCCATGTACGGTTTTGGGGGCTCGACGGTCGTTCCATTGGGAATGATGCAATTGACAATGATAATCGGAACCTGTCCCCGGACTCGGACTATTATGATGAATTTCACGGTGGTGGATTGCATGAGCAGTTACCAGGTCATTGTTGGTCGGCCTTTCATGATGAAGACAAAGGCTGCAATGTCTTGCTATTACTTGAAGTTAAAATTCCCCACCCGGGATGGGATTGGAATCGTGTACGGGAGTCAGAAGGTGGCTCGGAGCTGTTTTGCCACCCTCTCACGGGAAACCCTCTGCATTGAAGTGAGTACCCGGAAAAGGCAAGGGAATGAAGACGGGGAAGAGGCAAGTAATGATCCGGGTCCTCGGCCAAAGAAAGTTGCCCGGCTAGGGACAGTCAAAGAATTAGAGATGATAGAACTTTTCAGACCTGGGAAGAATGTAAAAATATGGGAAGACTTAGACGAGGCCCTAAAACATGACCTGCTGAAGTGTCTAAAGGAGTACCCGAACATCTTTACATGGGGGCGCGACGATATGCTCGGGATAGATCCGAAGTTTATGAGTCACCGTTTGGCAATAAACCCATCCCACAAACCGGTCAAGCAAAAAAGAAGAACCTTTAACTAGGAGCGGTGCAGGGCAATGGCTGCCGAGGTAGAAAAACTGTTGAAAGCTGGTTTTATCAGAGAAGTGAAATACCCGGAGTGGGTATCGAACGTGGTATTAGTGAAGAAATCCAATGGAAAGTGGAGGATGTGCGTGGATTTCACTGACCTCAACAAAGCATGCCCGAAAGATAGCTTCTCACTACCAAAGGTAGATCAGTCGGTGGATTCGACGGCCTATCAGGGACTGCTAAGCTTTATGGATGCATTTTCAGGATATAACCAGGTCAAGATGCATCATGAGGACGAGGAGAAGATGACTTTTTTTTACCCATAAGGGGCTTTATTGTTATAAAGTAATGCCCTTCGGATTGAAAAATGCCGGGGCAACCTTTCAGAGGCTGGTGAACAAGATTTTTAGGCCACTCATCGGCACGTCAATGCTGGTATATGTTGATGATATGATAACAATGTCTAAGGAGCCAGGTTGTCACGTGGACGAACTGAAGAAAACCTTTGAATTGCTAAGGAAGCATAACTTAAAGCTCAACCCGGAGAAGTGTGCTTTCGGAGTGGCATCGGGAAAGTTTTTGGGCTATATGGTAAGCTCCCGAGGCATAGAAACAAATCCGCAGAAAATACAAGGCGTTATGGACTTAAAGTCTCCCAGGACGATAAAAGAAGTGCAAAGCCTGACCGACAGGGTGGCCGCATTAAATCGATTTATTTCCCGAGCAACCGACAAGTGCCACCCTTTCTTCAAAGTCGTCAAGAGGGCAAAAAGGGAAGTTAACTGGACGCCAGAATGCGAGGAGGCCTTCCTGCAGTTAAAAAAATACCTGATGCAGCCCCCACTTCTAGCAAAGCCGTCCCCAGGTGAGACCTTATACTTATATTTAGCTGTTTTGGAGCATACAGTAAGTTCTGTATTAGTGCAAGAGGCCGATAAAGTTCAAAGGCCAGTGTATTATGTTAGTAAAGCTTTATTAGATGCCGAGACTAGATATCCAGCACATGAGCTGGTCGCCTTGTCATTAATCACTGCGGCCCGGAAGTTACGACCTTACTTCCAAGCCCATCCTATTGGGGTTTATACCGATTATCCTTTGAGGCAGATTCTGCAGAAACCGGAGGTCTCGGGCAGGTTAATGAAATGGTCGGTAGAGTTGAGTGAACACGACATTTCTTACCTCCCAAGGGCAGCGGTAAAAGGGCAGGCTTTGTTGCTTAATTCACAGAACCCCAGATTTTGATCGTTGGGGAAGACAAATGGGAGATGTCGGTAGACGGATCTGTCAGCTCACAAGGTAATGGGGCCGAAATCGTACTAAAAAATGATAAAGGTGAAGAAGTATTGTTCGCCTTGAGATTCGCCTTCGAGGCCACAAACAATGAGGCGGAGTATGAGGTAATTTTAGCCGGTTTAAGGTTATGCACAGTGATGGGTGTCCACGACGTAATTGTAAGAAGCGACTCCCAGTTGGCCGTTCAGCAGCTGAAGGGAGAGTTCCAAGCCAGGGAGCTGAGTATGATAGCCTATTTGGCTGAGTTAAAAAGGTTGGTGGGAAAAATGGGGAATGTACATTTTGAGCAAGTCAGCTGGGGAAACAACTGTGAGGTAGACTCTTTAGCACGGCTCGCATCTTCGATAAGGTCGGAAAATCCTAGAATAGTCCCTCTAATCTGCCTCCGAGAAAAAAGCGTGGGAGAGCTCGGGGTAGCGGTGCTAGATATGGAAAGCGAATCTTCATTGATGCAACCAATCAGGAGATATTTGGAGACTGGGGAGACAACCGAAGACAAGAAGGAAGCCAGGAAGCTGAAATTTAAAAGCACCAAGTTTTCTCTGATCGAAGGGGTGCTATACCGAATGGGCTATACGGTACCCCTCCTGAGATGTTTAGCAGAAGTGGAGGCTGACTATGTGCTCAAGGAAATTCATGCGGGAATCTGTGGGAGTCACGCCAGAGGATAATCAATTGCCTTTAAAGCTTTAAGGCAAGGGTTCTACTGGCCAACCATGCATCGGGACGGTATAAGGGTGGCCCGAAAATATGAATGATGCCAGAAGAATGCCAATGTTCACCACCAGCCGACATAGCAGTTGACTACCCTGTCCAGTCCTTGGCCGTTCTCCCAGTGGGGGCTGGATATCATCGGGCCGATGCCGAGGGGGCGAGGGCAGACGATTTATGCCATTGTTGCCATAGATTATTTCACCAAATGGGTGGAAGCCGTACCCCTATCCGCTATCACAGAGAATAAAGCTACGAAGTTTTTGAAGAAAAATATTATCTGCAGGTTCGGAATTCCTCGGGCCGTCATCACCGATAACGGAAAATAGTTCGATAACAAAGGCTTCAGGAAGCTCTGTGAAGACCTCCAAATCGCCTTAAAATTCGCCTCACAAGCCCATCCCAAGTCTAACGGGCAAGTTGAGGCGACAAACAAAACCATTAAGGCAAATCTTAAAGCTTGACTCGGAGCCTGCAAGAGCTTATGGGTCGAGGAGTTACCGGAAGTGTTGTGGGCACACCGGATGACCTGTAAGGATTCCACAGGGGAAACCCCGTTTTCCTTATCATACGGATGCGAAACGGTTATTCCAGCAGAGATCGGAATAACTACCCACAGGGTTCGGCATTTTAAGGACAGACAGAATGAAGAACTCATCAGAAGTCATCTCGACCTGATCAAAGAAAAGAGAGAGAAGTCGACTATGAAGGCAGCAATCTACCAGCAAAGAATGGCCCATTTCTACAACAAAAAAGTTCGGACCTGTGTCTTTCTTCCAGGTGACTTGGTATTGAGAAGGGTCACCTTGAACACTCGAAGGCCGGAGGAAGGTTTGTTAGGTGCCGAGTGGGAATGGCCCTATAAAATTGTGGAGGTGGTAAGGCCGGGTGCCTATATTTTGGAACAGTTGGACGGCACACGGTTAAGGAAGCCTTGGAACGCCGAGATGTTGAGAAAGTACTTCCAGTAGATTTTTCTTTATTTCATTTTTAACAACCCGACAAGGGTTAGGAGCTATATAAAGCCTCTCTCGAAATGTCCCGCAGAGAGTTGTAGGAAGGGCAGTAGGTCCCCGAATATGAATAAAACTTTCTCTTTTCAATTAAGAAAATTTCCAATCGTTTTTTTTAATTAGATTTCAAAGCCGTATTCAATATTTTGGGGATATACTCGATGCGAAGGGATGATCTGGGATCAGAAAATGCACCAAACCCATGACACACCAATCACAGGTGCTCCGACCTGACTCATTTCATTTTTTAGGATCAGGACCGCGTCAAGGGATGAAATGCATGAGGGAGCACGTGAACCCTTCGTGGTAGTGTCGAACTCCCAAAGCTGGGGTGTAACTACCCTATGACTTGCATTTATGAGGGATATCTCGGGATGGTAATCGCGGGGGGGGGGGGGGGGGGAGTGCCCCATTGAGATGGCCGGCCTAGCCGGTTTGGGAAATACGACTGTGGGGAATGTGTTCCCGTATATTTTGTCTGACCAATGGATCCGTGAGAAGCATAGCACGGGGATGGATTATGCCCTTGTGGCGTTTGCTTGCTCCAGTGTTACCAAACATAAGGAGGAGCATGCCCTTGATGTTTCAGACACTCTTTGAGCTCTACCTATTTGGTCATTCGGGTCTGTGAGAAGCATAGTACGGGGAATGATTGTACCCTCGTAGCATATGCCTGCTCCAACGTTGTAAGGAGGAGCCCTCGAATAATACACAAGCCCCGTGGTGACCTAACGTATAGGGGAATGTGCCCTTACCATTCTAAACGCTCTTTGATCTGAATCCTAGTTAGTCGGGACTCTGAATTGAAAGATTCAGAATTGTGTTTTGGAGACCTCGGACAAGACGCTGTTTTGAGGCATCTGTGCTGTTGTTTACACTTGCGAAATGTTTTACTTTGGGATAAGTGATAGGTCACTCCCGATTTTTGATTTTATTTTCCAAAGTTTTGTTTTTGTTTTTGTTTTTCGCTGGTCTGGCAAAGGGACGCCCGTGCCAGATTCGATAGGGCTTCAAAGGTTGATTCACTTCCCTTCTGAATAAGTCCCAAAGATTAATCGGCTCGGGGCTGGACTCGTTCCGCCGAGGCCGCTGCTTGTGTTATCGGCTCGGGGCTGGATTCATTCCGCCGAGGCCACTCGGTTATTTCGGCTCGGGGCTGGATTTGTTCCGCCGAGGCCACTCAGTTATTCAGCTCGGGCTGGATTCGTTCCGCCGAGGCCATTATGGTTTCTCTCAGCTCGGGGTCGGGTTATGTCCCACCGAGTCAGTCTTTTCGGACTGGGGACATAACATTTCCCTAGAGCAAAGTGTTTCTCCCAGCTCGGAGTCGGGTTTCGTCCCACCGCATGATCTTATTTTCGGCTCGGGTTGTCCCCTCATGGCCGGGCCTCGAGTGATCGTTTACAGGAAAGCATTCGGAGCAAATTATGAAAGACAAAAAGTGGAATAGAAACATGTAAAAGGAAAATAATAAATCTGTATAGTTGTAAAAAGCTATTACAGAGGAAGTGAAATTTTCAGGTTTACACGGGGCCCCGTTCGGGTTACCCTTTATGGATCGGCCCGCGCATGAGCAAATGGTTCTTCCTCGATAGGCTCAGGTGGCAGATGGCTGGGCTCGGCCTCGGGAGGAGGGATAATGGCTTCCACATTGACAACCTGAGAGTCCCCGACAAATATAGCTTCGGGGGCAGGAACAAGAGCCCCAGGTCGGTTTTCCTCAGGAGCTGGGGGCACCGGGGCGATCGAAATGGGGTCGGGATCCATCACCTCTTCAAGAGAAGGAGGTAACCATTTTTGAAACTCCTCATGTGAGTGTTCCCCTTTGCAGAAGCGAATGGCCGCATGGATATGCCCCATATCCAGGTTAGGCAATATCATTGGGATAATCTCGGCGCAGTCCCCGACCCCATCAAGTATGATTGTGTCCCTCTCGGCCTCCAACTCAGCTTCCTTTCTCTTAAGATCGTCACGGACCCGTGCCAGTTCTTCATCTTTGGCCCTCAGTTTGGATTCAACGATGCGCACTTCCACCTGTAGAATCATGTTGTCGACCTGGGCAGCCTCCAAGTCTTTCTTGGCAGCCTCAGCGTTTTTCCTCTCTAGAGAGGCGGCGGCCCTGAGAGATTTATTTGTTGAATGAGCCTCGACCGCGCCAGTTCCAGGGTTTTTTATCGCTTCGTCTTTATTAGCCAGCTCGACCTCCATTTCAGTAAGGTGGTTCAGAAGCCTCTGGGCTTGGCCACCCTTGGATAGAAGGCTCAGGAGGAGATCCTTGTTCTTGGCCGCCAGATAGGTCGCCTGCCGAGGAGAAATAGAAAATCAGAAATCAGATTAAGTCATTGAGTCATAATGAGAATGGGGGGAGTGTGGCTACCTTGGCCATTTGGGAGCACAACCCCGTAACCACATCCTCGGGAGAGAGATCTTCGTATCTCAGAATCTTTGCCGGAGGGGCCGCTTCGGCCAGTTCGTTGATCGCCGGCACCAGGTCAGAAGTGGCCTCCCTGATGTCCTGACCGAGGTCTTCTACGCTAAGAATCACGGCGCCTTTCCACTTTCTGGAAGTGCCCTCCAGCGTTTTCTTCTCTTTCCGAACTGGCTGCCTTTTGCTCGGGGCCTGTTCCTCTTCTATCTCCTGAGTCAGCTCGGTTTCCTCTACCCCGATCAGACGTCTCCTTTTTCTAGTAGGTTTTGGGGGGCTGGCAGGTCGGATAGTGACTGTTGGCGATGCCCTGGATGGGGGAGATAAGCTTTGGGTAGCCGGCGGGGCTGCCTCTTCAGTCACCCTATTGGCCTCGGCAGTTGCTGGCCGTTTACGAGAGGGTCCGGCTCCAATATAGCCGATTTTCTTTGTTGCACCAGTCAATTGATCAATGTATTTTGGCCTCATCGACATTCCTGCAAAAGACAAAGGCAAAATAGTGGTCAGTCCAGAATCTGAATAATTTCAAGTCATCATCATGTTAAGCAAACAATAGGATTGGTTAGAGGGTTAGTAAGAATCTACATATCCGCCCCGGGACCTTCGGAGGAGCAGTCCGAATGAGGCCCGACTCAACAAAGGCTGCGTCATTAACCAATTGTTTCCAATGTTCGGCATATCGCCGAGCCCATCGTATCCGCACCCGGACCCGATGAGAGACCTTGGGAGGGTCCCTCCAACAAGCTGGGAAGAGTCAAAGAAGTTAGAATCCTATCACAGAATTAAAGAGCATGAACACTAAGGGTTAGATTCCTAACCTCCCGCTCTAAAGATGTCCGGGACTGAAGTCTCATCTTCATATGTTGTCTGGGCCCGTCCCCAATCTCCCGTGGCCTAGAACCACAAATCTTTATTAGCCAGCTCGACCTCCATTTCAGTAAGGCGGTTCTGAAGCCTCTGGGCTTGGCCACCCTCAGATAGAAGGCTCAGGAGGAGATCCTTGTTCTTGGCCGCCAGATAGGTCGCCTGCTGAGGAGAAATAGAAAATCAGAAATCAGATTAAGTCATGGACTAATAATGGGAATGAGGGAAGTGTGGCAACCTTGGCCATCTGAGAGCACAACCCCGTAAGCACATCATCGGGAGTGAGATCTTCGTATCTCGGAATCTTCACCGGAAGGACCGCTTCGGCCAGTTCGTTGATCGCCGGCACCAGGTGAGAAGTGGCCTCCCTAATGTCCTGACAGAGGTCTTCTACCCCAAGAATCACGGCGCCTTTCCACTTTCTGGAAGTGCCCTCTGGCGTTTTCTTCTCTTTCCGAATTGGCTGCCTTTTGCTTGGGGCCTGTTCCTCATCTATCTCCTGAGTCAGCTCGGTTTCCTCTGCCCCGATCAGACGTCTCCTTTTCTAGTAGGTTTTGGGGGGCTGGTAGGTCGGGTAGCGACTGTTGGCGATGCCCTGGATAGGGGAGATAAGCTTTGGGTAGCCGGTAGGGCTGCCTCTTCAGTTACCCTTTTACCCTCGACAGTTGCTGGCCGTTTACGAGAGGGTCCGGCTCCAATATGGCCGATTTTCTTTGTTGCACTGGTCAATTGATCAAGGTATTTTGGCCTCCTCGACATTCCTGCAAAAGGCAAAGGAAAAAAAGTGGTCAGTCTAGAATCTGAATAATTTCAAGTCATCATCATGCTAAACAAACAAGGGGATTGGTTAGAGGGTTAGTAAGAATCTACCTATCCGTCCCGGGACCTTCGGAGGAGCAGTCCGAATGAGGCCCGACTCAACAAAGGCCGCATCATTAACCAATTGCTTCCAATGGTCGGCATATCGCCAAGCCCATCGTATCCGCACCCGGACCCGATGAGAGCCCTTGGGAGCGTCCCTCCAACAAGCTGGGAAGAGTCAAAGAAGTTAGAATCATATCACAGAATTAAAGAGCAGGAACACTAAGGGTTAGATTCCTAACCTCCCGCAATAAAGATGTCCAGGACTGAAGTGTCCTCCTCATATGTTGTCAGGGCCCGTCCCCAATCTCCCGTTGCCCAGAACCATAAATCTTTGAAGTTTTTGTTGGAATCGGGGAGTTTGCCGACGATGTTTGACAACTCGGCATAAACAGAAAGGTAGTACCAGCCATGGTGCGTTCGTGGGTTAGCCTTCAACCGATACAACCTCTTCACTTCTTCAAGAGTAGGTTCGCTGAGGCCTGCCCTATGCCAAATCACATATAGCCCGACCAAGATCCTCCAACTATTCATGCTTAGTTGGCAAGAGGCGATCTTCATTTCGACCAACAACCAGGTGAAATAAGGCTGAATTGGCAGCCGGAGTCCACACTTGAAGAAGGTCGGAAGAAGAGCCACCGAACCCTCATCAGGTTGACTGGCACGGTCAAGTGGACGAGGGACTTCGAGGGCAATATCTATCGGAATAGCATAGCGTTTCCGGAGCAGTGCTAGATCATCTTCGGTTATCTTGGAGGGCCGATTCATGTCCAAAGCCGAGCAGTCGAATTCACCGGGCTCTGGGTCCTTCCGTGGAATTCTGTGATGGTAGGTATCTTCTTCAATTTCAGAAGGAGTGGGGGTAGTGTCGAGGTCCTCTACGCTTGGTGCCCCTGAGCTCGAGGAGAGCTCTACGGTAGGGGGAGTCGAAGGTTTAGCGGGGTTTGCCGAGGAAGATCCATTATCAGACATCCCTGACATCCGAAATGGGAAAGAAGAGGTTAGTCTATAGCTAATTTTTAAACTACCGGGGACTTCGTAATTACCCTGAGAGTCCGGAAAACTAAGCCTACGGGTTCTAAGTGCCCTAACAACATCCATCAAACCATAAATCTCTCCCTAGCAACGTCGAGCAAGACACAGAACCCAGAACAACCCGAAGTCTCCCTAATCCATTACCCATCATCCCAAAATCTAGAAATGGTGCAAAAAAAAAAACGAACAGCAAGTGCAAACCAATGAGGTCGTTCAGAGACTGACTTGATTCTTTTCGAAGGCTGGAAGAGTGTTTTGAGAGCTTTGGTCGCACTAATCGGATGAGTCGCAGTTGGAGAGAGGAGAGTTTTTGCAGTTGATAAAGTTCAAATTTTTTGCCAAACAGACGCAATGTGAGCGCTTCATCTTCCTATAGTCACGTCGGAGCATTTGTAACCGTTAGATCAAGAAAGAGCCCCAGATGTGTGCCATTGTCGACTTCGGAAGCGATTTGTCAGAGTTGAATGAACAGTTGAGATTTGATGTATTTTAGTGTCGGCAGTGAACGATCGGTTTTGTTTGCTTTTGGCGGGAAGCCGGCTGATGTTTGACAAGTGTCAGGCTCAGGTTAAACCCTAGAGATGATTTGATGGGCATTTAAATGGATGTAATGATTGCGCGTCTCGAGAGTCTCCAGAAGGGCAACGAAAAGATTTTGTTTTGGCGGGAAAGGAAATCAGACCGAGCATCTTAATCGTACCGAGGACATGGTGGTGACAGGCCAATAAACTTCTCCTCAAAATGGTCAGCCATCAGTCCGTCATGAGTACTACTCTTTTTGTATAGTTCCCGGCACCAACTTGTATACTCGTTGGAACTGAGAACTAGGGGACAGATGTTGATGGTATTTCAAGCACTATGGTATTTAAGCATCACGACATGGGTAAAATGGTAACTCCCTTCTTGATCGAGACCATTAATGCCGACTCGACCATTCGATGTTGCATACGCCAACGGTAAAGGACCGATCACTTTATAATCAGTGACCGACCACTTAAGCTCGGATGACCGGTCATGATCAGATCGGTGGCAGCATTCTCAGTTCAGAGGACCATTGTGACCGACCTCTTGAAGACCGAGCAGATGTCAAGATATGTTCCAGGTGATAAGTCATCCTATTTTTACGGGATAAGATGATAAATCATCCTATTTTTATGGGATAAGATGATAAGTCAGTGTTCTTATAGAATTTAGATGAAGGCGAATGTAGTTTCGGCCAAGAAGTCTTGTGGGAAAGGGAAACCGCCTCTTTGCTAGTATAAATGAGAGGGGAGAGCATACTTGAAAAAAGGAGAGAGAATAATTTATTAGACCTGTAAACAAGTAACGGCGTATTTCAGTAATAGAATATCACCCGTTTTGTGCCCGTGGATGTAGGTTGGATCCGATCCGCTGAACCACGTTAAATCCCTTTGTTGATTGGTGTGTTCATCTATCTTTTGCCGAATTTACTTTTGGTTTCCCATAACAAAAACAAATTCACAGTTGCAGGAAGATTGTCTCGGGAGCGAAGAGCCCTTATTGCCCCTGAGATTAAAATCAGCCGTCAACAATCTATATGTGGAAAAAATATTTAACGAACCTATAGTATTTCAAAATAATGAAATAAATAAAAATATGTTTTATCCAAACAAAAAAAGTAAAATTATTTTTCATCTATATGTGGAAAAAATATTTAACGAGCCTATAATATTTCAAAATAATGAAATAAATAAAAATATGTTTCATCAAATAAAAGTAAAACTATGTTTCATAACTAATATATTTGTTTCTTTAACTATTTGATTGTAGAAAATATGTCAATTTTAAATATATACTTTTTCATAAATTCCAATATAATAAAATGGACAAAGGTAAAACTAAAAGGCGAAGACAAGACTCTTTTGGAAAATGAAATTTTATTTACATTAATAAGATTGATGGTTGTGTTTCGTTTCAATGGTAATTTGAGAATTCAAGCCCTCGAACAACCCTATTTTAAATAGTGAATTTGTTTAGTTAGTTGGGAATCAAAACAAATTTGGCAAGCAAATTAAAAATCTTAGTGGGTTAGGATTCAAAGCAAATTTGAAAAGTAAATAGAAAATCACAGAGAAAACAAGTAGTAAAATGTAGAAATTACTAACCAAAAGGAACCAACCATTGAAACTGAATCTTCAACTCCTTTATATAGGCTCATAAATCCATTGTTCCACCAACTCGTGACGTCAGCTCACATCATCATGTCATCATCGCTCATGCTCATTTTCCTCAACCACTCTACAAACAGTAGCTCTGGTCTTCTAACAACCACTTTGCAAAATAGCTCTGGACTTCTGACTCAACCATCTTATGTCAGCAAAAGCCATCATTCTCACTTTTATCCTCTGCTACACGTTCTGCCCATGTGACAGCCTGCAATTCAACCACTCAAATGTTGTTCCGTGTGTTAGAAGGAAAATCTCTGACCAACTCCCATCATATCAGCCTGCCCGAGGCTCAAACTTTCATGTAGGGCTCACGTCATTCATACATAAGTACAAGATACTACAACCCCGACCTCGATCCCCGAGTCGGTGTGCCAATAGGAATAGCGCTGGATCCTCCTATTTGCTTCTTCAACAGGTCGGGTCGGTAATCACGAGACCACCTCTGGTCATAATTCACAGATGCTCAAGAGTTGAATCTAAAACATTTTCATCAGGTCGGGTTGGTAATCACGAGACCACCTCAGGTCAGACTTCACATATGCTCAAGAGTTGAATCTGATACCTTTTCATCAGGTCGGGTCGATATCCCTAACTGTCCAACTGGCTTTTCCCTCAGGTCCTTCTGCGCATCGGGCTCAGGCCCATTGTCTGACCTCACATCCTCACAAGGGCCTTGGACCATCTATTAAGTGCAAATCCCTCTTATACCCCTTCAGTTTTCAGAGTTCACCGGGGCTGAAAATCTCCATCAATATATAAAAAAAACCATCAATTGAAACCAACATTTTTTTGATAACCAGAGTGTCCGGGCCAGCTTACATGCACCTCGACTAATCTTCGGGACCTGTGTTCTGAGCCTTTAAAAGTTTTGTAGCAAATATCAGGGTAAGTCGCTAGCTTTTTACACTATGAGACATGGGCCCAATGAAATGCATCTAATGAGATTCGAACTTTGAACCTGAGATGGAGCAAACCACTCAAGCACAATGTCTTTACCAATGAGGCATCTCAATGGGATTTCAACATTACTACTGCTAGAGTTGAAAGCTATAAAAAAACACAGACACCTCTAAGTCAAAACCATTATCCATGTCCAATATTATTATAAATGTCATGTATTAAAATATTTCAACTTCACTTTATGAGAGCCAAATTTCTCATAAAATTGAAAAAAAAATATATTATTTTTTAATAGTACAATACAATTATGATAATATTAAAAAAAATATGCCAAGCCATGTTTTGATATAATTTATCTGAAACATAATTCAAAAATTTGGCTGAGAGAATGATAAAGGTGTCTGTCTCAAGTAATGAGAAATGATACTCTCACAACAAAAAGATATACTCGAAAACTTGAATTGAAGTGCAAGGTAAAAGATTGTTAAAGTTGACGGTTTTTTTTCGTTTCAATGGCAATATGAGTAATTAACCCATCAAACAAACCTTCATCATCAATGAATTTTTTTGGTTAGTAGGGAACTGATGAGTGGTAAATCTATCACTATTTCCCACTCATTTAACCTAATATTTTGTATAGTTTCTTGAGTCTTGTGAATATTTTGATGTGTTTTGTGTTATTTTGTAGATAAATAAAGTTTCAGGACATTCTGGAGGTGATTTGGAGCAAAACTATGAAAATTGGCAAAAAAGGGCATTTTGGTCATTTCCCGCGTCGCGACGCCCAAGCCTTTAGCGTCGTGACGTCTAACTTGCACCGGAGTCTGCTAACGTGCGCCGGGTCAACGGGTCAGAATTTGAGAAGTTTGACTTTGCTAAAATGCGCCGTGCCACGTGTCACCATCACAGCCGATATGCTAACGTGCGCCGTGCCACGTGTCATCATCCTACGGTGCCGACACTCTCAATTGCCACGTGTGCCACGTGTCATCCATGTCATCGCCACGTCATCGGTCAACGAGTCAACTATGCCACTCATCGTGCCACGTCATCGTCCACATCAGATGGTCAACCGAGTCAACATGCCACGTCAGCATCAGCCAATCACAGCGTGACACGTGTCGCAATCCTACGGTGCCGACAATTGATCTCAGCCGCCTTGCCACGTCATCGCCACGTCAGCATAATAATTGAGCTCTTAGCCGCCACGCCACGTGTCGCCTTATCCTCTTAGCCGCCTCGCAACGTGTCAAGCCCTCAGTGTGCCACGCATCACTGTTCCAGCGTAGCGACGCCAAAGGCCTTGGCGTCGCGACGCTGGAAGCTTTCCCGCGCCTATAAATTGAGCTCGAGATTTCAGAATTTGTTGTACCATTCTCTCCCATTTCTTTTATGTAAATAGAGAATTCTTCTCTCTCTAAGTTTCGTTTTATTTTTTAGTTGTTACTTTTGTAATAATTTTAATTACTTTTTGTAATAATAGTAATTTACTTTCTTTACTTTTTACAGTTTTTACTATTCACATGAGGAGGTAACTTCCCCAGCTAGGGTGAAAGGTAATTCTTTTACTATTGCTATTTAGATTAATCTCTCTTAAAAATAATATATTCACTATTTAAAACCTGACTAATCAAGGATACCGCTATATTGGTCGGTTGGTAATTTAATTTTAATATGGTTTAAACCTGACTAATCAATGATACCGCCAGATTGGTCGGTTGGTAATTTAATTTTGGTTCCGCCTTTATGGCTGGTTTATGGACAAATATTACCGCATTTATGGCTGGTTGGACTTAATTTGACTTAATCAAGGATACCGCCAGATTGGTAGGTTGGTAATATTATCACAAGTTTATATATTATTTTATGGGAGATATCTAAATTAGTAGTAGTAAAATTAATTCATTTTACCTTAGTATTTATTTTATTGTAATTTACCTTTCAGTATTTACTTTACCACAATTACTTTTCAGCATTTTTTATCTTTTATTTTACCAGCCCTAGTTATGTGTTGTAACTAAATAAGTTATCTGGGGTTGTGATGACTTTTAAATATCACCGGTTTATAAGGGGTTAAATTAAAGTTTGAGTAATATAAAGATTTATTTATTGAGTCTTAATCTTAATGCTTTTTAATTAACTGGCCATTAATAAAATTGATTAGGTAAACTTAAAATGAACTAGACATAGGGATTTTAAGTTTAAGACCTCAGACTCAATAGCCCACGATCTTCCTTGAGGATAGATAACCCTTTAATAGATTTCCTTACAGGATAGGAATATACCTTTCGGGCGGGGGTAGCCATAATTGGAACTTAATCTTAATAAATCTAGGTAATTTGGTTGACATAGACATATGGTTCAATTGGATTATACTAGGTATTTGTAATTGACCATCGGAAGAGGCTTTTACATAATTTATTGTTCCAGGTTAATAAATCAATATTTTACCCAACTATAAGTTTACCACTTCATCTTTAAAATGATATTAAAAGAAATTACAACCCTAGATAGTTTTTAATATTGAATTTTCTTAAAATCTACTTTCGAACAATTTTATTTACTTGTCTTTAAATTTAGAATCGTCGCCATTTCAAATCAATTAAACAACCTGTTAGATACTAGTAATCATTTGACCTCATAAAATTAATAGCTTAGGTATTAAGTCCTCGTGGGATCGATACTTTTTATACTACTTGAACGATACGTACGCTTGCGTTATACGTGTGTGTTTACGCCGGTCAGGAACTAAAGCAAACTTAGCAAGCAGAAAGATAAATCACAGAGTTTATGTGATTCAGCGGAAAGTGGCTCCAACCTACGTCCACAGGAGAAATGATGATATTTTATTACTGTTTGAGGTTAAGACCGACCCGAGCTACAAACGTGGGAATGAACTCATAAAAGGATCGAACATATCATGTCTTACACAAGTACGTTACAATTCTGTCAAATAGTCAGGTAATTGACCAGTTTTCACTCTCTATCTGAAGCTCTTGAATTCTTGCTTTTACAAGTAGTGAAATATGAAAATTACTTACCCTTGAATCTGAGACTTCAACCCCTCTATATAAGCTTCCAAATTCATTATTCCACCGCCTCGAACGTCATCCATGTTGGAGTTAGTGCTTGGAGTGTCAATCCAAATAATGTATTGTACATTATATTATATTATTTATTAATAAAATAACTACACTTTCATTTCAAACCTTATTAATGGTAATGTCATTATGTATATTAGATTGATATATATATATATATATAAACATGCTGAAAATTGTTAGTAAGTCCTAGACATGCCAGGGATCTCTAAGTCATGATATTGTGTGAATAATCAAAAATAAGTTTGCGGAATAAGCTTACATTGATCGGTTTGGATTTCAAAAAATCTTTGAATGTAGATGAAGCTCCAAGCTTTGTTGATGGTTTCCAACCCAAGGGTGAGTTTCCCTATCACCTCACAAGACTCCTTAACTGCTAACTTGCTTGATTTTTGAAGCAAAATCAAAGAGAGGAAGAAGACATGCTCACGGGATTGGAGGGGAGAAGAGAGAGTGTTTGGTTTTTGATATTTTGTTTCTAAAACAATTACCAAAATATGCCTTGCATAAAGTGGTTTATCTTTTCCAAAAAGAAAAAGCAAAGTCAAAGTGTGTTGGAGGGAAAATGACATTAAATGCCCTCAACCACTTCCATCACTCATGTAGACATTTGATGTAAGTTGGTGGGCCCCACCTCTTAAATTCAAAATTCAAGTGGCTTGCTCAACACACTTCGGGCTCGGGTTCGTTTAATCCGATTAAACGAATTTTCCGTCGCTACGTAATTAAATCCATTTTAATTAAATAATAATGCCTAGCAAAATTTTTACGAAAGTCGCTTGCGAATTAATTCAAAATTAATTCATTCGCCCGAATTAAAATCCAATTTTAATTCCGCTTTGAAATTCGATTTCAATTAATATATCCAATATATTATTTAATCGATTAATTCCAAATTAATCGCGTTTCCTCTTCTATTAGAATTTTATCCCAGATAAATTCTTACCGCAATTAATCCCAGATTAATTTTCTCTCTCTTATAATTAATCCTAGATTAATTTTGTTCGAGTCAAATGTCATCGGTGAATCTTTGGGAAGTGACCCAAGAGATCCCTGGATATGTTGGCAGTAAATTTGGTTGTCGGACTATCCGACACGTGCGTACGGCGTACCACGTTCTCACCGATTTACAAGACATTGTTGGCTTCTAGTAAAGCACCGTGCCTACCCAATTCTCCAGAAATATTCAACGAAGAATATATAATCTATATCATGCATAATAAACTATGTATTACGTATTACGATCCAGTATTGGATGTCACATGCTAGGCCCGAGGCTGGAATTGTGTCTGCCTCGTACGAAGTATATATCGGATTACTGCAACTAGTCTCTTTAATCGGATAATCATAACCTAGTCATATTACCCTGATAGCTGTAGCATATTAGAGTACTAGTTATGTATCCCTACGTGATCATCTTCTCCATATGACTGAAGTGATACTTCCATCTTGACATCACACCCAATACACTACGATTCTCAGTAAACCCAGAAGAGACGTACACAGAACCTGTTAAAGCCCCGAACGACCAAAACCAAAGCGTACTGATTTTCATAAGTATTAGCGATGCAAGTCTCAGGTCAAGACCACATACACCTACCCTGATGCGGATTCCCAAACACATAGTCATACTACCAATGAGATTCTGATGGGTCTATCCAGAGCGAAACTTTTCCCGGTCCAACGGCTAACAGAACCACCTATCACACCTGCATAAGTATCATATACTTAAATATATGAGAACTATGCCGTTAAGCTTCCATAACGCGCACAAGTGTAATACTAGTCTATTCCGCATTATCGATGTCCAGTCTCGATAATACTACGACTATGGATATTTAATGATTAAACCGTTCGTGGATTAATGTTGTCTCATATCTTATAAATCTGGAACTAATCATAAGGACTTTTATCATTTATATATATTCAAGTAATCAAATTACAAAATGATAAAATATCAATTTCATTTGTCACATAGTTAATTTGTACAAAAACCATAATGTCTTTTACAAATAGTGATGCTATGGGTCATAATTGTCCAACAATCTCCCACTTGGCTCATAGCCAATCACTCAAGTATCTAACATCTGAACTATGTACGTGTCGCTCAAACTTCTGTTGAGAAATAGCTTTCGTCGGCGGATTTGCAATGTTGTCAGCTGAAGCGATCTTTTCGATCTTCACATCTCCACGATGTATGATCTCACGAATCAGATGGAAACATCGAAGTACATGCTTGGATCGTTGATGAGACCGCGGTTCCTTAGCCTGCGCTATAGCCCCGTTATTGTCACAATACAAAGGAACGAGCTCAGCTGCTAACGGAACTACTCCTAATCCAATTAGGAATTTATGGATCCAAACTGCTTCATTTGCTGCCTCAGCTGCAGCGATATATTCCGCTTCTGTTGTTGAATCAGCAACAGTCTCTTGCTTGGAAGATTTCCAGCTCATTGCTCCGTTGTTCAAATAAAATATATGCCCAGATTGCGACTTAGAGTCATCTTTATCGGTTTGGAAACTTGCATCGGTGAACCCAGTCACCTCAAGTTCTCCATCTCCATAGACTAAGAAAGCATCATTAGTTCGTCTAAGATATTTAAGGATGTTCTTAACAGCAATCCAATGACTATCACCTGGATCGGCCTGATAGTGACTGTACATGCTCAAAGCATATGACACATCAAGTCGTATACATATCATGGCATACATGATCGATCCGACTGCATAAGCGAACGGGATCCGACTCATGTTATCTCTCTCATCTTGAGTTTTAGGACACATGTCCTTAGATAGAGAGACGTCATGTGACACTGGAAGCAGTCCCCTCGTAGACTGATCCATGTTGAACCTCTTCAACACTTTGTCAATGTACGAGCTCTGGGAGAGTCCAAGCAGCTTTCTGGATCTATCTCGGTAGATCCTTATTCCCAGATAAAGGCTGTTTCTCCCAGATCTTTCATGGAGAATTTTAATGAAAGCCAAGCTTTCACCGATTGTAGCATGGGAATGTTATTGCCAATAAGCAATACATCATCAACGTAAAAGACAATGAATGTCAGTGCGCTCCTACCAACCTTCTTATATACACAAGAATCATCTTCGTTTTGAATGGAATCATATTCTTTTATGATCTCATCAAAACATTGATTCCAAGAACGCGATGCTTGCTTCAATCCATAAATGGATCGATTTAACTTGCATACCTTGTTTGCATGTTTTGGTACGACAAAATTGTCAGGCTGTTGCATATAAACATCCTCCAAAAGGTTTCCGTTAAGTAAAGCGATTTTGACGTCCATCTGTCATATTTCATAATCGAAATATGCAGCAATAGCAAGCATTATCCGAATGGATTTAATCATGGCAACAAGTGAAAAAGTTTCATCGTAATCGACACAATGTCGTTGACGATACCCTTTCGATACAAGCCTAGCTTTGTACGTTTGTATGTTGCCATACATGTTCGTCTTCTTCTTGAAGACCCATTTACAACCAATCGGCTTAACGCCTTCTGGTGCATCAACTAATGCCCAGACTTGGTTGGTATACATGGAATCCATTTCGGACTTCATGGCATCTTGCCATAAAGCAGAGTCAATACCTTGTATCGCTTCCTCATATGTAGCTGGCTCATTATCCTCAATAAGATTAATATCTACGTGAGGTGAGATCAGAAACCCATACTTCTCAGGTTATTTTCTGACTCTCTCCGACCTACACGGTTATTGTGTATTAGAAGATTGTGGTACAGTCTCATCCCTAATGAACAGTTCGTGTTCCGTGAGGGAATCAATGTCAGGAACAGTATCACTATGATTTTCATCGAGTTCTACTTTCCTCTCACTTACCACTGCATTTAAGAATTCATTTTCAAGGAAACCCGCATGAAGAGCAACAAATACCTTGTTCTCTTGTGGGTTGTAGAAGTAATATCCTTTGGTTTCCCTAGGATAACCTACAAATAGGCACTTATCCGATTTGGGTTCTAGTTTGGTACCATCCAAACGTTTAACGTATGCCAAGCATCCCCAAATCTTTATGAATGAGAAACCTGGTTTCTTTCCTGTCCATATTTCATATGGAGTCTGTCCAACAGACTTTGACGGAACCTTATTCAAAATAAGTATTGCATTGTTCAATGCGTATCCCCAGAAGGAAATTGGTAGCTCAAGGCGACTCATCATCGACCTTATCATGTCTAACAAAGTTCGGTTTCTCCGTTCGGACACATCGTTTAATTGAGGTGTTCCATGAGGAGTCCACTGTGAAAGAATACCATATTCTTTCAAGTAATCCAGAAACTCATTGCTCAAGTATTCTCCACCACGGTCCGACCGTAATGTTTTAATACTTTTGCCGGTCTGTTTTTCTACTTCGTGTCGAAACTCTTTGAATTTCTCAAAAGTTTCCGACTTGTGTCTCATAAGATACACATAACCATAACGCGATGCACCATCCGTAAAGGTTATGAAGTATTCATATCCACCTCTAGCCTGGCTAGATATGGGCCCACATACGTCACTATGAATGAGGGCTAACAGTTCGATGGCACGAACACATTTACCGCTAAACGGCATTTTAGGCATTTTGCCTAATAAACAAGATTCGCAAACATCATATGAATTAGGATCAAATCCGTCCAAGTATCCACTATTCGAAAGGATAGATATGTGAGTCTTGTTAATGTGTCCCAGACGACAATGCCACATATAAGTTTCATCCGTTTTACCCATTTTGAGCCTTTTGTTTGTCATGATATACGTTTGAGATTCATTTATATTCCAAATATAAAGACCATTATTGGCATCAGCAGTACATATCTCAAAATCATCTTTATAAACAAAACACCCAATGTTTCGGAATACAAAAAAACACCCGCATTGGGTCAAACAAGATACAGAGATAATATTTCTAGTCAAACTAGGTACATAATTAACATCTGATAATGAAAGTACATGCCCCGATGGCAGTTCCAAAATATAGGTCACTACAGCTAAAACAAGGACTCTGGTTCCGTTTCCAACTCGTAGGTCAATCTCGCCTGAGGCCAGTCTCCTGCTAATCCTCAGATCCTGCACATCAGTACATATATGAGTACCACATCTAGAATCAAAAATCTAATTTTTAAAACTAGAAGTAGACATGTTTATTTCAATAACAAACATATCTGAAGTCGGAGCTTTAACCGCCTTCACTTCCTTCATGTGCGCCTTGTACTCATGGCAGTCACGCTTCCAGCGACCCCGTTTGCCACACTGCAGGCAGACATCTTGGGATTTGTCCTTTGCCTTCCCAGAAGACTTTGATGATTTGGCATTGCCTTTTCTTTTCTTCTTCTTCACACCTCCAGAAGCCTTCGGCCAAGCCTTTGCCTTCTGAGATGTCGAAGCAAAGTGCGCCTCGCGCTTCTTTCCCTTCAGAAGCTCTGGCTCTGCCTCTTTCAGCATCGCCATCAACTCTCCAAGAGTCTTCTATTGGTTCATCATATTGTAGTTCATGATGAACCCGCCCCAGCAGTCAGACAGAGACTGTACAATCAAATCTATGGAAGTCGCAGCCTCAAAGGTTATGCCCAGCTGACCTAGCTGTTCAATGTCAGCAATCATCTGCAACACATAGTGCTCGACAGATGTACCCTCTGACATGCGAGAGTGAAATAGTTTCTTCTGCAATTCATACTTATGTGATCTAAGGTTAGATATATGAAAGTCCTTCAATTTCAACATCATGTTGTAGGGATCCAACCCATTGTTTTGACGACGAAATTGAGGGGTCATTGCAGCAAGCATGACAGACTGAGCAGTTGAGTTGTCATCATTGTGAGTCTTCCAAAGCTCATGATCAACAACTCGCTCATGTCTAGGCTCAGGCCCGAGAGGTCTGTCTATTACATAGAGCAATTTCTCGGTTCCCAGGATAA
Source organism: Zanthoxylum bungeanum (assembly GCA_019454045.1). NCBI lineage: Eukaryota > Viridiplantae > Streptophyta > Magnoliopsida > Sapindales > Rutaceae > Zanthoxylum > Zanthoxylum bungeanum. The sequence goes on along the minus strand of SKCR01036796.1, from coordinate 243,141 downwards.
TCCTGAGATTCATCTCCCATTCTGGAAAATTGGAGTCGTTAAAGACATTATCGCCCATGACGATGTCTCTGACGCTAATCTTTGTAGTCATCTTGATTGCAATAGTCTAACTATTCAATTAACGATATCGGGTATAGTCAAATGTAATGATTACTATAGTCCAACTATATAATCAACTACAAATGAAGTTATGTTACAGTCCAACTGTTAAAAGAAAATAATAAAATATTAGTCCAACTAATATAAATAGATAACGACGAAAATAATTTAAAAGCGCGTATTTGACAAGTATTAAATGAAATTACAAATTTAATACTGGCCTCCCACTATTTTTCGGCGAGCCTCTAACCCTCTGTTGAGTACTCGGGAAACCCAGTTTCCTAGTGGGCTATGATCCCCGTTAAATAACACACAACCTTGACTTTGGCCAACAAGTTGTATGAAACTTAACTATGTAGATCTCTAAGATCAATTGGATCTCATCCAATTCCTAGATCTGGTAGGTGGACCTCCAAGTCCAAATATATATCCAATATATATATCCTAATATTTTCCTCTGAATCAACTAAGCCTTGGTTTTGGCTCAACAAGCTTAATGATTCCAGTTAAGCGCGACCCATTGACAGTGGGAAAGCTTCGTAATCCACGTCGATGTACAGAAGTGACCTTGACTTTGGCCAACAAGTCACAACTGCCCAAGACATGTGATATATAACAAAGCCTTTGTGGTTCAAACACATCCGCGATGGACATTGATCTTGGCTTTGGCCAACAAACCAATGTCAATCTTGGATCTTGAGAGAGAACCACTCAATGGAAGGAAAACATTTAATATTTGAGTGAGGGTTTTTCGCGTAAATTGGCAACCAATTTATTATCTTTGATTAGGTCTCATCATACACCCTTAAGCATGCATTCTAAAAGCATAATAAGGCGCGAATAAATTAATAATGATATGCGGATGGATATATAACAAATTATTCATAGAACAAATCTCTTCATTTCCTCTCTCCCGTTAGCATTATTCATACTTCTACCCAATTACATAATACATTAAAGAAACCTCATTTACATTGAGGGGAATTTGTGAGAATAGAAATACAAATAGTAAAGAGATAATAGGCTGGACACGCAGATCCAATTTAATAAATTCTAAATTTATTACAACAATTTCCAAAATTGCCCTCACCCATCTAATATCCATCTGATATACATTATTCATAAAAATACATCCAAGTATTCACACAAAGCATGTTATTCAATCAATCTAATCCAATTAATTAATCTTTGAATTAATAACCATCCAATGTTCAAACAACGATTTGATTTGCGCGAGTTCAACTCGTTTAAGAATAAATACTCAAAGTACGTATTTTTGAATTATATCGAACTACAATTTTAAATCCAATTTAATTTGTATCCAATACTAATTAGTATTTAATTCCAAATTAAATAATTACACTTATTTTAGTGCATTTTAGACTTAAATTCTAAATCTAATTCAAATGGGTCTCAAAGGCCCAATTAGTATCTAATACTATTTAATTAAAGTCCAATGGGCTTTTAATTAATTCTTAAGGCATGGGCTTTGGCCAATTATGGATCCAATCCAAGATTCCAAGACCCAATAAGGAATCACCCTTTTGCCAAAAATCAATTTAGGCCCAATTAAATTTTAAAAGGCCCAAAAGTCATATTTGGACTTTATGGAAATGGTTTTAGGCCCAATTTGGATCCAATCCAATTGTCCAAAACCATGTTTGGCCCAACCAAGCCCATTAAGCCCAAATACAACAAATTAGCCCAATCCAATTTAAAGACTAATTTATTCTAACATAATATTCCAAATATCACATTACTTTCTATTAAAGTGTAATTAACACAATTAATTTATTAATCTAATATATCAAAAACATTAATTAATCAAATTAATCATGCTTAATTATCCAACTCATGTCCAACACAAATTGAAGCAAAATCAATCTATTACATGCTTCACACTCCACGGCAATAGGGCACAAAATAATACTTAATTTAATTTCAATCCAATTAAATCAACATACAAGATTTATTTCATGCTTTAAACTAATCCAATAGTCTAAAATCAAAAAATTACCATGAGTATATAAGGGTTCATTTTCGGCCAAGCTCAAGAAATTGGGGAAAAATTAATCTAATCAATTTTCTCAATTCTTATGATGCACAAATCCAATTAATCATCATCAAAGCACAACCAAGCAACCAATTTTGAAAAAATCATACTCCAAGCACAAAATCCCCAAATAAAGTATACCAAGGATCTCTAAGTCATGATATTGTGTGAATAATCAAAAATAAGTTTGCGTAATAAGCTTATATTGATCGGTTTGGATTTCAAAAAATCTTTGAATGTAGATGAAGCTACAAGCTTTGTTGATGGTTTCCAACCCAAGAGTGAGTTTCCCTATCACCTCACAAGACTCCTTAAGTGCTAGCTTACTTGATTTTTGAAGCAAAATCAAAGAGAGGAAGAAGGCATGCTCACGACATTGGAGGGGAGAAGAGAAAGTGTTTGGTTTTTGATATTTTGTTTCTAAAACAATTACCAAAAAATGCCTTGCATAAAGTGGTTTATCTTTTCCAAAAAGAAAAAAGCAAAGTCAAAGTGTGTTGGAGGGAAAATGGCATTAAATGCCCTCAACCACTTCCATCACTCATGTAGACATTTGATGAAAGTTGGTGGGCCCCACCTCTTAAATTCAAAATTCAAGTGGCTTGCTCAACACACTTCGGGCTCGGGTTCGTTTGATCCGATTAAACGAATTTTCCATCGCGACGTAATTAAATCCAATTTAATTAAATAATAATGCATAGCAAAATTATTACGAAAGTCACTTGCGAATTAATTCCAAATTAATTCATTCGCCCGAATTAAAATCCAATTTTAATTCCGCTTTAAAATCTGATTTCAATTAATATATCCAATATATTATTTAATCGATTAATTCCAAATTAATCACGTTCTCTCTTCTATTAGAATTTTATCCCATATAAATTCTTGCCGCAATTAATCCCAGATTAATTTTCTCTCTCTTATAATTAATCCTAGATTAATTCTGTTCGAGTCACATATCATCGGTGAATCTTTGGGAAGCGACCCAAGAGATCCCTGAATATGTTGGCAGTAAATTTGGTTGTCGGACTATCCGACACGTGCATACCGCGTACGACGTTCTCACCGATTTACAAGACATGGTTGGCTTCTAGCAAAGCATCGTGCCTACCCAATTCTCCAGAAATATTCAACGAAGAATATATAATCTATATCAGGCATAGTATACTATGTATTGCGTATTACGATCCAGTATCGGATGTCACATGCTAGGCTTGAGGCTGGAATTGTGTCTGCCCCGTACGAAACATATATCGGATCACTAGTAACTAGTCTCTTTAATCAGATAATCATAACCTAGTCATATTATCCCGATAGCTGCAACATATTAGAGTACTAGTTATTTATCCATGCGTGATCATATTCTCCCTATGACTGAAGTGATACTTCCATCTTGACATCACACACAATACACTACGATTCTCAGTAAACCCAGAAGAGGCGTACACAGAACCTGTTAAAGTCTCGGACGACCAAAACCAAAGCGTACTGATTGTCGCAAGTATTAGCGATGCAAGTCTCAGGTCAAGAAAACATACACCTACCATGATGCGGATTCTCATAGACACATAATCATACTACCAATGGGATTCCGAGGGGTCTATCCAGAGCGAAACTGTTCCCGGTCCAACGGCTAACAGAACCTCCTATCACACTTGCATAAGTATCATATACTTAAATATATTAGAACTATGTCGTTAAGCTTCCATAACACGCACAAGTGTAATACTAGTCTATTCCGTATTATCGATGTCCAGTCTCGATAATACTACGACTAGGGATATTTAATGATTAAACCGTTCGTAGATTAATACTGTCTCATATCTTATTAATCCGGAACTAATCATAAGGACTTTTATCATTTATATATATTCAAGTAATCCAATTACAAAATGATAAAATAGCAATTTCCTTTGTCACATAGTTAATTTGTACAAAACCACAATGTCTTTTACAAATAGTGATGCTATGAGTCATAATTATCCAACAAAAATGACATCGACCTTAAAATAGTTATGAAGTAATATTTGACATTGGGTGGTCCGACATTGAGATAATATTACTATTATAAACTATTATTAATGTAAATATTCTTAGTCATTGGTTTTGGAATACGGTCGAATTTTTATAACCTAGAAGATTAGCACAAGTCGTAAATTGGAATTGGAGTTCCAATGGTTTAACCTGATGTACTATGAGCTTTGGAAGCTCGTATAGATATGTGGGTATTCGTTGAAGCGAATACTGAATGACTCACATATGATTTATAATAGTTGGAAGTATGATGAGTGGTAATTACATCACTTATTCCCACTCATTTAGCCTAATGTGTTGTATTGTTTCTCGAGTTTAATGAACGTTTTGATGTGTTTTGTTGTTATTTTGCAGATAAATAGAGTTTGGAAAGCATTAGAGGCAATTTGGACAAAAATGCGTCAACAGGGTATTTTTCGTCTTTTACGGTCGCGACGCTAAAGCCTTGCGCGTCGCGACGCCCAGCATGCGCCGGACTTGCTAACTTGCGCCTGTGCCACGTGTCGAAATGATTGGTCAAAACTTGCTAACGTGCGCCGATCATGCTAACGTGCGCCATGCCACGTGTCACCATCACAACGGTTATGCTAACGTGCGCCCGCAACCACGTGTTAACATCTGATTAGACAAACCAAGCGCGTGCCACGTGTCATCTCACCATTGGACCGAATTATTCACGAATCAGGTTCCGCCACGTGTCAAGCTGCTATTGGACCGAATTTCCCACCTATCAGCGCCTGCCACGTGTCGTCCCGATATTCGACCGTATCGCCAGCCAACCACAGCGTGACACGTGGCTCAATTATTACTGCCGACAGACGCGTGGTCAACCCGCGTGAACTGTTGCCAGCGTCGCAACGCTGGACCAAAATATGCCTATAAAAGGAGGCCGCCAGATTCATTTTTCTTCATGCTCTCCTTGGGAAATTCTCCCTGATTTTATAGGAAGCATCTATTTTTGTATATATAAATAATATTTTTAATTTATGTCTTTTAATTTTCAGTAATAGTAGTTCTCTTCTTCTACCTTTCTTTAATGTTTAGTAGTTAATTTACCGCTGGGGATAAGGTGAAGCTTTTATTTTTTAATTTAGATTAATCTCCCTTAAATATAATATGGAAATTATAATTCAAAATATAAAAGATTACCGCCTTAATGGCTAGTTTTATTTAATTGACATAATGTGGCACCGCCTATATGGCTGGTCTTTAGGTGACAGGTAATTACCGCCTATATGGCTGGTTTATGTTCAATTACTATTACCGCCTTTATGGCTGGTCGGACTTAATTTGACTTAATAAGGAATACCGCCTTTATGGCTGGTCGGTAATATCATGTTTAATTTTTGTATTATATTAAGGGAGATATCTAAATTATAAATAGTAAAAGTGGATCCTCAACCCCCAGTATTTTATTTTTATTCTAGGGAAGTGATGAAACACAATACACACACTTAATAATTGATTTTCTTTTTATGGGTAGTTCTTTAGTTTGTTTATTGAGTCTTAAGCTTAATGCATCTTGTTAACTGGCAATTAATAAGATTGATGGGGTAAATCTAAAATGAACTAGACATAGGGATTTTAGGTTTCAGCCTTAGATTCAATAGCCCACGATCTTCCTTGAGGATAGATAACCCTTTTAATAGATTTCCTTACAGGATAGGAATATACATGTCGGGGGCGGGGGTAGCCATAATTGGAACTTAAACTTAATGAATCCAGGTAATGTGGTTGACATAGACATATGGTTCAATTGGGTTATACTGGGTATTTGCGTCTGACCATCGGAAGAGGCTTTTGCATATTTTCGTGTTCCAGGTTAGCAAACTGAATTAGTACACATAAATAAGAGAATCAATTCATCCTTTTAACAGTATTGTGTGGAGTCACGACCCTAGATCTTTTGAGTCTGTTTATTTATTTTCCTTAGTATTTTATTTTGCAATTCCACATTCAACCAATCAAAGCAATCAATTCCCTTCTCCCTATAATTAGATATCTGTAAATAAATAGATTCAATAATTAATAACAACAGTAGGAATTAAGTCCTCGTGGGATCGATATTTTTATACTACTTGAACGATACGTGCGCTTGCGTTATACGCGTGTGTTTGCACCGGTCAAGTTTTTGGCGCCGTTGCCGGGGACTTATATTTCTTGAGTTGTTAATTTTGAAACTATCTAATTTACTTGTATCTAATTTTCTTTATTTTTATTTGTAATTTTTATTTCTTTCTTTTGTTTTCAGGTGGTTGAACAATGGAACACTACTGGGAGATTGAGAGATTACGAGCGTTACAAAAAGATACACCCCACATCTGGGAGCAACAGTCCGGTTTTCTGAGGCCTGTTGTCAAGCCCAACGATTATCATTGGATGCCAGAACCAAGTAATACTACATTTGCTCAACAGAACTCAATGTGGAGATGTGACATATGTAATGGTAACCACCCAAGCGATTATTGCGAGTACAACTACAATTCAGGGTGGCAGAACTATCAGAATCCTTCATGGTATGATGAGCTATCACATTTCACAGAGCCACATTTTCCATCTTATCCACCATCTACCTTTGATCTTTATCAAGAACCAGAACCATCCGAGGAAGATCAATTGATTCACATGTTCAAAGAACAGGGAGCTCGATTTGATGCACAAATTCAGAGTAACGCAGAATCCATACAGAGAATGACAGATCAGATCAGACAATTAATAGAAATCCAGAGCTACATACCTCAAGAACCATTTTCTGATGACACTGATGAAGCCTTTGAGTACCAATCATTTCATAATGACACTTCAACAGAGGATGAGGCTGAGCAGTATCAACAACCAGAGGTATTAGTTCAGGAACCCGAGCCGGCAAAGTCTCGATTTGATTTCTATTATTCAGATTCTGACGAGGATGAAGCTGAAATATTTGTACCAACTGCATCAAAAATTGGGGATGGAATTCTGTATCCTCAAAACGAAGATCTTGGAGATTGCATTGCACACATGTTTGAAGAAGATCTAACTGAGCCAATCAATTCACCTGAATCAGAGGATGAAGACCTAATGTCTGACTCGTCTTTTCATCCTCAGGTGGAACAAGAAGTAGAGCAAATAGAGGAGCAAATGTCTGACCTTAATAAAGATCCAGAACATTCAGGAGAAACATCGCTGTTTTGGGGAGTACAATCTAAAGATATCACCCAGAAGCTTGACAGAATGGAACTTCCATTCCAAGTCAAGCACCATATGAGACCTCCTGATTTTCTTTCTTTCTTTGCAGGAACTACTGGAGCGACAAAGTTTAAAAAGGTGGCACGAGCACTGAATGAGACAAAACTCTTTTTACCACTTTACCGTTGGAAGAGACCCTTCAAAAGCAATGCTCACGAGATTGTCTTTAATCGGACATCCAAAACGACGCTGAAACCTCCTTAACAGATGAATTTCAGTCACGTCTGGCTGAAGACGTAAAATTTAGCGCTAGCAGGGAGGCAACCCATGCGATTTGTAATATTTGTTTTCATATTTTGTGTGAACTTTTTAATTTTGTGTGTTATTTTTTGTAGGGAAAGGCATAAACGAAGCATTTTAAGACAGAAGGAATTGTGTTTGGCAATCAAAGATGAGAAACAATTCATTTGCGATGGCTGAGTAAGGAATAAAATCTTGAGACACATCCTAATGAATTTATACTACGCGAGTGGCGTATTGCGTACACAATTCTGTTGCCTTAATTATTGCTTTGATTTGCTTTTCTGTTGTAATTATCTTTATTTTCGTAGACAGGATCCAGACTTTTTGACCTTTCACGATTTCTTTTGTTGTTTAGCTAACAATCGTCCTTTGGAAGACATTAGTGCTATTATTACTCACCCTTTTTCAGATACTATAAATTCAGCTCGTCATTGCACTTTTGAAGGCATCCAGAGTTGAGAAAGAAATACATAAAAATGGAAGCCACTTCAAGAAGACGAGTTGAGAACATTTGTGTGTTTTGCGGTAGTACTGTTGGTACTAAACCACAATACATAGAAGCAGCACAGGAATTGGGTCGAGTCTTAGCTGCAAGGAATATGCACTTAATATATGGAGGAGGCAATCTTGGACTAATGGGGATTGTTTCAAAGGTCGTACAGGAAGGAGGCAGTCACGTTTTGGGAATCATCCCAAAACCCTTGCAGAGGCAAATCTTAATGAACCATCAAACGGAGAGGAACTGATCGTACCAGGTATGTCTGAACGACTGATAGAAATGATTAACCGTGCTGATGCTTTTATTGCTTTGCCAAGTGGCTTGGGCACATTGGAGGAATTTTTATTGTACTATCTTGGGTGAACCTAAACATACACCAGAAACCAATTGGGCTGTACAACGTTGATGGTTTTATGATTTTCTTTGTGTGTTTCTTGATGATGCTCGAAGAAATGGGTTCGTGTCAAAACCTTTAAAAGAACTCCTCTTTACTGCCAGAACTGCTCCAGATCTAATTGACCAACTCATAGCCTATGAACCAAAAGTTGACCTATCATATCAAAGATAAATTGGTCCGAGAACGATCGTGGTAAGAGGCGTAGAATTAATCTGGATCTTAACCTTTAATTTCCTGTAGATTTTCAGCTAACCAGGTACGACCTTCTAAACTCTTCTTCTACTTTTTAAGACATTGGGGACAATGTCTCATTTAGGTTTGGGGGAGGAAATTAGTTGATTAGTATCTTGTTTTTTTTTTTAGTTTGTATGTTGTTTTTATTTTCAGTCCAAAATTTTTCGAAAAATACAAAAAAATTGAAAAATTTTCAAAAATTACAAAAATATTTTGTGTTTTTGTGTTTTTATTTTGACTAAAAAGGTGAAATTGGTGAGAGAGGTAGCTGAGTAAGGAGTTTCCACTCCTGAGACGTATCAGACCTATTTCGAAACAAGTTAACTTTTGTTTATTTCATTTTAAATTATTTAATTTGTGAATTCTCCATAAAATGGACTAAAATGGATCTTCATATGCTCAGTTGGCAGATATTATCAACATATATAGTAACATACAGACATGAGCTAAAATTGAAAAGTTTGTAATATTCTGTGCTATAGTTTAATTGGAGGAAACATCTATAAATAGTAATGGAGTAAAAAAAAAAATCTGATGTACAAAAATAAAGTATCTAATATCCGGGTTATTAAGTCTGTAAGGGTGTTTTCTAGTGCCCTAAAACCAACTGGTTTGGGAGTCACTGACCCAAAGCTCGCTACATGGATCGAAGATGCTGCAAATATATATATATATGAAGTCTGGGTAATTAAGTCCGTATGGGTGTCTTAACACCTGGTGCCCTAAAACCAACTGGTTTGGGAGCCACTGACCCAAAGCTCGCTACATAGACGGAAGGTATTGTATATAAATAAAAAGTCGAAATTCAGAAAAATCAAAGAAAAATTAGAAAAATCAGAAAAATTATTCCATTGCTACAAAAAGGTGTGAAATCTGATATAACTTTAGGACAAAAATATTACTCTCTTATCAACTACATTGTGACTGTTGTGGGCAAAAATGAGTTGATTAATATTATGCTGGCTGTGTATATGGAGAATGGTAAAAATAATCGGAGAATTTACTTATTCGGTAATTTAGAAAGAAACAAAACAACTAATAACTTGGAGTAGAAGTTTCACTTGATTAGTCACTAACTTCTTTATTCTCTTTTCGCTTGTCATTTTGCTTTTGTGTGCATTAGTTTTAACTAACTTTTTACTTTTGTAAAACGTTTGTGGGTATCGTTGCTGTAAACCCTCACGAGACTACAACTCGTCCACTAGGGACACCTAGGGGTTTAAAGGCTTGTTGCATACGCTAAATGCAATCGTGATCCCTACGAAAGTGGCTTAGTTAATTTCGTTTCTTTTTGTTATTTTATTTTCTGTTTTGCTCGAGGACTAGCAAAATGTTAGGTTTGGGGGTGTGATGAGTGGTAATTACATCACTTATTCCCACTCATTTAGCCTAATGTTTTGTATTGTTTCTCGAGTTTTATGAACGTTTTGATGTGTTTTGTTGTTATTTTGCAGATAAATAAAGTTTGGAAAACATTGGAGGCAATTTGGGACAAAAATGCATCAACATGGATATTTTCGTCTTTTACGCGTCGCGACGCTAAAGCCTTGCGCGTCGCGACGCCCAGCATGCGCCGGACTTGCTAACTTGCGCCCTGTGCCACGTGTCGAAATGTGATTGGTCAAAACTTGCTAACGTGTGCCGATCATGCTAACGTGCGCCATGCCACGTGTCACCATCACAACGATTATGCTAACGTGCGCCCGCCACCACGTGTTAACATCTGATTGGACCAACCAAGCGCGTGCCACGTGTCGTCTCACCATTGGACCGAATTATTCACGAATCAGGTTCCGCCACGTGTCAAGCTGCTATTGGACCGAAATTCACACCTATCAGCGCCTGCCACGTGTCGTCCGATATTCGACCGTATCGCCAGCCAACCACAGCGTGACACGTGGCTCAATTATTGCTGCCGACAGACGCGTGGTCAACCCGCGTGAACTGTTGCCAGCGTCGCGACGCTGGACCAAAATATGCCTATAAAAGGAGGCCGCCAGATTCATTTTTCTTCATGCTCTCCTTGGGAAATTCTCCCTGATTTTATAGGAAGCATCTATTTTTGTATATATAAATAATATTTTTAATTTATGTCTTTTAATTTTCAGTAATAGTAGTTCTCTTCTTCTACCTTTCTTTAATGTTTAGTAGTTAATTTACCGCTGGGGATAAGGTGAAGCTTTTATTATTTTAATTTAGATTAATCTCCCTTAAATATAATATGGAAATTATAATTCAAAATATAAAAGATTACCGCCTTAATGGCTAGTTTTATTTAATTGACATAATGTGGCACCGCCTATATGGCTGGTCTTTAGGTGACAGGTAATTACCGCCTATATGGCTGGTTTATGTTCAATTACTATTACCGCCTTTATGGCTGGTCGGACTTAATTTGACTTAATAAGGAATACCGCCTTTATGGCTGGTCGGTAATATCATGTTTAATTTTTGTATTATATTAAGGGAGATATCTAAATTATAAATAGTAAAAGTGGATCCTCAACCCCCAGTATTTTATTTTTATTCTAGGGAAGTGATGAAACACAATACACACACTTAATAATTGATTTTCTTTTTATGGGTAGTTCTTTAGTTTGTTTATTGAGTCTTAAGCTTAATGCATCTTGTTAACTGGCAATTAATAAGATTGATGGGGTAAATCTAAAATGAACTAGACATAGGGATTTTAGGTTTCAGCCTTAGATTCAATAGCCCACGATCTTCCTTGAGGATAGATAACCCTTTTAATAGATTTCCTTACAGGATAGGAATATACATGTCGGGCGGGGGTAGCCATAATTGGAACTTAAACTTAATGAATCCAGGTAATGTGGTTGACATAGACATATGGTTCAATTGGGTTATACTGGGTATTTGCGTCTGACCATCGGAAGAGGCTTTTGCATATTTTCGTGTTCCAGGTTAGCAAACTGAATTAGTACACATAAATAAGAGAATCAATTCATCCTTTTAACAGTATTGTGTGGAGTCACGACCCTAGATCTTTTGAGTCTGTTTATTTATTTTCCTTAGTATTTTATTTTGCAATTCCACATTCAACCAATCAAAGCAATCAATTCCCTTCTCCCTATAATTAGATATCTGTAAATAAATAGATTCAATAATTAATAACAACAGTAGGAATTAAGTCCTCGTGGGATCGATATTTTTATACTACTTGAACGATACGTGCGCTTGCGTTATACGCGTGTGTTTGCACCGGTCAAAGTACACACCACCGTCAATAGGAATCTCCTCGAGTCGAGTAGCATATGTGATCCTTTGACTATAGGATATCATTGATTTTGTGTATAATCCTCCACACATAGATGCCATATATGTTAGAGATCTTCAATGGTCTGACCGCTATATGTTCGTTGGGTGTGGACCAATGCATTCATTAATCAAATGCGTATCAAAATAAGATCCGTTGGCTCATATGTGTACCATAAGTGGTTTAGGTATCCATGTGAGTAAGTCATGATTCTTAAGACTTTGGCCAAAGCCGATCGCTTAGGGTGGATCGCATATATCAGAAATGATTTTCTGATTAGTTGTAAAGAATCGTTGACATGTCGACATGAGATGTGCGCCTCAGAAATTTGACGGTGTAATCTATGTTTCCTAAGCACAACTCGGATAGCCTACGACGAAGGAATTGTTAAACATATGTGATGACCTCACCTCGACTTGTATAGTTCAGAAAGGTCGTTCGTGTTCTTCACGAATTCAGAGGTGGCCGAATTGCGTACATATTAGCTAGGCTTATATGACGAATGTGTCTGGACTTAGAGAGTCTCACAATATGAAGTGGACTCGTTGAACACTTAGGTAGCCGATAATTTTTGATAATAAATAATATTCAATATTATAATTATCAACCAAGATAATTAAATATTATTGGATAATAATGATTATTTACTTTGACCCAATTGGATTAATTGGATTAATCCAAAATTACACAAGGGCTTTGTTGTAATTTCAAAAATATCTCTATCATTTGAGGATATTTTGGTAATTATAAATATGTAATAATAGGTGTATTTGGCTTGATTTAATTGGATTAAATCAAAGTGGTAGACATGTAACTAATCCTTTAATTAAACTTTGTCTTGATTTAATTGGATTAAATCAAAGTGGTAGACAAAGGTGATTAGTCACACCTAATTATACATATTTGGACAAATTAGATTAAGCCCACATAAAAGTTGATTAGAACTTTTTTTAATTAAAAATTTTAAGTTTTTCTATAAATAGCAAACTTGAGTAAGATTTTAATCAAGTTTGAGAAATCTAAAAATAAGAAAGGGTTATAGAAATTAGTCTAAGTTAGAGAAGTGTTTCAAGAAACTTTGGAAGATCTCTACAACATTTCAATTAGCAGAAATCAAGATTGAATCTTGGAGTGAAACTTGCTAGCATTGGAATCAAGATTGGATCTTGGATTCAAGTTTGCTAACTTTAGAAGTTCTCCACAACATTTCAACAATGAGAAGTAAATTGAATCTTTGAATCAACCTTGTTAGGTAAGTTTGATATTCTCTTAAGTTATGTTTTTCATTAGTGAGTTATCATTAGTGAAACATATAATGATGAATTATGTATTGGATGCATAATAACGTAGCTTGAAGTTGAAATTAGACTAATAAATTGTGTATGGATGCTTTGGAAGTATAAACACAATATGCTTGTAATTGAGTCAAAATGTTTATGTTAGACATAATCATAAAATTAGAATTTGGAATTCTAGATAATAGCTTGGAGCTATGGCTACCATTCTAGAATTACTTGATCATATTTGGTGACATAGAATTGTTCATGAGTCATTTCATTGTGGGATTCTATTTTGATTCAAAGAAATGAATATATATATTTAGAATATATATATATATATATGTGTGTGTGTGTGTGTGTGTGTGTGTGTGTGTAACATGTGTTATAGTTGTTTTTGAAATTAAAATTATTTTGGGTGTTTTTAAAAGTGTTTAAGGTTTTAAGAAATTAAAAAAATTACAAAACAACTTCAGCGTATAGCAGCACGCGTGCTGCATTACAGCACAGCAGCTGCGCATGCTGACTGCTCAAGTAGCGTGCTCGGCCCGGGCGACGCATGTTTTTTCCAATTTTCTCCCCTTTTTGTTTTTCCGGACTCCGGTTTTTCCTTAAACACTCGTAATGGAATATTGTATTTCATTAAATATTTAAAAATACATTCATGCTAGATATCCACATATTAGACCCACTTATGCTGCGCAGGACACCGATCCGACCCTAGGGGTTCCACATCCGCCCCAACAATCTCATGTCACTTACTCATCATTGCGGCCATAATTTTCCTCAATCACCCTTAATATGGCCAATCATATCGATATATTTCTCTGCAACTGCATCGACCTATGACAACCTATAACGACATACGACGGCTATGCTCTTCCTTTATTCTGCCACTACACTGGCCTATGAAACCTGGCGGAGGCTATTTCCAATGAAAAATATTTCATTTTACACCGTCATCGTTAGTCTTCTAGAAGCACACATTCATACTTAGGGCATACGTCGCACGACCTTAGTATTGGTCGGCCTGTGATCTTATCTTCATTATTCGGGTCGACACACCGAGTGAGGTGATACAAATCAAAACTTCCTCTCTCTCTTTCAAAACAGATCGGGTCGTCAGACAATATCCTCATCGGGTCGGTCCCTAAACATTCTCATAAAACCCAAAATCAACACTCTTAAAGTGGTCGGGACGGTATCCCAATTTACTTTATCCTTCACGATGCTCCTGTTTTCAGGAGAACTCCTATGTACCATTATATCATGTCTCTTTGTAAAAACATCATCTCCTTCCGGACTATTGGGCATTTTTCATCAACTTTTAGCTAAATACAATCTCGATCCTACCCCTTCTTGATATTTAAACCTTCCTCGAGGTAAAATCCACCACCAACAGTTAACACTAGCTAAAATTTGATGGACAAAAGATTAATGAGTCCGATTTACCATTCTCATTTCGATTATATCACATTTCGATTACTAAACGCATCATGAATGTGGTTAAAATTTAAGTTTTGTGATTTGCACTGGTGGTTAATTCCTTCGTATGGTTATAAAAGTGGTTATTTTTGTAATAATACTTTCCTTTTAAAGAAAATGAAAGAGGATAAACATGTAAAACATTCAATGGCTACGCTGGCTCTGTAACTCTTCCGGTCGATCTTTCTCCATTCTTCGAGTAATCGCCTCTCGGTTCAACGCTGCACCTATTATACAAGTCCCCCAATTCCGGTAAGTTTCATTTTTTGTTCAATTATATCGTATATCATGCTTTATGGGTTTAACAGAAATGTAGTAGCATTTGAATTTGCAGTATGATATTTATCAAATTGAATTTTATTTTTATTTTTGCTTCGAGTCAGTGGATTATTATTATTATTATTTTAATTTTGTTTGGGTTCTGTTTGTGTATATTGTGGAACCAAGAACACAAATGAATCGTAAAATGGTTTAGAACTCATCTATGAATGAGTTTTTTTTGGGGGGGGGGGGGGGGGGTCTTGATATAGAGAGTGGTTGCCTATAATCTGAATTAGGAGTATATTAGTTCTTATGATGTGTTTCTTGTTACTATGAAATGAAAAGCTCTCGATTGAGACCAATTGTTCAGTTGTTTAAAAACCCATCATTTTTCCGATTTGATGACTGTTTCTATCTAATTGGTTTCTATATACAGCAATTGCAATGATGGGTCATCTAAATTCATGTTTCAAAGATAACCAACATTTTTAATTCGATATACTGCCTTCAAATTTATGCTATATTTCAATTTGTAGGTGTCTGGGTGTTAAGAGAAAAGGTAGATAGCCTTTTCATTTCTAAATTTGCATTCCTAATTTACATTTTTAAGCAGCTTCTGTGCAGAAATGTGTTTGATAACATGCCTCTCATGCCGTCAGTGAATCCTATTTTCGCTTGTTTTGAAAATAAAGTTTCTAATGCGATCTTATGCAAGTAGTATTTTTAATGACTTGAAATAAGGTTCCATTAATGACTTGAAATAAGGTTCCGGTGTTTTTTAAGTTTTGATGGTAGATTAAATTTTAGTGCTTGTATTTAAGCTCGCAAAGACATATGAATTCCTTCTGCAGGCAATGTTGAGGCATTCTTGCTGTCTGAGCTTGTTTTAAATAGAATTGGTAAGATTCTAGTTTATCTGAAACAGCTAGCATTCACACAAATTTTGTGAGAATAAACTTTTGGTGATGCAGTAGAAATCCAATTGTGTATTTTTCTCTGTTCGTCAACTGATCTAAATCTGTTTCAGAGGATTGCTTTTGTTTTTGAGGGTGGCCAGGTAGCATGGGAAACAAGCCTGCAGTGACTGTAAAGCAAGAAAAGGAAGAAATCTTCTTGAAAATTGTACCTCCCCTGGACCGTGCTTATGTCCGGTGGCTTGTTCGGGATCTTGAGATGATTCGTGGATTTACTCCAATAAGCCCACATCCGGTAAAACCGCCAGAGCATTATATTGAATACATGCGCTTGTATGGAAGGTTGGATGTGGACTTGGACGATCCTGATCTTGCCCACTTGTTCAAGTAGATCATCTTGACATTTACATTTTAAGGGAGAAGGAAAGGGAGTGGTGGGAGATTTGATTGTTGTAAATGCAATAAGTTACATTGTAGATCTCACATTAGTCTTTTGTTATCTGAAAACTAGAAAGTTCTTCTGATTGTTCTCGAAGTGTATTCAATGGATGAATTTCATTTGATTTAATTTTTTTCTGGAATTATTGAACCGCAGACCCCCAATGGAGAGACGCAGTTTTTGCATTTCATTGTGTTCTTTTTATGTATGTAATATGCCACTCTGGAGATGCAAACCCTCATATTGCATCAATGTAGTATGTTCAGAGTTCTTGCAATAATACAATATCAAAGATTCAAAGGCAAACCCGAATGGAACTTGGGCAAGGCTAGTTCCGAGATTTGGGTGGTCTTAGGCGAGTTCTTGAAAATGGGGGCTTAAGTTAGATTAAAGTTGTAAATTAATAATAGTATTGAAAGAATTTAAGGCCTCTAGGCCACAAAAATTCTTCAAAAAGTATTCTCATAAATGCGGCCTTAGGCCATAGCCTAGGTTGCCTATCCCTCACAACCAACTCGAACCTAAGACAAATCTATGTGAGATCCAAGATCTTCAATGATTGAAATTGTGACTGAAGATGGTGAAATTATGATCTAAAGTGAAATCGAAAGAAAATCATGGGTTTTATTTGTTGTAATTGGGCCTTATATGTGAATCCGAGTACTAGCTGCAATATGAGTTATGCTTTCTCGTGTCCAGTGAATGATTGGTCCTGTAAATATCAACGAATCCTTATTGATTAGAGTCTTTCTCTCTCTCCTGAACTCTCAATGATTTGCAATAAAGGTTTATGCTTGTAATTAATGATTTTTTTTTTCCAACCGAATCTTTTTCCTATGGGATTTATGATATTTATATGGTGCGCGGTGTTGAGGTGTCACCCCTCGGTTGACACTTGTACATTGCATGATGTGCACATAACATATTACATGCTCAAAAACGAGACTTAATTTGTTACCACTTGTAATTATGCATGTTAAATTATATTTTTCTGTCAAAATGGGTGGGTTGTCATTAAAGTCCAATATTCCATGAGGAATTTAATATTGATATGCAGATCGGAGATTTTAGTGGAACTGAAGTAGTCATTTGGATTCCGGAATGACATTCTTTCCAGGATGGGTACACCCCGGAGGATTGTCCTCTCCATTTCGGAATCATTTCCCACCACGGAGGGATATGAGGTGTCCCTCCGGAATGGATTAACTCAAGGTGCATAGACACCATAAGGCATTCCAAATTCTCATGTCCAGTAGCACAGTTGTGTTGCGATAGGTGTCGCTCCCTAATTGGACCAATTTCTTATTGCGACATGCCTACTTGCAGTATCTCGTAGAGGAAGCTTCATTCGTATCGTTGACATATGTCTTCCATGGTAGTGCCAATTTTACACACCTACATTCAGTCCTTCATCATACCGTTTATTTGAGATAAGCAGTGCTTAGTGTTAGGGTTGGTGCTCAGAGCGCCAATTTTATTATGTATTTCCATGTAAATACAAATGTAACATTTTTATTATGAATAAAATAAACAGTTTCTTTTATACAACATCCTCTTTTATATGGTAAAGACGTAACAGACCTTAGAATGATTAGTTATGATACTGTTGCAAAAGCGTCGCAACTGACATTGAGTTGTATCATGACATTTTCATTCTTAAACAGTTCCTGGTCAAGGTTTACACTACTTGGTCAGTAAAGTAAAATCGTTGAGACTGGTACATGTCGTATATCGGAATCTTGGATTCCGATGGTTTCTCAATGAACCATGAGGCTTGGAGACTCGTATAGACGTGTAGGTGTTTATAGTTTATAAACACTGAACGACTCACCGAAGATTCTTAATGGATGGTACACCAACGTCAATAAGAATCTTCTCGAGTTGAGTGAGCATAATGATTCTTTGACTTGAGATACCACTGTGGATATTTGAGTTATCTTCCACACTTATATGGCAGTCACGTCACCAATCTATTTAGATCAGACCTCCGCATGTTCGTTGGGTGTGGACTGATGCTCAGGATATCCCTTGTGTATCAAAAAAAGATCTGTCAGTTCTCTGTACAGATCATATGTATTCAATATAGAATTAGCAATCTATTAAATCCATGGGCCCGTGGTACACAATAGAAATCAGTTCTAAGTATTTTTTAAGGGATTGCTAATAGAAACGTCAACGTGATTATATCTATAGAGTTTTGACGTTTATATCTATATCTCTGGAATAATCCGGATACCTGTGACGGAGGAATTATATGTATGCTATGACCTCGACCCGTATGGTTCAGAGAGTTTATCTGTGTTCGTCATAATTTACAGGTGGGTAGATTATGGACATGAAATTTGATTTTGTGACGGATATGTCTGAATATAGAGAGTCTCACTAATGAGATATACTCGTAGAACACTATGACAACTTTTATGAATAATACTGATTATTTGTAAGTCGTTTAACAGTTAAACGAAAAATACATGCGAAAGGGACCTAATCGTCATTTCTTAATTAATGTATATGTGTATTTAATATTTGATATTATTAAATACACATTAATTAAATGTTAAATTGTGATATTTGACATACATCATTAATATATATGTACTTGAGTATTTAAAGTAAATATTATAAATATATTTAAAATATTTATATTTAAATATATATTTAATTATTTAATTGTTAAATAATTAAAGTAATGAAAATATAAATATCTTTATCATTATTAATGATTAGGAAATGACATGTTTTAATTGGTAACACTTGTAAATGTGATGGTGATCATTTTGAACAAGTAACCTTGACTAATCTAATTGAAACAAAAATTTTTATTTTTATTTTTATTTTTTTGTTGATATTTTCGGCCAAAGGGGGAATGTTTAACAAAAGTGTTTTGTTTTCATTTTTCAAAGACATACAAGTTATGAAAATAATTACAAAGTGAGTTGAGAGAAAAGTTTAAGGGAAAGAAAGAAAACAAAGCAAAAACTTGGTATTTTGTAAGTATGTTTCTACATCCTCCAACATGGAAATTATTTCTATTATTCGTAGCTTCAATTTGTGTTGCTAAGATTATGTCTCTACTCTTTTAGTTTGTAATTAAATGTGTTGGAAACTTGTTTGACAGTGTTTTGCATGTATGAGTGATTAAGCTTATTTGATTAATTAGTCATCAAAGTTGTCATTCTAGAGTTTTAATCCAACTCAATTATAACATAGAATTGTTCTCAAGTTATTTAAGTGGTGAGACTTGTTGGTGAATTAAAGAATTGGATTAAAGTATTGAATTTGTTTAATTTCTCAATTTGTAGAAATTGTAAAATTAGGGTTCATAACCTTTACCAAATTTGGGGATTTTCATATATGTGATGTAATTTGATGTATATATGATGTATGCTAAATTTGGGATTGATTGGATTCGATCTTGACATGTTTTGAACTGAAAATGACCAAATTGCAAATCCTGGAAATTATTGGGGTTGTTCGGTAATTTCAGAAAAATTGGGGATTTGGGTTGCAATTTGTATTTTCATGTATTAGACATGTATAAATCATTTTAGGATTGATTTGGAATCAATTAAATAAGTATTTTACAATTTAAGGACCAAAATGATCAAATTGTAAAGTTTATGGGTAAAGGAACTTTGATTTCTTGGGTTAAAATTTCAGATTTTAAGTATTTGATAATTAAATAAATAAGTTTTAATTGATCCTAGAAAAATTTTGAAATCGGCAAACTTTGATTTTTCGAGTTCCGCTGCGCTAACTCTGTAATTCCCTTTAAAAACCCTACAAAATGGTATCAGAGCGAGTCTGATTCTGGACACCCGATATGATTATGCCTTTAAAATTCAATGTTTAATCTAGTCTTTACTTTATGAATGCATGTGTTTATTTAATTTGATTAAATAAAATAAAAGCATATTTGCGGGAAAATCCCTATTTAAAAATAAGGTTTTTATTTAATATGTATTTGATGCATATTACTTGGTCCGTCTTGTCAATACCGCTTATCGATAAATTATAAGCGACTATATCCGAGAACGTGCTAAAGCTGTGAGGATATGGCCGGTAGAAATTTATATGTGCCGGATATATTTGATATTAGGTGAATTCAAGCGAAAATGGAATCCTGAATGTGCCAAATCTATCAGGGTTACGCAAGTATCTTGAATTTATCATTAACAAGTTTAACCTTGGTTCGACTCCTTGTGCACGTGACAAAGCTGTCACAACGAGAAACGACCAGGACTGAAAACCCAGGAGTCATTGGTGAGTGATCGACAATAAGTTGTCTACCTAATGAATATATGTAGGTGAGAACGTGCGAAAGCTATGAGCTGAAATATATTCACGTGGTCCACCTTTTACTATTATGTTATGATTTGATTATCGCATGTTTTGTATTCTGTTTAAAGATTACAGTATTGCATGAAATAGTAGGATAGACATTTTTAAATTACAAATCCATGATTTATTTAATGCTTATAATATAATATGAAACTATTTTTCTGCTAACAGTTGATTCGTTGTCTATTTGATAAATTTGCAATGGTGGCACCTTCGACCAATCCTTTTGCTCGTATGCTTGATACGACTAATCTAAAAGGCACTGAGAACTTTGCGAATTGGATATGGATTTGAGGATTGTCCTCAATTCCGAAAAGTTGAGATACATTTTGGAAGGTCTATTACCGCTTGATATATCTCTGGATTCATCGCCTGAAGAGATGAAGACTTTCCGTAAATGGAAAGATGATAATTTAAGAGTTAAATCATTCATTCTCAGTTCTCTTTCTTCTGAACTGAAGAGGTAATACTTTGAGATGCACGATGCATATAGCATGATGACACAACTTAGTGAATTATTCATGAACCAAGAACATGTCATGGTTCATAGAGTTGCAATGAAATTATTCCATTCTAAACTTGATGAGGGGCAGGCTGTGAGCCAGCATGTGCTTCATTTGATCAATTTGATCGTGCAATTGAGGCGCAATGACTTCCCTCTCAATGATACTCTAAGACATAGTGTCATTCTCGGTTCGCTCCCAGCGTCATATCGTCAGTTCATAATGTACTTCAACATGAATGAGATTCACTACTCTTACCGTGAGTTGCATAGGATGCTTCTCACATCGGAGGAAGATTTAAAGAATGGAGTTATGACTCGCCTTCCGAAACCCACTTCACTTTCCGTTTCTTCCCAATCCAAGTCGAAGAGGAAGAAGACTAAAGGAAATAAGAAGAAAGGTTTCAATATTCCTCTGCGGGCTAAGGTAGCGAAGCCCAAGAGAGCTTCTGAAGATAAGTGCCATCACTGTCAGAAATTCGGGCATTGGAAAAGAAACTGTCCCAACTACCTCGCACAGATATGGAGGGAAAAAGCATCGACATCAGGTACTTTTATTTTTCCTATTATTGATATCTCATTGGTTTGTGAAGTTATGATATCTAATTGGATTTTAGATTCTGTTTATCCTATTTACATTTGTAATACGTTGCAGGTGCTGACGGAAAGTAGACGGCTGAAATCTGGGGAGATCCAGTTGTGATTCGGGAGTGGCGACTCTCTGGATGCGGTTGCAGTGGGCATATGCGAGATTCCATTACCCAGTGGGAGACTTTTGTTAAATGAATGCTTTTTTGTGCCAGGATGTGTAGCTAATATTATGTCTATTTTGTATTAGATATTGAATGATATAATATAAATATTAAGAATCGTTCTTTGTATTTATATGATAGAAATAATATTCAGATCCTATGTTGTCCAAATGAGCATGGTCATTACATATTGCGTACCTCACAAGATATCTTTAATAATAGAATTAATAAACGTAAACAATATGATATAAATAATACTGGACTATGACATATGAGGTTGGGTCATATAGGCGTGAAACACTTAACCCAGTTGGTTAAGAATGGTTTGATACATGATGACCGACGTAAACACACACGTATAACGCAAGCGCATGTATCATTCAAGTAGTATAAAAATATCGATCCCACGAGGACTTAATATCTAATCTATTAATTTTATGTGGTCAAATGATTACTAGTATCTAACAGGTTGATTGATTGATTTGAAATTGTGACGATTCTAAATTTAAAAGCAAGTAAATAAAATTGTCGAAAATAGGTTTTAAGAAAATTTAATATTAAAAACTATCTAGGGTTGTGATTTCTTCCAATATCATTTTAAAGATGAAGTGGTTATCTTAAAGTTGGGTAATATATTGATTTATTAACCTGGAACACTAAATTATGTGTAAGCCTCTGTCGATGGTCAGACACAAATACCTAGTTTAACCCAATTGAACCATATGTCTATGTCAACCAAATTATCTGGATTCATTAAGTTTAAGTTCCAATTATGGCTACCCCCGCCCGACAGGTATATTCCTATCCTGTAAGGAAATCTATTAAAGGGTTATTTATCCTCAAGGAAGATCGTGGGCTTTTGAGTCTAATGCTGAAACCTAAAATCCCTATGTCTAGTTCATTTTAGATTTACCAGATCAATTTTATTAATGTCCAGTTAATGAAAAAGCATTAAGATTAAGACTCAATAAATAAATCTTTATATTACCCAAGCTATAATCTAACCCCTTATTAAACGGTGATATTAAAAGTCATCACAACCCCAGATAACTATTTTAGTTACAACACATAACTAGGGCTAGTAAAAACTTGAAAATAAAAGACATAAAATAAAAATGCGGTAAAATAAATACTGAAAAGTAAATTACAATAAAATAAAATGCTAAGGTAAAAGGAATTACTTTTACTACTACTAATTTAGATATCTCCCATAAAATAATATATAAACTTGTGATAATATTACCAACCGACCAATCTGGCGGTATCCTGATTAAGTCAAATTAAGTCCAACCAGCCATTAAGGCGATAAAAAGATTTGTCCATGAACCTGCCATATAGGCGGTAAGAAAGTTTAATTACCAACCGACCAATCTGGCGGTATCCTTTATTAGTCAGGTTTAAAAAGTGAATATATTATTTTTAAGGGAGATTAATCTAAATAGCAATAGTAAAAGAATTACCTTTCACCATAGCTGGGGAAGTTACCTCCTCATGGTAAATAGTAAAAACTGTAAAAAGTAAAAAAACAAGTAAATTACTATTATTACAAAATGTAATTAAAATTAATTACAAAACTAAAAAAACTAAAAAACTAAAAATTAAAAGAAAGTAGAGAGAGAAACTCTCTCTTTACATCAAAGAGATAAGAGAGTGTGGTACATCTAAAACTGAAATTTGAAGCTCTATTTATAGGCCCCGGAAGGCTTCCAACGTCACGACGCCAAGGCCTCTGGCGTCGCTACGCCAGATTTTGTCGACGTGGCATGCACTGGTTCGCCGGTTTGCAGATTCTAGATAAGCTGATAAGATGACACGTGGCGAGGTGGTTGTGCTTCAATAATTGTGACACGTGACGGCTTCTGATTGGTCGATGAGATTCTTATCCGCCACGTTTCAGATAAGGATTAGATACTCGATGATTGATGCTGACGTGGCGGTGACGTGGCGACACATGGGAAAGAGACTGTCGGCACCGTAGGATTGCGACACGTGGCACTTCCTGATTGTTTGATGATGACGTGGCGGTGAGTTGGCAGTTTGACTTGGTCAACCTGGTGATGTGGCTGATGACGTGGAGTGACACGTGGCATACGTGGCAATGATGACTTTCGGCACCGTAGGATGCTGACACATGGCACGGTGCTTGTTAGCAGATCGGCTGTGATGGTGATACGTAGCACGGCGCACGTTAGCAAAGTCAAAATTTTCTCAGATTCTGATTTGTGGACTCGGCGCACGTTAGCACAGTTCGGCGCACGTTAGGCATCGCGACGCTGAAGGTCTTGGCATCGCGACGCTGAAGGTCTTGGCATCGCGACGCGGGAAATTACCAAAATGTCTTTTTTCGTCCAATTTTCACTGTTTTGGCCCAAATCACCTCCACAATGTCCTCAAACTTTATTTATCTATAAAATAACACAAAACACATCAAAATATTCACGAAATAAGAAACTATACAAAATATTAGGTTAAATGAGTAGGAAATAGTGATATAAATACCACTCATCACACCCCCCAAACCTAACATTTTGCTAGTCCTCGAGCAAAACACAAAATAAAATAACAAAAATAAAATTAACTAAGCCACTTTCGTAGGGATCACGGTTGCATTTAGCGTATGCAACAAGCCTTTAAACCCATAGGTGTCCCTAGTGGACGAGTTGTAGTCTCGTGAGGGTTTACAACAATGATACCCATAAATATTTTACAAAAGTAAAAAGAAAGTAAAACTAATGCACGCAAAAGCAAAAAGACAAGCGAAAAGAGAATAAAGAAGTTAGTGACTAATCAGGTGAAACTTCTACTCCAAGTTACTAGTTGTTTTGTTTCATTCTAAATTACCGAATAAGTAAATTCTCCAATTATATTTACCATTCTCCATATACACAGCCGACAAAATATTAATCAACTCATTTTTGCCCACAACAGTCATAAGTGCAGTTGATAAGAGAGTAATATTTTTGTCCTAAAGTTTTATCAGAATTCACACCTTTTTGCAGCAATGAAATAATTTTTTCAGATTTTTCAGATTTTTTTCCTTGATTTTTTTTATTTATTTATTTATATACAATATCTTCCATCTATGTAACGAGTGTTGGGTCGGTGGCTCCCAAACCAGTTGGCTTTAAGGCACCAGGTGTTAAGACACCCCTACGGACTTAATTACTCAGACTTCAGATATATATATTTTTGCAGCATCTTTGATCCATGTAGCGAGCTTTGGGCCAGTGACTCCCAAACCAGTTGGCTTTAGGGCACTAGGTGTTAAAACACCCTTACAGACTTAATAACTCGGATCTCAGACGTTTTTTTTTTTACTTTATTGCTTTTTGAGATGATTCCTCCGATTAAATTAGAGCACTGAATATTACAAACTTTTCAATTTTAGCTAATGTCTGTATGTTACTATATATGTTGATAATATCTATCAACTGAGCATATGAAGATCCATTTTAGTCCGTTTTAAGGAGAATTCACAAATTAAATAATTCAAAATGAAATAAACAAAAATTAACTTATTTCGAAAATATGCTTGAGATACGTCTCAGGAGTGGAAACTCATTACTCAACTATCTCTTACCAATTTCACCTTTTTAGTCAAAATAAAAAAATAAAAAAAAAAACACAAAAACACAAAATATTTTTTTAAAAATTTGAAAATTTTTCAATTTTTTTGTATTTTTCGAAAAAATTTGGACTAAAAATAAAAAATAACACACAACTAAAAACAAGGTACTGATTAACTAATTCTCTCCCCCAAACCTAAATGAGACATTGTCCCACAATGTCTTAAACAGTAAAAGGAGAGTTAAGAAGGTCGTACCTGGTTAGCTGAAATCTACAGGAAATTAAAGGTTAAGATCCAGATTAACACGACGCCTCTTACCACGATCGTCCTCGGACCAATTTTATCTTTGAAATGATAGGGTCAACTTGTGGTTCATAGGCTATGAGTTGGTCTATTAGATCCGGAGAAGTTCTGACAGTAAAGAGGAGTTCTTTTAGAGGTTTTGACACGAACCCATTTCTCCGAGCATCATTAAGAAACACACAAAGAAAATCATAAAATCCATCAACATTAAACAGTCCAAGCGGTTTCTGGTGTATGTTCAGGTTCGCCCAAGATAGAACTATAAAAATTTCCTCTAATGTACCCAAGCCACCTGGCAAAGCGATAAAAGCATCGGCACGGTTAATCATTTCTACCAGTCGTTCAGACATACCTGGCACGATTAGTTCCTCTCCGTTTGATGATCCAATAAGATTTGCCTCTGCCAAGGGTTTTGGGATGATTCCCAAAACATGATTGCCTCTCTCCTGTACAGCCTTTGAAACGATCCCCATAATTCTGAGATTGCCTCCGCCATATATTACGTGCATATTCCTTGCAGCTAAGACTCGACCCAATTCTTGTGCTGCTTCTACGTATTGTGGCTTAACACCAACACTACTACCGCAAAACACACAGATGTTTTCAACTCGTCTTCTTGAAGTGGCTTCCATTTTTTTATGTATTTCTTTCTCAACTCTGGATGCCTTCAAAAGTGCAATGACGGGCTGAATTTATAGTACCTGAAAAGATGAAGTGGTTATCTTAAAGTTGGGTAATATATTGATTTATTAACCTGGAACACTAAATTATGTGTAAGCCTCTGTCGATGGTCAGACACAAATACCTAGTTTAACCCAATTGAACCATATGTCTATGTCAACCAAATTATCTGGATTCATTAAGTTTAAGTTCCAATTATGGCTACCCCCGCCCGACAGGTATATTCCTATCCTGTAAGGAAATCTATTAAAGGGTTATCTATCCTCAAGGAAGATCGTGGGCTATTGAGTCTAAGGCTCAAACCTAAAATCTCTATGTCTAGTTCATTTTAGATTTACCAGATCAATTTTATTAATGGCCAGTTAATGAAAAAGCATTAAGATTAAGACTCAATAAATAAATCTTTATATTACCCAAGCTATAATCTAACCCCTTATAAAACGGTGATATTAAAAGTCATCACAACCCTAGATAACTATTTTAGTTACAACACATAACTAGGGCTAGTAAAAACTTGAAAATAAAAGACATAAAATAAAAATACGGTAAAGTAAATACTGAAAAGTAAATTACAATAAAATAAAATGCTAAGGTAAAAGGAATTACTTTTACTACTACTAATTTAGATATCTCCCATAAAATAATATATAAACTTGTGATAATATTACCAACCGACCAATCTGGCGGTATCCTGATTAAGTCAAATTAAGTCCAACCAGCCATTAAGGCGGTAAAAAGATTTGTCCATGAACCTGCCATATAGGCGGTAAGAAAGTTTAATTACCAACTGACCAATCTGACGGTATCCTTTATTAGTCAGGTTTAAATAGTGAATATATTATTTTTAAGGGAGATTAATCTAAATAGCAACAGTAAAAGAATTACCTTTCACCCTAGCTGGGGAAGTTACCTCCTCATGGTAAATAGTAAAAACTGTAAAAAGTAAAAAATAAGTAAATTACTATTATTACAAAACGTAATTAAAATTAATTACAAAACTAAAAAACTAAAAAACTAAAAATTAAAAGAAAGTAGAGAGAGAAACTCTCTCTTTACATCAAAGAGATGAGAGAGAGTGGTACATCTAAAATTGAAATTTGAAGCTCTATTTATAGGCCCCGGTAGGCTTCCAGCGTCGCGACGCCAAGGCCTCTGGCGTCGTTACGCCAGATTTTGTCGACGTGGCACGCTCTGGTTCGCCAGTTTGCAGATTCTGGATAAGCTGATAAGATGACACGTGGCGAGGTGGTTGGGCTTCAATATTTATGACATGTGGCGGCTTCTGATTGGTCGATGAGATTTTTATCCGCCACGTGTCAGATAAGGATTAGATACTCAATGATTGATGCTGACGTGGCGCTGACGTGGCGACACGTGGGAAAGAGACTGTCTGCACCGTAGGATTGCGACACGTGGCACTTCCTGATTGGTTGATGATGACGTGGCGGTGAGGTGGCAATTTGACTTGGTCAACTTGGTGATGTGGCTGATGACGTGGCAATGGCGTGGAGTGACACGTGGCAAACGTGGCGATGATGACTGTCGGCACCGTAGGATGTGACACGTGGCACGGCGCATGTTAGCAGATCGGCTGTGATGGTGACACGTGGCACGGCGCACGTTAGCAAAGTCAAACTTTTCTCATATTCTGATTTGTGGACCCGGCGCACGTTAGGCGTCGCGACGCTGAAGGTCTTGGCGTCGCGACGCGGGAAATTACCAAAATGTCTTTTTTCGTCCAATTTTCATTATTTTGGCCCAAATCACCTCCAGAATGTCCTGAAACTTTATTTATCTACAAAATAACACAAAACACATCAAAATATTCACAAAACTCAAGAAACTATACAAAATATTAGGTTAAATGAGTAGGAAATAGTGATATAAATATCACTCATCACATGATCTCACCATTGAACCTTATCTAACTTGCGAATCTTGCATTCGGGGTAAAATGACCAAAACCCTATTTTCGGGTGTTGGACACCGAGCCACTGACATATTGGAACTCGTACATTCTGATGTATGTGGTCTCATGAGTCGGACTGCACACAGTGGTTTTTATACTTCATCACCTTTACCGATGATCTATCACAGTACGATTATGTTTATTTTATGAAACATAAATCGGAAACCTTTGAAAAGTTCAAAGAATTCCGAAATGAAGTTGAAAAATAGACTGGTCAATATATTAAATACCTTTGATTTGATCGAGACGGTGAATATATGAGTGGAGAGTTCACTAATTATTTAAAGGAGAATGAGATTCTCGCTCAATATACTCCTCCGGGCACTCCGCAACACAATGGAGTGTTAGAGAGGAGAAATCAGACTTTATTGGATATGATCACATCGATGTTGAGTTATACAGATTTGCCCTATTACTTATGGGGTTATGCTCTTTTAACTGCAGCACATCTTTTGAATAAGATTCCTTCCAAATTTGTTCCTACGACTCCGTATGAGATATGGACTGGTAGGAAACCGAATCTTAGTTATGTTAAGATTTGGGGGTGTCATGCATACGTCAAGATGCCTCAGCAGAATAAGCTTTTACCTCGAGGGTAGAAGTTTAGGTTTGTTGGATATCCTTCAAATATGAAAGGATATTTGTTCTATGATACCGAGCATCGAAATGTGTTCGTAGCTCGCTTCGTAAAATTTCTAGAGATAGAACATTTGTCTGAAGGTGGTGATCATAGACAAGTTGAACTTGATGAAGTACAACATGGAACCAACGAACTAACGGAGGAATCTGAAGTTCAAGATGATGAAGAACCTTCAACACACACACTTCGTAGGTCACAAATGGTATCTAGACATCCTGAACGCTTGTATTTGATACAAGAAAAGAGTCTTGATGTTCACTTAGTTGAAGAGACTGACCCTTTTACCTATAGAGAATCGATGTTGGACATCGACTCCGTGAAGTGGCAAGACGTCATGAAATACGAGATGGACTCAATGTATGAGAATCAAGTTTGGAACTTGGTTTCGCTTCTCGAAGGAGTTGTTCCTATCGGTTGTAAATGGATTTACAAAAGAAAGCGTGGGCCCGATGGAAAGGTTGAAACCCTTAAGGCCCGACTGGTAGCTAAAGGTTACTCGTAGCGACCTGGTGTCGACTACAATGAAACTTTTTCGCCAGTAGCAATGCTAAAGTCTACAAGAATTTTGATGTCAAGTACCGTTTATCATGATTACGAGATTTGGCAAATGAATGTCAATATGATTTTTCTAAATGGGTTTCTTGATGGAGAAATCTATATGGAACAGCTTGAAGGTTTTGTATCCAGCAAGAACTCGGGCATGGTATGCAAGCTGAAGAAGTCCATTTATGGACTTAAACAGACTTCACGAAGTTGGAATCTTTGATTCGACGAGATAATCAAATTGTCTGATTTTCTCAAGAATTCGGAAGAATCATTTGTGTATAAGAAGGCCAGTGGGAGTATGGTGATATTTTTAATTCTCTATGTTGACGACATCTTTATCATTGGGGATGATATCAGGATGATGCAAGGCATCAAAGCTCACCTCTGTAAGAATTTCTCCATGAAGGATCTGGGTGAAGTTTCTTATGTCTTAGGCATAAAACTCTATAGAGATAGAGAAAGAAAGCTTATTGGATTATCCCAATCAACGTACATGGATAAGATCTTAGAACGGTATAACTTTGGTAACTGTAAGACAACAAACATACTTTTCAGACATGACTTACATCTTTCGAAGAAGATGTGTCCATAAACAGAAGATGAGAAGATTAGAATGTCTAATCAGCCTTATGCTTCATGTTTGGGCAGCATCATGTATGCCATGTTATGTACTAGGCCTGATATCAACTTCGCAGTTAGTGTGACTAGCAGATATCAGTCCAATCCAGGAAAAGACCATTGGATGACCATTAAACATATCATCAAGTATCTTAAAGGTACTAAGGATAAATTTATTATTTATGGAGGAAACGAACTGCAAGTTAATGGGTATAAGGATTTCGATTTCCAATCGGATCTTGATGATAGAAAGTCTACATCAGGATTCGTGTACCCTTAACGGAGGTGCAATTTGTTGGAAGAGTTCCAAACATAGGTCGACAGCTGATTCCACCACAGAGGCGGAATATATTGCAACTTCTGAAGCTTTAAAGGAAGTTGTTTAGATTAGGAACTTTATCACATAATTGGGAATAGTCCCAAGTACTGAGAATCCAATTTCGTTATATTGTGATAATACTAGAGCCATTGCGCAAGCAAAAGAACCAAAGACACATCAGAAGTCGAAGCATGTGGAACGAAAGTACCACATCATTCGAGAGATTGTGTCACGAAGAGATATTGTCGTGTGCAAGGTACCGAGTGAAGATAATATAGCAGACCCACTGACCAAGGCCGTACCTCTGAAGTTATTTGATAAACATATGGAGTCGATAGGTATTAGATACAATCGATATTGGCACTAGAGCAAAAGAGAGATTTTGTTAGGGTTGATGCTCTGAGCGCCAATTTTATTATGTATTTCCCTGTAAATACTAATGTAACATTTTTATTATGAATAAAATAAACAGTTTCTTTTATATAACATCCTCTTTTATATGGTAAAGACGTAATAGACCTTAGAATGATTAGTTATGATATTGTTGCAAAAGCGTCACAACTGACATTGAGTTGTATCATAACGTTGTCATTCTTAAACAGTTCCTGGTCAAGGTTTACACTACTTTGTCAGTAAAGTAAACTTGTTAAGACTGGTACATGTCGTATATTGGAATCTTGGATTCCGATGGTTTCTCAATGAACCATGAGTCTTGGAGACTCGTATAGACGTGTAGGTGTTTATAGCGGATAAATACTGAACGGCTCACCGAATATTCTTAATAGATGGTACACCGAAGTCAATAAGAATCTTCTCGGGTTGAGTGAGCATAGTGATTTTTTGACTTGAGATACCACTGTGGATATATGAGTTATCCTCCACACTTAGATGGCAGTCACGTCACCAATCTATTTAGATCAGACCTTCACATGTTCGTTGGGTGTGGACTGATGCTCAGGATATCCTGTGTGTATCAAGAAAGGATCCGTCAGTTCTGTGTACAGAGCATAGGTATTCAATATGGAATTAGCAATCTGTTAAATCCATGGGCCCGTGGTACACTGTAGAAATAAGTTCTAAGTGTTTTTTAAGGGATTGCTAATAGAAACGTCGACGTGATTATATCTATAGAAATTTGATGTTTATATCTATATCTCTGGAATGATCTGGATACATGTGACATATGGATTATACATATGCTATGACCTCGATCCGTATGGTTCATAGAGTTTATCCGTGTTCATCTTAATTTGCGGGTGGGTAGATTATGGACACGAAATTTGATTTCGTGATGGATATGTCTGAATCTAGAGAGTCTCACTAATGAGATATACTCGTAGAGCACTATGACAGCTTTTATGAATAATACTGATTATTTGTAAGTCGTTTAACGGTTAAACGAAAAATACATGTGAAATGGACCTAATAGTCCTTTTCTAATTAATGTGTATTTTTATTTAATATTCAATATTATTAAATGTTAAATTGTGATATTTGACATATATCATTAATATATATGTATTTGAGTATTTAAAGTAAATATTATACATATATTTAAATATTTATTTAATTATTTAATTGTTAAATAATTAAATTAATGAAAATGTAAATATCTTTATCATTATTAATGATTAGGAAATGACATGTTTTAATTGGTAACACTTGTAAAGGTGATGGTGATCATTTTGAACAAGTAACCTTGACTAATCAACTTGAAACAAAAATTAAATATTTGATTTTTATTTTTTTGTTGATATTTTCGGCCAAAGGGGAAATATTTAACAAAAGTGTTTTGTTTTCATTTTTCAAAGACATACAAGTTATCAAAATAATTACAAAGTGAGTTGAGAGAAAAGTTGAAGGAAAATAAAATAAAAAACAAAACAAAACAAAACTTGGTATTTTGTAAGTATTTTTCTACATCCTCCAACATGGAAATTGTTTCTATTATTCCTAGCTTCAGTTTGTGTTGTTAAGATTATGTCTCTACTCTTTTAGTTTGTAATTAAATGTGTTGGAAACTTGTTTGAAGGTGTTTTGCATGTATGTTTATTATTTAAGCTTAATAGGAGTGGTTAAGCTTATTTGATTAATTAGTAATCAAAGTTGTCATTCTAGAGTTTTAATCCCACTCAATTATGACCTAGAATTGTTCTCAAGTTATTTAAGTGGTGAGACTTGTTTGGTGAATTAAAGAATTGGATTAAAGTATTGAATTTGTTTAATTTGTCAATTTATGGAAATTATAAAATTAGGGTTCATAACCTTTACCAAATTTGGGGATTTTCATATATGTGATGTAAATGGATGTATATATGATGTATGTTAAATTTGGGATTGATTGGATTTGATCTTGACATGTTTTGAACTAAAAATAACCAAATTGTAAATCCTGGAAATTATTGGGGTTGTTCGGCAATTTTAGAAAAATTAGGGATTTGTGTTGTAATTTATATTTTCATGTATTAGACATGTATAAATCATTTTTGGATTGATTTGGAATCAATTAAATATGTATTGACAATTTAAGGACTAAAATGATCAAATTGTAAAGTTTAGGGGTAAATAGGTAATTAAAGGAAATTTGATTTCTTGGGTTAAAATTTCAGATTTTAAGTATTGGGTAATTAAATAAAGAAGTTTATTTAATTGATCCAAGAAAAATTTTGAAATCGGAAAATTCTGATTTTTTGCGTTCTGATGCGCTAACCCTGTAATTCCCTTTAAAAAACCCTACACTTAGGATGGTGACACGTGTCGAGGCGCTCCGCATGTTGTGCCTCCCGCTGTTTGGATTTTATGTCTCTTTAATGCGATAGATGTCTATGTTGGGGTTGGTGCTCAGAGCGCCAATCTGAATCGTATTTATGTTCGATTCATGAGTACGAACAATCATTTTTTTCATAATGTTACTTATTTAGTGGTTGCACCTCTTCTTTTTATATACGTATTCGATCTAATTACGATTATATTGAAACTAAATCTGATTTAGTGATATATATATATTAGACAAAGACCCGATGATATATAATGTAGTGCGCAGTTACAAAGTAATTTGTAATTGACATTGAGAAGTGTCACTACTAGAAATATATTATCAAATAAAGTTCCTGGTCAAGATTTACTAACACGGGTCGATTAGTTAAATCTGTTGAGACCAGTACATGTCGTATATCGAGACTTGGTCCGATGGTTTATCCCAATGAACCATGAGTCTTGGGAGACTCGTATAGACATGTAAGTGTTTATAGTGGATAAACACTGAACGATTCACCGAAGATTCTTAATGGATGGTACACCAACATCAATAAGAATCTTCACGGGTTGAGTAACATATTGGTCCTTCGACTTGAGATACCACTATGGATGTATGAGACATCCTCCACACTTAGATGGCAGTCACGTCACCGATCTATTTAGATCTGACATCTGCCTGTTCGTTGGGTGTGGATCGATCCTCAGGAAATCATGTGTATGTCAAGATAGGATCCGTCATTTCTGTGTACATAGCATATGTAGTCCATATGTGATTAGCAATCTGTTAAATCCATGGTCGTGGTATACTTCGGAAGTAAGTTCCGAGTGTTATTTAGAGATTGCTAATAGATACTTCAACATGATTATACCTATAGAGATTTGACGTTTATATCTATATCTCTGGGATAATCTGGATACCTGTGACGGATGGATTATACGTATGCAATGACCTCGACCTGTATGATTCAACTAGTTTATCTGTGGTCGTCATAATTTACGGGTGGGTAGATTATGGACACGAAATTGGATTTCGTGACGGATATGCCTGAATCTAGAGAGTCTCACTAATGAAATATACTATTAGAGCACTATGGCAATTTTTGTAAATAACGATGATTATTTATAAATCGTTTAACGGTTAAACGAAAGATAAATGCATTAGGGGCCGAACCGTCATTTCCTAATTAATGTGTATTTGTGTTTAATATTTGATATTATTAAATACAGATTAATTAATTGTCAAATTATGATATTTGACATATATCATTAATATATGTATTTGAGATATTTAAAGTAAATATAATACATATATTTAAGATATTTATATTTAATTAATTATTTAATTATTTAATTGTTAAATGATTAAAGTAATTAAAATATAAATATCTTACCAAATGATAATGATGGGAAATGATTATTAAGTGTATATTGTTGACTTTCACTTTAAGGAAAATGTTAACAAATTGATTTTGTCTTCTTTTAAATTTGATTTGAAAATTTGCAAAATATCTTTTGTTATTTTTTCCTATGATTTCGGCCACAACCCTACCATATATAAAGTGTTATTTTTTTCATTTGCTACAACTTTTTGCCAAGCCTCCAAATATTACAAGAGATTAGGTTGAGAGAAAAAGTGTAGAACTTGAGAAAGATTTGAAGAAAACTTAATGATAAAGTAAGTTTTTCAACTTTTCTTCAACTAGAAAAATATTTCTAGGGTTCTTATCTACAACATAGTTTGTTCACACGTTTTTCTACTCTCTTAATTTTGTAATAAGTGGTTTGGAAGCTTGAATGAAAGTTGTATGCCTGTATATAAACAAAGTGAGCTTGTAAATGATTTATTAGCACACTTTTGATCATTTGATGATCTAGTTGCCATTCTAGAGTTGTTGGGCCACTCATTGATAACCTATAATTTTTCTAGAGTTATTTCAAAGTGGTGAGACTTGTTTGGTGTGGTAGAGACTTGATTGAAACTTTGGATTTGTTTAATTTGGTGTAATTTGATCATATTGATGATTTTATAAAATTAGGGTTTATACCCTTTCCAAATTTGGGGCTTTTCATATACGTGTTGTGTAATGATGTATATATGATGTATATTAAGTTTGGTGATGATTGGATTTCATCTTGACTTGTTTTGAATAAATTTAGGCCAAATTACACAAAATGGAAACATATAGGGGCTCACGGCAATTTACAAGAAATTGTGGTTTTGAGTTGCAATTTATAATTTGATGTGTGTGACATGTTAAAATCATTTTGTTACTGATTTGGAATCATTCAAAATTGTATTTTGACAATTTAAGGACCAAAATGATCAAAATGCAAAGTTTTGAGGCAATTATATAATTAATGAAAAATCTGGAAAAAGTTTTCAGAATTCTGTTTTCTATGTATATTTGATGTACAAATCATTTTGGTTGTGATTGGAAATCACCTAAGTTTGTTTTGAACAACTTAGGACTAAAAATATTAAAATGGAAAGTTTTGGGGCTTTACGGCAATTAAGAATAAATATGATTTATTGGGTAAAAAAAATTCAGATCCTAAGTGTTGAGTAATTAAAATAAATAAGTTTATTTTAATTGTTCAAGAAAAATTGTTGAAATCGGAAAATTTTGATTTTCCGCGTTCCGCTGCGTTACCCAATAATACCCCATAAAACCCCTACAGTCTACGCAATGATGAAAGACGTGCATTAATGAGAAATCTGAAAAGTTTTGCACGTTTTATGAATGATATCCCATATCTGTAAGTATCCCATTTATATGATATTGTGATTGTGATATTTTCTTTCTAAGTTCGAGCATTAATTTGATTTTGTGGGGTGTCTTATCTCTTATATGAATTATTTTTCAATATTTGTTGGAATTTATTTTCATTTCATTAATAAAATTATATGTGTTTTTATTCAAATAATTTGTAGCTAATTGGATCCTGCTGGGGTAAATGGTGAAGCTCTTGGTGCGAAAATAGAGGTAATTTTTATTTATATTATATTTATAAATTGTGATTATTTCCCATATAAATTCGTAATTTTTCTAATTTATTTAAGACTCTTGACTAACTGTAGACAGTCTTTGATTGACATAGATATTACTTGAATCCCATAAATATGAGATAGTGGACTATTATAAATATGGATTAATTATAAACAATGCGGTTCTATAAGTTTTTGCATATTTAGTACCTTGACATGGACTAATTATAGACATGATAGATTATATGTGTTAGCATAATTAATATATGATAATCAAAAAATAAATTGATGGGGAAATAGTTATAATTTATATTTTATAAAAAGTAAAAATTACTTTGTATTTGAAATACCAAGAGTTGATCGACTAGTCTCAGTATTTTATTTTATTATTAGAGTTCAATTTAAAATTGCTAATCTCTTCAATCAATTTACCTTTTTTATATTGTTCCTCGAATTGTTATTTTATTTTACTAAATCTATTCCATGTGGATCGATCACAACTCACCGAATTATTTTAGTACTTCGACACTCTTATACTAATGAGTAAAAAACCATTATGTGAGTGTGTCAAGTTTTTGGCGCCTTTGCAGGGGAATATAATTTAGTAGATAGAAGAATAATTTAATATCCTTGTATTTTTTTTCTTATTTTTTTATTTTATACATCTCACGTTTTTTTATTTACTTTCTTCATTTGCATTTATATAGACCCCAAGATGTCATGATTGATCCTAAATGAATTCTGAGTCCATATAGTTCATATATAGACAAACCTTGTACTTGATTCTTCAAGGTTACATGAGACAGAAAACTCAATTAAAATAGAGCTTGTATTTTACCAAAAAATTTCTTGAACCATCATCATTTGGAGATTCTTCCATAATTTTATATGAGAACCTAATTCAAGAAATTGAGACAGCTGAACGGGAAATTCATTTGAGATCTGAATTAATAAGAATTAGATGACTTTTTAAAGATCTAATCACTACATTTGTGTTATTTTCTTTTCTTTTTTTCATTTATTTTTACTTTTTATTTTTCACTTGTTTTTATTTTTTGTGAGTATTGCATTTGCATATTTAAATTTTAGCATATAATATGCATTTAGTGTTAGGGTTGGTGCTCGGAGTGTCAATCCGGATCGTATTTATGTCTGATTCATAAATACGAGTAATTCTATTTTTCCATAATATTACTAATTTAATGGTAGCACCATTGTCTTTTATACACTTATTATATCTAATTACCATTAGATATCTTATTATGATTAGATCAAAACTAAATCCGGTTTAGTGATACGTGTATATTAGACAAAGACCATAGGATTTACAATATAGTACGCAGTTACAACGTAGTATGTAATTGACATTGGGAAGCGCACTATAAGATGTATATCCTTAAATAAAGTTCATGGTCAAGATTTAGTAACACGGGTCAGTTAGTAAAATCTGATGAGACCAGTACATGTCGTATATCGTGACTTGGTCCGATGGTTTATCCCAATGAATCATGAGTCTCGGGAGACTCGTATAGACATGTATGTGTTTATTTGATAAGACATTGAACGACTCACTGAAGATTTCCTAATAGATGGCACACCAACGTCAATAGGAATCTTCTCGAGTTGAGCGAGCATAGTGGTCCTTTGACTTGAGATACCACAGTGGGATATATGAGTTATCCTCCACACTTTGATGGCAGTCACGTCAACGATCTATTCATGATCAGACCTCCGCCTGTTCGTTGGGTGTGGACTGATGCTCATGATATTCCAGTGCGTATCAAGATAGGATCCGTCAGTCCTGTGTACAGGGCATATGCATCCTCATGTGTTTACGATCTAGAAAATCCATGGCTGTGGTATAACTTCGGAAATCAGTTCCGAGTGTTATTTAGAGATCGTAAATTGAAAGTCGATTGTATTATACCGAACGAATTTGACGTTTTCATCTATATCTCAGGTATAATATGGATAGTCTGTGACAGATGGATTATACGTATGCAATGACCTCGACTTGCATAGTTTAGTGAGATTATCTGTGGTCGTCATAATCCATGAGTGGGTGGATTATGGACACGAAATTGGATTTCGTGACGGATAAACCTAAACTTAGAGAGTCCCACAATATGAAGTGTACTCGTTGAGCACTTGGGCAACGCGATACGAATAATACAGATTATTCATAATTCTTCATCGAATTAAATGAGTTAATTCGGATCGTTTAATCGGTTAAACGATAACACATGCATTAGGAAATTTTATCCGATAATAATTATTGTGTATTTATATTTGATACATAATACGATTAGATACACATTAATTATTCGTCAAATGAGATTTTGACACATGCCATAAATATATGTATTTGTTATTTATTGTAAATAAAAATACATATATAATAATAATTATATTAATTGATTATTTAAATATTTAATTATTAATCATTTAAATGATTAATTAATAAATATTTTACATAAATGTTATTAATTTTGTTCAATTATTATTGGTTCAATGGCACGACTTTAATAAGCTTAGATGTTCAAATTTGATTTGTCCACATTTGAGCTTATCTTGTTTGCCTTTTTAATTTTAATGAAATTAAAAATGCAAAATTCCATAATTACCCTCAAAAAGTCGGTCTCTTCTTTGTTAAAAAGGGGGAAATTTTTCTTCTTCATTTGAGAACCACAATGGCCGAAAGTCTTCAAAAAAAAAAAGG
This sequence comes from Zanthoxylum bungeanum, assembly GCA_019454045.1. Taxonomy (NCBI): domain Eukaryota; kingdom Viridiplantae; phylum Streptophyta; class Magnoliopsida; order Sapindales; family Rutaceae; genus Zanthoxylum; species Zanthoxylum bungeanum. The sequence continues at coordinate 204,000 of SKCR01036796.1, read as the reverse complement.
ATTTCCAAAATGGTTTAAAGAATCCATGGAAAATTGAAGGAAAATCAAAGAAAAAGCTAAGGATTTAGGGGATTTAAGGTAAGTCTTCAAAATCTTAAGCTTTAAAATTTGATTTCTTATTTCTTGATGATTTAGAAATATTCTAGGGTTCCTTCAAATTCAGAAAATTAGGGCTTTGTGGTTTGTTGGATGAATTGGAAGATATTGAAGCATGTGTGAAGTGTATTGGAATAAATTATTGTAATTAGTTTCCAATTTGATCATTAGATGATGAGTTGCTATTACAGAGTGTTATGACCACTCTTGTGACACATAGAATTGTTCTTGGGTTGTTCATATATGGTGACTTGATTTGGTGTTGAGATTAATTTGATTAATGTTGAAAATTTGGATTTAAAGCATGAAAAAATGACAATTTCGTTTTCTGTTTCAGACCTAGAAATGATTCTGATTTTGTGATGAAATTGTTATCTTATGAATGTAATGAATGTGTTTTGGGAGTTGGAACAATTTCCGGAAAGTGTTTCGGAGTTGAAATAAGCGAAAACAGCCAAAAACGGCGTTACCGGATGACTTTTGAGCCAACCGGGTGACGGCTGTCCAAACAGTGAGTTCGTCACTGTTTGGGCAACCCATGAACTGTCCTGACACTATTGGGGCTGACCTGGGCAGTCCCCATAAGTGTCGGGTAGTGAGGTAGTCGGTTCGGTCAAAAAACGCGTTTTGCGTCATTTTACGGAAAAACGATTTTCGTAAAAGTTTCGCGACGTTTCAACCTTATTTATGTTGATATTTGATATTGAATAAATAGGTTTAGGTGAAATATGAATAAATTATTCATATTAGATATTGAATAATTTATTCGGTAATTTGAAAAAGTTTTAAATTATGATTTCGTTTGAACCATGCTTCCGCTACGCTCATCGCCCGAAACCCCAATATTTAGGTTGCATGAGACATTAGTATCGACAGAGGCTGTTCCACGTTGGGCCCATTAGGTGATGCAGCCCCTGCCAGACCCAATTTTTTTTTCAAAATTAATTTTAAAAAAAAAAGAAAAATTATTTCATATTAAATCGCTATTTCTTGTTCCCATTTTCCTTAAATTCTGCAACTTGTTAAGAAACGAAACACAACAAATCAGCAATGAAAATCAAAGGTCATACAACAACCACACAAAGCAAAGGAGGGTGTTGCCTCTATTCAGAAACTAAACAAAATACCATCTCAGATCTCACTTCTACAGATTATTCTCCATCAATTCAGTACGACACTCTATATATATTTTTATGCTCATAATTAGGTTTCGAAATTAATATCGTATTGTTCAATTTTTTTTTTTAAAATGAACTATGTTAAATTAACAAATGCAGACTTGAGGATACACATTAATGGATATGGATCACACATACGATGTTATAGTTGTAGGAGCTAGTGGATCTGGGTTGAGAGCAACGATTCTTAAATGTACATAGATCAACTCAGGTATGTCTTATATTTATTAGCTTGATATGCCAAATGAAGTTCAATAGTTTTCCGAATTTCGATAGCTGGAAGTTTTTTTTTAATGATTTGTTGATTCCTTTAGTTTGTTTAAATAGATTTTTTCCTATAAACTGAATTATTCTTTTGTTTATTAGATATAGTTATCGAGAAATAATTTAAACGAAAATCAACATTACAACATTCTACAAAGAAAACTAAGTATTGTTCAAGCGAAGATATAGACATTAATTTACAAGATCTTCCTACAGATCCTGAGAGATCGATGGTTGAATGATATTCTAGTTGTATACATGGAAAATGATATTTTTTGTAGTATTGATAATGAGGTAATCATTCAACGTTTTCAACATATGAAAGCTCGTCGAGGACAATTATAAATCTATTGAATGAAAATATATCAATGAAGTTCATAAATTTGGTACTTGTTTTTTGTTGAACTTTTTAAAATTGTATGAATTTTTAATTTAGCCCATCATGTGTTGAATTATTGGCTCCGCCATTGGATCTCGATCATCTAGTGGTAGATTAAATAGATAGTCTCCATCACCTTCTCCGTCAGTCAAAATGGCTGATAACCAAGATGAAAATTCAGCTGATCAGGTAGAACACGAGTCACAACATGGTGATCTACATCATTATAGAATACTCAGAGAATACATGAATCCCAATAAGACAGAATCACCATCTTACATTATTTCCCCCATATGCATCACATTTTAATTTCAAACTGGGTGTCATCAAACTTTTAGCCACATTTCACGGTCTAAAATCAGAAAACCCTTGTCAACACTTAAGGGAATTGGAAAAGTATCTAATATTTGCACAGACTCAAAGTGCAGCATGAATATAATTCGACTCAAGTTTTTTCTCTTTTCTTTAAAGGATAAAGTTAAAATTTGGCTGCATAACCTTAGGTCAGGATCCATTAGAACATGAGATGATTTGCAAGAGTAATTTCTGAAAAAATTCTTTTCACCTCACATGACAAACTCTTTTAAGAGGAGAATCACAACTTTCACACAAGAGTCGGATGAGACATTTTACCAATGTTGTGAGAGATTTAAAGAAATGTTAAATTTTTATCCACATCACGAGTTTAAAACACGGAGGCTGGTTTCCCACTTTTACGAGGGTTTAACACCTCAAAGTAGACAAATATCAGAAATGATGTGCAATGGTGAATATTAGGACAAAAGTCTCGAAGATGCACTAGATTGCTTAGAACACATAGTAGAGAATGCACAACATTGGGACACAGTTGACACTTATGAGTCATCTGTTAAACCACGGTCATCTGGTAGAGACATGTTTAACTTTAGGGAGGACCATGACCTTTCTGCTAAATATGTATCTCTAGCTAATAAAATTGAGACATTATAAATGAGGAAGAACGATCATGTTAAGTCAATTCAAGAAGTTACATGTCATATATGTAATTCAAATGAACATGTCACGCAAATTTATCTCACCTTACTAGCTTTGCTAGAATATCTCAATGATCAAGTCAATTCCATAAACATTTTCAAGAGACCAAATCCAAAAACAAGGAGGATGTGAGATTTTTTTTAAAAATTAATTATTTTATAATATAAAATTAAGCAATGGATTGGGCCGAATATTTTTCTTAACGCCAGCCCAGGCCTGCGTGCTCGAGCCGGCCTGGCCTACTTGCAATCCTTGTGTATGTATTTGTTAAGGAATTTGAATAATAAAAAATTTATATTATTGGTTTAATTAAACATTTGCATCTATGTTTGGTTTTGTTGCGCTGGCAAGCTTTTGTTTTATATTGACATTTGTGTCAATATGGTTGTCAATTCAAATAGGCTAAATTATAGAACAATAATGTGGAATAAATTATTAATTACAAAATAGCCCTTTTTTTAATTATTAAATTACAGCTTTTATAAAGTACTAATGTTAGTATGAGAAAAAACAAACTCAAACATAATTAAATACATACAAGTATAATTTAATTTATATCCAAAATAGATATTTGTAATTTTACCGTTAGTGCACCAAATTATAATAATTTAGGGTTGACAATTGGGTCGGATTTTAAAAAATCCTATAACATTTTAAATATTTTTTTTATTTAAATTCGAACCTGAAAAAATATAATATAAGCATCAATTCAAAATTTTAAAAACTGATATTTTCCAATACCTTTAAAATATTAATTGAATTTGGGGATGAGTTTTTCAAGCCCGATGCATTTGCCAACTCTATGACAAACCATCATTAAATTATCCAATTGAGTTTAAGTGCCTATTTGGTATGACTTTTAGTAGATTTTTTTTAATTTTAAAAGCTCTTTTCAAAATTTTTAATGGTGTTTGGTTGTATTTTAAGTAGAGATTTTGAGGACTAAAAAAAATTATTTTATCTTTATTAGCAAAACTCAAAATTTAAGCCGTTGGAAATAGAGTTTGAAAAGCTTTTTTTTTTTTAATTTTAAATTATCTATAAGATATTTTTTTAATTTAACAACATTATTTCATTTCTTTTATAATATAATTTAAACAATTTGTCTAATAAAATAATTCTATATTTTTTAATAAAATCTCTCACTCACAAGTCACAACCAAACCCTTAATTTTTTTATTTTTTTTTTATTTTTGTATATAAAGCTCCACTTCTAAAAGCTCTATTAGTATAAACTATAATTATATAAGCTTTATTTTAAAAATTATACCAAATTGATCCTCAGTTGATATGTAAGTATTTTGACTTAATATGACAGTTAAATTTGTAATTTAAATCATGCTCGTATTTTAAAATTGAAATTTATTGTTTTAAACACATTTTGGCTTTGGATCAACTGACCGTACCAGCAACGCAATCAAGTGTGAGCGTGTGGCAACCTCTCCCCACATCAATTTTTAAATTGAATTTCGATGTTGCTGTTTTTGCTAAGCTAAAGTGTTCTGGTTTTGGCGTAATTATTCGTAATGAGGGGGGGAGAGGTGATGGCAACAATGTCGGTCAGAGGACCACCTAATGCGGACAACGAAAAGGCTGAGGTCAATAGATGATGGGTTCACGGACTGCTTCACAATTACTGGATGGAGGAGTCTCCTCCATTAGCATTGCATGCTTTCTATAATGACTCTTTATTTAGTGAATGAATGAATGCTGCTTCCGGTCTCAGAAAAACACATTTTGGCTTTATTATTATTATTTTTTGAAATATGAAATTCATAGGCAAAACATAAAAGGAGATAAATATACAGCTATATCAGTTTGAATACAATACTTTTAAAAATCTAAAACTCCAAGTTTAGTCAAGGACAAAGTATGACAACATAAACTTTATGCACTTGTATTCTTTATAACCAATAAAAAACTTGAATTCACATCTAATTTTACTGTAACCATAGATGAATTACGAATCCGACTTGATTTTTCAACATATCGATATGAAGTTGGTGAATATAAATTTTAAGACCATAAATGAAAAAATATTATACACAAAGTAAAACATAAGGACATTTACAACAATAAAACAAATTCATTATAAAATAACAATCAATAAATCTATTAAAAAAATACTCATCTTTTACTTTCAAATCTATCGGACGAAATTTTCATAACAACATAAATATAAATCTAGTTGGACTTAACAACCTCCACAAACCCAGATCTAAGAAGGGGCAACAAAACTAAGCATAAAGAAAATGGAAAAACTCACCTTAAGGCCCTTGTACTCTCAATGTTTTTTACATTACAACCATTTACTAAATTTTCTATACATCGCACCCATATACTCTCAATGTTTTTTACATTGTACCCCTGTACTAAATTTTCTACACATTGCACCCCTGCACTCTCAAAAAATTGACATTCCACCCTTATTTTAACGGCAAGTTAACAGAGTTGAGAAATATTCTGACATCACCCTTATTTCAGATTGTAACGAGCAAATTTTTTTACTTTGAAGTTATGCTAGGGCGCATAACTATATGTTAGGGCGCATAAATATTATGCTCCTTCTGATACATTCAAAAATCCAAATAATTTATTGCAAAAATTAGATCAAAACTACGATATTCGAGTGTTATTAATGAACAACAAAAAACAAAAAAAGATGATTCACGGTTATCAGACATCATTCCTAAAGAACGACAACGAGTATTACATGTCATGCGTGCACATTTATAGCAAACACCCATTTTTTTAGCTCTTCTCTTTTTAACATAGGTGCTTCTTCCTAAACCAGGCAGATATGACACAAATAAGGGTGGGTGATGTCAGAATATTTCCCAACTCTGTTAACTTGCCGTTAAAATAAGGGTGAAATGTCAAATTTTTGAGAGTGCAGGGGTGCAATGTGTAGAAAATTTAGTACATGGGTGCAATGTAAAAAATATTGAGAGTACATGGTGCAATGTGTAGAAAATTTAGTACAGGGGTGCAATGTAAAAAACATTGAGAGTACAGGGGCCTCAATGTGAGTTTTTCCTAAAGAAAATTAAAAAAATGAAGGGTGAGGATGTAGAGAAATGGATTAGAGAAAGAGCAGAGCAATAAGTAATAAGAAAATTTGAAGAAAATGGAAAGGGGTGAGGTGAGGGATGTGGGAAAGAGGCACTCACTGTGTGCGTGTGCGTGTGCGTGTGTGGTCGGCGGCTCTGCTTGCTTTGAGTTTGAGAGTTTTTTTTTTTTTTTTGGGTCGAGTCATAGATGATCTTGAATCATCTTAAATTTTTGTGTATTTTGAAAATATAAAATTCATATTATATATTAAATTACAAAATTTTTATAGATAGGGTGTGCAAACAAAGTCCCACATTGGTTAGAAATGAGGAAGATCATGTGCATATAAGGATGGACATGTATCTCCATTGGTATGAGGCCTTTTGGGTATAACCCAAGAGCAAATCCATGAGGGCTTAGGCCTAAAGTGGACAATATCATACCAATGTGGAGATAAGTGATGTCCTAGGTTATTTACAAGTGGTATCAGAGCCATGCCCCGGAGTTAGCCATGTGGATGAATCCTCGGAATACCGAATAAAAAAGGTGGTGAGCCCCGGTCATGATCCGTGAATGTGCTCGGTTAGATAGGCGGTGTGCTCTGGTCTTCATGGAGTGGACGGATGGATGAATGATCGTTTGAGGGGAGGCTCGGTGGTCATTTGTTCGAGGGGAGGATTGTTGGGCAAACAAAGTCCCACATTTGCTAGAAGTGGGGAGGATCACGGGTTTATAAGTATGGATAATATCTTCATTGGTATGAGGCCTTTTGGGTATAACCCAATAGCAAATCCATGAGGGCTTAGGCCCAAAGTGGACAATATCATACCAATGTGGAGATAAGTGATGTCCTAGGTTCCTTACAAGAACATTAAATTTGGATACCCAATCTACTGCCTACCACATCCGGGTTGAGTTAAAACCTTAATTTAAAACTTATCGAGACCTCAAAACCAACTAAGATAAATTATTTGGCTTTACTTCATCACATTAGAATACGTAGTATATTTAAAAAATATTTTCACTTAAATTTGATCTAAAATAAATATATACGTATATATATTTTTCAAAAATTAAAGAAAATTTATTACAAAAACATACCACAATGTTTATAAATATTTTCAGAAACTCGAATAATTAATAAATGGACAAACTTTTTGCATTGATTAAATTAAATAAATCACAGAACAAAGGCTTTCCTTTATTTCACTTTCTAAAAAAGTCAAGTTGACTTTTAACCGCGCTAAAACGGTTATAAGTTATATATATAACACACAACACAAGCACGTTTATATTCGCATTTACAATATATTTAATTCGCCAATTATTTTATTTTATTTATCTGTATATATTTATGAAATAATTTTAATTAATAATCGGTTCCCTCCACAGCAATATCCGAACCAAATTCCCTCCTTCATCTACTCTTTCCCTCGTTTTCTGCTCATTTTCTCTCTCTCTTTCTATCTCCCGCTATTTTTTTTATTTTTTTTATTTTCCCACCAACCAAACACTCTCCAGATCTCTCCTCTCCAATCCCTCACTCCAATTCCTTACAATTACTTTTACTCCTTTCTATTCCTTCTCGATCCGCTCTCCTTTTCTATATTCCCAAAACCCTCACCAAAAAAAAAAAAACCCAAAAAATTAAAATTAAAATTTTTTATTTTATATTGTTGATGTCGAATTCGCAAGCGCCGCAGGACAACTCTACGTTTAAGCGGCAGCTGCCGTTTTCGGCTATGAAGCCGCCGTTTTTAGCTCCCGGTGGGGATTATCATCGCTTCGCCGTCGAGCCGAGCCGCCGACCCGATCAGGAAGTCGAAGCCATCGTTGTTAAATCTCCAGTGAGTTTACCTGTTTTGTTTAATTTTTTGGGTTGAATTTCACTTTTTTTGGGTTGAATTTCACTTTGCAATTTTAATGTTATGGTTTTTGTTTTAAGTGAAATTGTGACTCTATGGCGTGTGATGTGTTAGTTGTGTGAAGATCTGTTATTATGATTACACTTGTGACTTTGGAATATTGGATTGGTGAAATTAGTGACAAGATTAGTTTTTCGGGTGGTAGATTTGTTAAGATTTAGGAGCTGGTGGGTAATTATTATATTTTTGTCACTGGGCAGTTATTTTTTTGTTCATTTGATGAGAATTTGTGTTGGGTTTACTGATTATGTGGAGTTTTGGATTCTGTCGACTATTATCTTTACTAAGTTTTCTATTATTTATGGTGGCTTAGTTGGTTTGTATATGTTTTATGTTAAGAAGTAGCGGATTTGAAGCTGTGCCCGTTAATGTATAAATTGGGTGATTGGTTGTGTTTACATTCTTGGTTATATATATGAATCAGTGTGATAATTAGGATCGGCCTTGACTTTTTATTGTGTCTGGTGTTGACGATTTCTTATCATCAAATAATACAGTCAGGAGTTGCCAAGAGGACGACCAGTTTTGTCATGAAATTACTAGTTTGATCTTTTATTTATTTGATTTCTTATTCTTTTGTTTGACATATATGAACTGTTGGATGTTGTGAATTTTCCTGACAGCATTGCCCCTATAAAGTGTCCATCGCCTTTTGTCTTTGTATTGGAGCTGGATTTAATAGTTGACCTGAGCTTTCTTGAGTGTCAGCAAGTGGGCAACAGTTGTTGGGACCTTAGGAAATAAAGAAAATTTATTCTCTTTACCCTTCAGGGTAAAAAAGTGGGTTAGCAAATGCCAACTAGCAAGTATCAAGTTTTTTTTTCCATGCTCTGATCTTGCACAGTTGACTGCTATTATTTATCGCACTCTTAGAGATTCATAATTTTGTTTGTTTTGTGTTTAGTAATATCTCTCCACTTTTGGTATGTCACTTGTAATTCTTGAAGGAAAATGAAAAATACATAAGAAACCAAAAAAAAAACTTAAGCGTGGCTAAGCTTATAGTATAAGGCATTGTGATGTTCATGCACATTAGTTCTTTGCCACTCTTGCCATCAATCTTTCTCATTTAATTCTCCTTTCTCTTCTGACTATTCCAGCTTCTGCTTCTACTCTCTTCATAATGGTAAATAGTTGCCAATTTCAGTTGTTCTGTAATATGCACATTTTGAAAGTTTAAATCTATTGACTAGATAACCATATAAATAGTTGCCAATTTCAGTTGTTCTGTAATATGCACATTTTGAAAGTTCAAAATCTATTGACTAGATAACCATAAAAAAGCTTCCACTACCAAAGAAAAGGCCTACTGAGTTTACATTTAGGATTAAAGTTTACATTCGGAAATGTGTTTCGTATGTTCTCAAGTGTGCATGTGTATTTATATGGACCTTGATAGTGTTTTAAGAATCTTACATGGCCACAACTGAGATGGTGACCACAACAGTAGGCTTAGTTGCGGGCCCATGTTGATTTCATGAAGCAAAGCTGTCATTTGGTTAGTATGATTAGATTTTATATTGCATGTTAGCGGGTAGTTCTTAGTCCACCATCGTTTATCTTAAAGAGATAGAATGCTCATACTGTCGATCTTGAGGGCTATCTATTGAAGGTGATTCTAAAGAGTTGAGGTGACTTCCTACTGTCAAGTACTGTGTCTATTTCCTACTGTCAAGTACTGCGTCTATGTGTGTATTTTTAATGTTCACAGGGAATGATATCGAAGGCTGTCACCTTAGCAATGTGACTTTCAAATTTCTCTTAACCATCCACTTCTTTTGCCCAAAAAATAACATAATGATATCATAGTGGATGATATAGTATATGCTTGCTGTGTTACAGTTATGTGTTTATTTAAATGAACTATTGAAATTTCCCCCCAGTTTTTGACTGGGAATATGCTATGGATTAACATGTGAATATATGTGATAAGATAGGAAAACATTTGATCTTCTTTCTTTTGTTATCTTCTATCTGCTTTCATTGGGCTGGTTATATGTTCTAGACTAGAGTGTGGAAAAAAGGTTATTAACCAGAGTTGGTCTCGCTTGAGTGAAATCCTGTGACTTCTCAACTTATATGCGTGTTTTATATGATTCTTTTAATTTACTCTCCGTAGTTTTCATGCTCGTTTTTTCCCCATTTATGCACTTTTTTTTTTTTGCCCATTTTGCTTATTGTGGTTTGTAAAACTGAATTGTGTTTTTTTAGCAATTAAAGCGAAAGAGTGACCCAGCAGATCATGATGCTGAGTCAAGCGAGAGGGCTACTGGTGCTGGATACACTGAAATAGTTAACAGCCCTCTTCAGACACCTGTATCAGGAAAAGGAGGAAAGGCACAAAAAACATCAAGGCTTACGAAGAATAGTAAAATTGGACCTCAGATTTCTGCTTCTAATATTGGTGTGTGCTACCATTTAAATCTTGTGTAGGAAGTTCTTTGTTCTCAATTCCGCTATAGATTAACTATAGGCTGGTCTAAAACTGAAAAATCATTTGGTGCCACCATAGTTGTGTTTATTTGCAGAAACAAGTCTATTTTCTGTTGACACCAGCAGGACAATAGGAAAAAAAAGTTGATATTTGTAATGAGAAAGATTTTTATTTGACAGGTTCTCCAGGCAATAATCTCACGCCGACTGGTACCTGCCGTTATGACAGCTCTCTTGGTAACTTTTTATTGCATATGCATTTGTTTATTCTTTTTTTAAAATTGATTTTCATAATGAAATGTGGTTAGTCTTCTAAAGATTGATTCATACATTGCTAAATAAAGCAATTTCTTTACTAGAGTGAAACAATGTCCTTTAATTCAGGGCTCTTGACAAAGAAGTTCATCAATTTGATCAAACATGCGGAAGATGGTATTCTTGATCTGAATAAAGCTGCTGACACTTTAGAGGTGATTGTTTTACTTGTTAATTCTTCCTACCCTGTATCATAACTTTCAGATACTAGAAGGTTCTCTCTTGCCACAGGTGCAAAAGAGGCGCATTTATGACATAACAAATGTCCTAGAAGGTATTGGTCTCATAGAAAAGAAGCTCAAGAACAGAATTCAGTGGAAGTATGGACACAAATCTCTTTTTTTACACCTTGATGTCATCCCATCATTTTTTAATCTTAACTAACCTGTACTCTCTTCAATGTCAGGGGACTTGATGTCTCAAGGCCAGGGGAGGCTGATGAAAATGCTTTGAGTTTACAGGTATATAAATTGCAAATCTCATTTTGGCTTGAACTGTCTAGGATAACTTTTGCTAAATCAGCCCAAAAAACATCTGAACAACATTCAATATTACCTTTATCTTCAACGCTTCTCATTTATATTTGTTTTGTAAAACCACCATATAATCTCGATAGCTAGCACTACCACCACAACGAAATAATTGGAATTTATATCTTTAGATAATGGATACCACTTTTTTTTTTCCGATATAATCATTAATAGTTATTTTCTTTCTTTCCTCCCTACTTTCTAAATTTCAAACATTTTGTTATACTATAAGAATAGTAAAGCATTAGAAATTTCCATAGTAAATTCTCATTTTTCAGCTCTAAACTTCTGACTGGATTTGATATTTCCTTTGGCTTTGCTGAGTTCCTTAACATTTTTATATTTTTCTTCAATTTTTTTTTTCTGTAGTCATCAATATATTTTTTTAAATCAAAATAAATGTGATTTTGCATACAATCTCAATAATTCCCCCCTGTGCCAACTAGTTAGCATAGGCAACAAGAATCTTTCCCCCTCGTGTCAAACTTCGATCCAATCTTCTGTTGTAGTTTATGCTGTCATTTCGCCACTTTGATTTTCTTTATTGCTTTAATTTTATTTATTTCCTGCTGATAGTTAAAATACCAAGGACAACAGCAGTTAAGTAGAGTTTGTGCATTCAAGCTCAAATAGTTAGCCCGATACCTTCCCTAGTTGCATTTGGTAGGTTATGCATATATTAATAATGATGGATCATTTTACTGTTCCTGTGGTTGATTAGCAGAATATTAACAAAAATATAATCGGGAAGTATCGGATTTGACTTAATCGACTCTCTCTTGTTCTGTAGGCAGAAGTAGAGAGCCTTACCATTAAAGAACAGCAACTAGATGAACAAATAAGGTTATGCAGTTACCTATTTTATTCCTCTCTCTCACACTGCTTACTTCAACTATTAGCTTGTGCTGATGTTTCCAACTTATTGCAGAGCAATGCAAGAACGATTGAGGGGTCTTAGTGAAGATGAAAATAATCAAAAGTACTTTCCTTCGCCTTTCACCCATTACAAATTATTAGCAACTTATAATTGTCTATTATATTAATTGGTCCACCAATGACTTGATTTTTTATGATCTTAGGTGGCTTTTTGTCACGGAAGACGACATCAAGAGCCTACCCTGCTTCCAGGTTAACTTTTTTCCTTTGTCAGGCTACGACAAATAGAATGTCTTTGTTGTGGTGAACTGAGTATGTTTTAATTGTTTTTTGCAGAATGAAACCTTGATAGCAATAAAAGCTCCACATGGCACCACTCTGGAAGTCCCAGATCCTGATGAGGTAAAACCCAAAAGATGCAAGCCGCAGTGAAGTGAAGTTCATTTGCTTTTGTATGCGAAGATTCTTAATCTCATCCTTTCTTTTCCAGGCCGTTGACTATCCTCAGAGAAGATACAGAATAGTTCTCAGAAGCACAATGGGTCCTATAGATGTTTACCTTGTCAGGTACGGTTACTTCTTGTTGGTTAAGAACAGTTACTGCTTAAAACCCGTTTTTGGATCCCTCTCACTGTTCTCATCACTATCATTCTAGTCAATTTGAAGAAAAATTTGAGGAGATACATGGTGCTGAGGCACCTCCAAACTTGCCATCAAATTTGGGATTTAGTGAGAACCAGGCAGCAACAGTGGCAACAGAGGAGAGCAGAGGGAAGGAGATTGAAGTGCAAGAGCAAGATGCTCAAAGAATGTGCACAGATCTTAGTTCGTCACAAGACTTTGTGAGTGGGATCATGAAGATTGTTCCCTCGGAAGTTGATGTAAGTATATGTTCTTATTTGGGAATGCTATTACTGCTTTCAGGAAGATGGAATCTGGCCAGTTACAATCGATTTTGTCTTTATAAGCACGGGCAGTATGCTTTATTTTTCAGATATCTGGATTTTTTTTTGAAAGTAGTAAATTGCATTAAAAGGGTCAGGAACGACTAATAATAATACTTTGCCATATCAGGCAGAAATACAAGGCCATATCGGCTTTAAAACAACACTTAGGATACCCTTTTAAGACTCAAGCTTAGTTAGCGCCTAACAATATGAAAAATCCAACGCTAGCAGAGGTGGGTAGACTAGGCTAGACCCGTAAATTTCCTCCAGTTCCACAATAGTGTAAGGAATGAGTTACACTAATCAGCACGCATTCATTGCATCATTTTTACCTTTGCAGAGTGATGCAGATTACTGGCTTTTATCAGATACCGGAGTTAGCATCACTGACATATGGCGAACTGATCGTATCCTTTTTATTAACATGTTTCAGTCATTAGTTCTTATTTGTTTTCTTTTGCTCCCTAATATCTGCGAACAATAAACGTCGAATATCCTGACTCAACTAATAGCTGGGATTGAGTGGAATGATTTGGGTACACTTCCTGAAGATTATGGCTTACCTACTGTTAGCACGCCACGGCCCCAAACTCCACCATCCAATACTGCAGAAGAACCACCTGCTGCTAATACTGGAAGGTGAATGAGATGTGTTGATGAATGACAGTAAAGGTACACATGGTCTTGTTATCTAGAACCTGAGATGTCCTCCCATGGTTCAATTTGATAAGCTGGAGGTGCGGCTGAAGGTTCTGAGGACTCATCGAGCATCTGAGGCACTAAAGACTAGGAAGAGGTATCTGGATTGTACAGACGAGTAATACATAAGATCGATCTGTCGTGATCTTAGTAAATAAAACATGTAATTTGTAGTTAAAGCCCTGTATATTATCACAGCATACCTTTGGCTTTGTTGTAGTGAGTAGTGACAAGCACAGCTGGTTAGCTTGACAGGCAAGTAATAGACAGGATTATTTAGTATCATGTAATATAATGGTAATTGATAATAACTTCAAGAAATGATCTGAACTATTATTTTGCTTTTATATTGATCTCACAACACAAGGTCAATCAAAAGTGCTACAATAACTGCTGCTAAATTTACTGTGAAAGATCAATATACATTCGCATTTGCTGTTAACCAAAATGTCACTAATGTGGAAGATGACTTTTGAATCTAACAGTGGAGAAACTAAACAAAACGATGAGTATTACAGATGAAGCTTCTTGGATCTAAGCAAGAATCTAGACAAGTTATTTCTCGTTTTCAACTTTCTTTCCAATCCACCGGGCAACAACAGGAGTGAGAGCTACTGTAGGAGGAAACCTAATCGGAGATGCAGCCTTGTGCGCTGCATACGCCAAAGCAAATGTCCCAACCTTTTCCCCAGTTGCATCAGTTGAGATTCCCACCTATAAGTACCAAACATGATATTTTATCATTAATCTAAAATCTGCATTTTTCAAATTGCAACACAAGAGGTCAGACTTCTTTGGTGGTTTTACCTTCAGCAGCAAAGCTTGAACATCGACTCCTGCAACAATTAGGGCGTAGCAGAGTGAGAACGAGATCAAAGAGAGTGTGATAGAAGTGGCCAGGTATGCTCCTCCATATTTAGCTAGCAGTTCCTTAGCTTGATCACCCTTTGATTTCATTTTCTCACCTTCCCCATTTCCTTCCTCTTTTGATTTGAATATCTTCATAATAAAAGATGGATCAGTTAATAGACATCTCCAGAAGCAATATTTATCCTTAAATTGACGAGAAAATCTACAATACAACCAAGGTATCATGTCATCCATGCAACAATCTAATAATTCAATACCACGAGTGCTAAAATATTAAAAAAAAAAAAAGATATTAAAGCATACATATCATTTACTAATTTGTTGGTGATACCACGTCACTCATACCTCCGTTACATCAAAGAATTACTCTAAATTCACAATCTTCAATTAATTTGCATTAGTAATTCATACTAAAATAGAACGGATACGGTTCTTGCTATATACACACACACACGCAACTAGTATTCTCTCCCCATATATACGAGCATAGTGTGAACTCCAAACTTCTTGTATCAACTATCAACACTAGATTTTATCAACTAAACTAACTAACAGCCACCGGTAAATTAATAAATAGAAAAATATATGATTTATTATTGTAATAATTTTGATTTGCCCAATATCTGTCACTGCCACCCACACTCTCCTCGTATTATATTTAGAATCACTTGGTATTAAAGAACAATAAATTAAACTAAGAATTCACCCAAGAAAAGGGTACCTGCCAAAGACCAGCTTCAAGGCCATACTTCTTTGTAATTTCCTCAGCAGAAGCTGAAGTTGGGTTCTTGATTTGTTCTTCAGTTTTTTCTTTGATAGCTCTGACTTTGAAGCTTTTCAAGATGGGTTTTGAAGAACTAACATAGCAGAATTTAGAGCTGTTGCTATTCATCAAGATAGAAGCTGAGAAGAGTGAAGGGCTTAGCAGACTTGTTGCCATTTTCAGCAAAAAAACTAAGAATATTATCTAAATATCTTTGGCAAATTTGAGACACAGGAACGATGATGTTCAAACAGCAGATTCATTGTGTTGCAAGTGAAAAGGTTATCGATTCGTGGCCATTGTGGGGTTGTTTTTGTCTTTGTCCAAAACTAATGGTTGAGAAATGGGCAAGTAGAGCATTAAAAATGCCTAAAATAACAAGATGATGGGGCTGGATTTGGGCTTTGTGGGTTTGATGAGATGTGATGATATCAAGTTTTAAATCATGCCCAATTACTTGTGCCTAATTTATTTATTTTATTTTTTGAAAAAAAGAAAAAAAAATCTAATAGGTTTTAAATAGAGAATTATTAAAAAATCATTTTTATTCTAACTAATTCCTAAAAAAGACTTGTTCCAATTAATGGCATGTTTTAGGGGTATTCACGGTTTCAGGTCAAACCGCAATCCGACCCGAATCGCACCGTAAAAAAAAATTAAAAATGATTTCGGGTCAATCGGAACCGAATCGTAAATTTCGGGTCGGTATGCGTTTTTGACCCAACCGCGACCCGAACCGCCCAAAACCGCAAATTTTGACTCAAACCGCGACCCGAACCACCTAAACCGCCGCCCGCGTTCAATTAGATATTATTTTATATTTTTTTCTTTCTTCTTTTTCTTCTTTTTGTGGGGTTGGTGCTCAGAGCGCCAATTCCCGGTTGTATTTCTGTTAAATACTTCTGTAAAACATTATTATTATGAATAATATATGCAGTTTCTATAATATAATATATCTTTCTATATGTTAAAGACGTAATGACCCTAGAATGATTAGTCATGATACAGTTGCAAAAGCGTCGCAACGGACATTGAGAAGTATCATGACGTTGTCATTCTCAGACTGTTCCTGGTCAAGGTTTACACTACTTGGTCAGTATAGTAAACCCGTTGAGACCGGTACATGTCGTATACTGGAATATATGATTCCAATGGTTTCTCAATGAACCATAAGTCTTGGAGACTAGTATAGACGTGTAGGTGTTTATAGCGGATAAACACTGAACGACTTACCGAAGATTCTTAATGGATGATACACTAGCGTCAATAAGAATCTTCTTGGGTTGAGTAGCACTTGTGATTCTTAGACTTGAGATGCCATTGTGGGCACATGAGACATCTTCTACACTTAGACGGAAGTCACGTCACCGATCTATTTAGATCAGACCTCCGCCTGTTCGTTGGGTGTAGACAGATCCTCAGGGTGTCCTATGTGTATCAAGATAGGATCCGTCAGTTCTGTGTATCAGAGCATAGGTAGTCCATATGATTAGAAATCAGATAAAACCATGGGCCCGTGGTAAATTTTAGAAGCTAGTTCTAGACATTCTTTTGAGATTGCTAATAGAATAGTCGACTGGATAATCCCGATAGAGATTTGGCGTTTACATCTATATCTCTGGGACTTATCCGGATACCTGTGACGGAGGAATTATACATTTGCCATGACCTCGACCTGTATGGTTCAGCGAGATTATCCGTGATCGTCATAATCTACGGGTGGATAGATTATGGACACGAAATTTGATTTCGTGACGGATATACCTGAATCTAGAGAGTCTCAATAATGAAACATACTCGTAGAGCACTAGAGCAACATTAATAAATAATTGATTATTTATAAAGTCGTTTAAAGGTTAAACGCAAGATACGTGCTAAAAGGACTAGATAGTCATTTGCTTAATTATTGTGTATTTACATTTAATACTTGATTAATTTAAATACACATTAATTAATAGTCAAAATGAGTTATTTGACTTATATCCTAAATGAATATATGTTTTTAATATTTAATGTAAATATTATACATATATTTAATATTTTGTATTTGATTATTATTAATTAATTAAATAATTGTTAAATGATTAAATTAATTAAAATATAAATATCTTACATTAGGATATTTAAAGTAAATGATATTAGTTGCAATTGTTGTGACTTAAATAAATATCTAATAAAGTTGTATTAAGATATTTATGCAAGTTGATAAAGTGATAAAGTGAAATGAAATTGAAATTTATATTTGTTGCATTTGGTATATGCAATTTCGGCCAAGGCATATTTTTGCCTTAATATAAATTGTTTTCATTTTCATTCATTAAGTAAACCTAATACACTTTTCACAAAGAAAAACTCCATTGAAGAAACTTAAAGGAAGCTTGAGAAAGAAAGAAAGATCAAAGGAAAGCTTGATTTTAGTAAGTTTTTTCCAACTTACTATTAGTAAGGAAATTGTTCCTTAGGATCTAGGCTTCAATAATGATATCCTTAGGTTATTTCTTTCTTTGTTCTTTGTGGTTTTTGTTGATGGAGTTTTGGTGAAGGTGTAAAGCATGTATGATGAAGGAAGTGAATGACTATTGTAGTGATAAACTTTCTTTCAAGGTTTTAGAAACCATGTTGCTAATCTAGAGTTGTTGACCCACTCTTAAATGACCTAGATTTGATCTTGAGTTGTTTCATTGTGTTGAGACTTGGATTGGATGGAAGAATGATGATTGAAACAATTGATTTAATGTATTTGGTCTAATTTGTCCAATTTGTGGAAATTGAAAATTAGGGTTCATAACCTATTCCAAATTTGGGGCTTTTCATATATGTTGAGCATTTGGTGTGTATATGATGCACACAAAGTTTCATGTTTATTGGATTTCATTTGAATGAGTTTTGAAGCATGAAATGACCAAATGGTCAAATTTGGCACCAAATGGTGCTCACGGCATTGGATGAAGAAAATGAGGATTTTGTGGCTTTTGGTGTTTTGATGTTTTGAACATCATAAGTTCATCTTAGAAATGATTTAGAATCATTCAAAATTGATTGGATCAATTTCGGACTAAAACAGAACAAATACCAAAGCAAGGGTATTTCGGTAAATTCACTTAAAATTGTTTTATTGAATTTATTTTCATAATTTGATTATTGGAATATTAAATAAATATGTTTATTTAATTAATTCGAAAAAAAATTTTGAAATCTGAAAATCGGATTTTCACCGCTTCCGCTGTGTTACCGGATTCACCCCCTAAATAACCCCTACAAAATGGTATCAGAGCGAGTCTGATTCTAGGCCACCTAAAATGATTAGACTTCATTGAATCAATGTTTAATCATGTTTTCTTGACTTTATGCATGCTTATTAGGATCTAAATGGGTTAGATTTAGGGTGTATGACACTTAACGGAAAATCCGTAATTAATAAGGTTTGAATGTAATTATGTATTTGATGCATGTTATATGGTCCGTCTTGTCAATACGGTTTATGAATACTTCTTTGTGACTACATCCGAGACCGTGCCTCTGCTGTGAGGATGTAGCCGATAAAGATTTATTTATACCGGATGTATATTAGATACTAGGTAAATTCAAGTAAAAGCGGAATTCTGAACGTGCCCTAGCTGTCAGAATTACGTAAGTAACTTGAGTTTATCATTGACGAGTTTAACCTTGGTACGTCTCCTTGTGGGCCTGCCTTCGCAGCGACAACGAGAAACGGCCAGGACCGGATACTTAGGAGTCATTAGTGAATGATTGACAAATGAGTTGTCTACCTGATGAATATACGTAGGCGAGACCGTGCCTCTGCTGTGAGCCGAAATATTTCACGGGATCCACTTTTCACTATTAATATTTAATTTAATTATTAAATATTTGTATTCTGTTTTGGGATTACAGTATTGCATGTTTTAGTGGGAGGGGCATATTAGATTAAAAATCCATGATCTAGTTTATGCTTTTGATATTATATGAAACTGCTTAATTTCTGCTAACCGTTTTTCGTGATCTATATGATAGATTGGTGATGGCGGCACAATCCACAAATCAGTTTGCGCGTATGCTTGATGCGAACAAACTGAAAGGCGCTGAGAACTTTGCAGACTGGGAATTGGATTTGAGGATTGTCCTCGATTCCAAGAAGCTGGGTTATGTTCTTGAGGGTCCGTTTCCCCTTGCAGTGGGCGAGGATGCTTCGGAGGAGGAATGCCAAGTTTTTGAAACTTGGAAGGATGATGACTTAAGGGTTAAATCATACATCCTTAGTTCACTGTCTCCGAAACTCAAGCAACAGTACTATGGTATGTTAGATTCCTATAGTATGATGACGCGATTGAGACAATCGTTTGAGAACCAGGAACAAGTTATTGTTCACAAAGTCGCCATGGAACTGTTCCATGCGCGTCTAGATGAGGGGCAGAGTGTCAGCCCACATGTTCTTCAGATGATCGATTTGATCGATCAATTGAGGCAACATAATCTCATCTTGAATGACATTCTCGGTAGGAGTGTCATTCTTGGTTCACTGCCAGCTTCATTTCGCCAGTTCGTGATGTACTTCAACATGCACGGGACTGTCTGTACCTACCAGGAGCTACATAGGATGTTGCTCACGGCAGAAGAGGACCTTAAGAAGGGAGTACCGACTCGCCCTCCTAGAACTACTTCTCTTTCGGCTTCTTCCCAAGGATGGTCCAAGGGAAAGAACAAGAAAGGCAAGAAGAAGAAGAAGGCTTTTGGTCCTCAACAACAGACGAAGATTGCCAAAGCCCAAAAGGGCTTCTGAAGACAAATGCCACACACTGCGGCAAAGTTGGGCACTGGAAAAGAAACTGTCCTGATTACATTGCCCAAGTGAGGAGAGACAGAGCTTCTACATCAGGTACTTTTATTTTTCCAGTTATTGATTTATCTTTGGCTTGTGAAGCCGTTACATCCAGCTGGATTTTAGATTCTGCTTGTCCCATTCACATTTACAATTCGTTGCAGGTGCTGAAGGAAAGTAGGAAACTGAAGCCTGGAGAGATGCAGTTGCGGTTCGGGAGTGGAGACTCTTTGGATGCAGTTGCAGTGGGAGTATGCGAGATCTCATTGCCGAATGGACACTTTTGTTATATGACTGTCATTTTGTACCGGATGTGTCGCTAATATTAATATATTATCACTTTTTGTATTGATACATAAGGCTATTGTATTAATATTAAGAATAGTTCTTTGTATTTATATGATAAAAATAATATTCAGATCCTTAGTTGTCCAAACCAGCATGGTCATTATACATTGCAAACTTCAAAAGATATATTAAATACTGGAGTTAATAAACGTAGTTTACCTGTAATTAATAATACTGAACTTTGGCATATGAGACTTGGTCACATTGGCGTTAAACACCTTACCCAATTGGTTAGGAATGGTTTGATATCAGATCTTACCATTGAGTCCTATCCAACTTGTGAATCCTGTATTCAGGGTAAGATGACCAAAGCCCCATTTTCTGGTGTTGGACACCGCGCCACTAACTTACTGGAACTCGTACATTCTGATGTATATGGTCCACTAAGTCAGACTGCTCACAGTGGTTATTCGTACTTCGTTACCTTTACCGATGATTTATCACGGTACGGTTATGTGTATTTGATGCGACATAAATCGGAAACCTTTGAAAAGTTCAAAGAGTTCCGAAATGAAGTAGAAAAACAAACTGGTAAATATATTAAATGCCTTCGATCAGATCGAGGCGGCGAATATATGAGTGGTGAGTTCATGGATTATATGAAGGAGAATGGGATTCTCGCCCAATATACTCCTCCAGGTACACCACAGCACAATGGTGTATCTGAAAGGAGAAATCAGACTTTATTGGATATGGTCCGATCGATGTTGAGTTTCACAGATTTGCCCTATTACTTATGGGGCTACTGTCTCTTAACAGCCGCACATCTTTTGAATAAGATTCCTTCAAAGGCTGTTCCTACGACACCGTATGAGATATGGTTCGGTAGGAGACCGAATCTTAATTACATTAAGGTTTGGGGTTGTCCTGCCTATGTCAGGGTAACTCAGTAAAGTAAGCTTTCGCCTCGAGGGCAAAAGTTTAGGTTTGTTGGATATCCCTCGAACACGAGGGGATATCTGTTCTATGATACCGAGCATCGAAATGTGTTCGTAGCTCGCTTCGTAAAATTTCTAGAAGTAGAATTTTTGTCAGAAGGTGGTGATCATAGACAGGTTGAGCTTGATGAAGTCCAACCTGAAAACAACGAACCAACGGAGGAACCTGAAGTTCAAGTAGATGAAGGACCTTCAACACACACACTCCGTAGGTCGGAAAGGGTATCTAGACCTCCTGAACGCTTGTATTTGATACAAGAAAAGAGTCTGGATGTTCTCTTAGTTGAAGAGACAGATCCTTTCACCTATAGAGAATCGATGTTGGACATCGACTCCGTGAAATGGCAAAGTGCCATGAAATCCGAGATAGACTCAATGCATGAAAATCAAGTTTGGGACTTGATTCCGCTTCCAGAAGGAATTGTTCCTATCGGTTGTAAATGGGTTTACAAGAGGAAGCGCGGGCCTGACGGTAAGGTTGAAACTTACAAGGCCCGACTGGTAGCAAAAGGTTACACGCAGCGACCTGGCGTCGACTACGATGAAACTTTTTCACCGGTAGCAATGCTTAAGTCTATCCGGATTTTGCTTTCTATAGCTGCGTATCATGACTACGAGATTTGGCAAATGGATGTCAAAACGGCTTTTCTAAATGGATTTCTTGATGAAGAAATCTATATGGAACAGTCGGAAGGTTTCACGTCCAGCGAAACCTCGGGTATGGTATGTAAGCTTAAGAAGTCCATTTATGGACTTAAACAAGCTTCACGAAGTTGGAATCTTCGATTCGATGAGATTATTAGATCGTCTGGTTTTCTCAAGAATTCGGAAGAATCCTGTGTGTATCAGAAGGCCAGTGGGAGCATGGTCGTATTTTTAGTCCTATATGTTGATGACATCCTAATCATTGGGAATGATTTAGGTATGTTGCAAAGCGTGAAAGCGTACTCTGTAAGAATTTCTCCATGAAGGACCTGGGAGAAGCTTCCTATGTTTTAGGGATAAAACTCTATAGAGATAGACAAAGGAGGCTGATTGGGTTATCCCAATCAACGTACGTAGATAAGATCTTGGAACGGTATAGCTTTGGTAACTGTAAGACAGCAAACATACCGTTCAGACATGGGATTCATCTTTCTAAGAAGATGTGTCCACAAACAGAAGATGAGAAGGTTAGAATGTCTAACCAACCTTATGCTTCATGTTTGGGTAGCATAATGTATGCCATGTTATGTACGAGGCCTGATATCAGTTTCGCTGTTAGCGTAACTAGTCGATATCAGTCCAATCCAGGTAATGACCATTGATGGCCATTAAACATATCCTAAAGTATCTTAAAGGTACTAAGGATAAGTTGATAATATATGGAGGAAACGAACTGCAGGTTAATGGGTATACAGACTCCGATTTCCAATCGGATCCCGATGATAGAAAGTCTACATCTGGATTTGTCTTTACCCTTAACGGAGGTGCAGTTTGTTGGAAGAGTTCCAAACAGGGATCGACAGCTGATTCCACCACTGAGGCGGAATATATTGCAGCTTCTGAAGCTGCAAAAGAGGCTGTGTGGATAAAGAACTTTATCACAGAATTGGGAGTTGTCCCAAGTATCGAGAATGCGATTCCGTTATACTGTGATAATACTGGAGCCATTGCGCAAGCAAAGGAACCGAGGGCGCATCAAAGTCGAAGCATGTGGAACGCAAGTACCACATCATTCGAGAGATCGTGTCGCGAGGGGATATTGTCGTGTGCAAGGTACCGAGTGAAGATAATGTAGCAGACCCGCTGACGAAGGCCATACCTCCGAAGTTGTTATAAACACGTGGAGTCGATGGGTATTAGATACAATCGATATTGGCACTAGAGCAAGTGGGAGATTTTGTTGGGGTTGGTGCTCAGAGCGCCAATTCCCGGTTGTATTTCTGTTAAATACTTCTGTAAAACATTATTATTATGAATAATATATGCAGTTTCTATAATATAATCTATCTTTCTATATGGAAAGACGTAATGACCCTAGAATGATTAGTCATGATACAGTTGCAAAAGCGTCGCAACGGACATTGAGAAGTATCATGACGTTGTCATTCTCAGACTGTTCCTGGTCAAGGTTTACACTACTTGGTCAGTATAGTAAACCCGTTGAGACCGGTACATGTCGTATACTGGAATATATGATTCCAATGGTTTCTCAATGAACCATAAGTCTTGGAGACTAGTATAGACGTGTAGGTGTTTATAGCGGATAAACACTGAACGACTTACCGAAGATTCTTAATGGATGGTACACCAGCGTCAATAAGAATCTTCTTGGGTTGAGTAGCACTTGTGATTCTTAGACTTGAGATGCCATTGTGGGCACATGAGACATCTTCTACACTTAGACGGCAGTCACGTCACCGATCTATTTAGATCAGACCTCCGCCTGTTCGTTGGGTGTAGACAGATCCTCAGGGTGTCCTATGTGTATCAAGATAGGATCCGTCAGTTCTGTGTATCAGAGCATAGGTAGTCCATATGATTAGAAATCAGATAAAACCATGGGCCCGTGGTAAATTTTAGAAGCTAGTTCTAGACATTCTTTTGAGATTGCTAATAGAATAGTCGACTGGATAATCCCGATAGAGATTTGGCGTTTACATCTATATCTCTGGGACTTATCCGGATACCTGTGACGGAGGAATTATACATTTCCATGACCTCGACCTGTATGGTTCAGCGAGATTATCCGTGATCGTCATAATCTACGGGTGGATAGATTATGGACACGAAATTTGATTGTGACGGATATACCTGAATCTAGAGAGTCTCAATAATGAAACATACTCGTAGAGCACTAGAGCAACATTAATAAATAATATTGATTATTTATAAAGTCGTTTAAAGGTTAAACGCAAGATACGTGCTAAAAGGACTAGATAGTCATTTGCTTAATTATTGTGTATTTACATTTAATACTTGATTAATTTAAATACACATTAATTAATAGTCAAAATGAGTTATTTGACTTATATCCTAAATGAATATATGTTTTTAATATTTAATGTAAATATTATACATATATTTAATATTTTTGTATTTGATTAATTAATTAATTAAATAATTGTTAAATGATTAAATTAATTAAAATATAAATATCTTACATTAGGATATTTAAAGTAAATGATATTAGTTGCAATTGTTGACTTAAATAAATATCTAATAAAGTTGTATTAAGATATTTATGCAAGTTGATAAAGTGATAAAGTGAAATGAAATTGAAATTTATATTTGTTGCATTTGGTATATGCAATTTCGGCCAAGGCATATTTTTGCCTTAATATAAATGTTTTCATTTTCATTTCATTAAGTAAACCTAATACACTTTCACAAAAGAAAATCTCCATTGAAGAACTTAAAGGAAGCTTGAGAAAGAAAGAAAGATCAAGGAAAGCTTGATTTTAGTAAGTTTTTCCCAACTTACTATTAGTAAGAAATTGTTCTTAGGATCTAGGCTTCAATATATGATATCCTTAGGTTATTTCTTTCTTTGTTCTTTGTGGTTTTTGTTGATGGAGTTTTGGTGAAGGTGTAAAGCATGTATGATGAAGGAAGTGAATGACTATTGTAGTGATAAACTTTCTTTCAAGGTTTTAGAAACCATGTTGCTAATCTAGAGTTGTTGACCCACTCTTAAATGACCTAGATTTGATCTTGAGTTGTTTCATTGTGTTGAGACTTGGATTGGATGGAAGAATGATGATTGAAACAATTGATTTAATGTATTTGGTCTAATTTGTCCAATTTGTGGAAATTGAAAAATTAGGGTTCATAACCTATTCCAAATTTGGGGCTTTTCATATATGTTGAGCATTTGGGTGTGTATATGATGCACACAAAGTTTCATGTTTATTGGATTTCATTTGAATGAGTTTTGAAGCATGAAATGACCAAATGGTCAAATTTGGCACCAAATGGTGCTCACACAGCATTGGATGAAGAAAATGGGGATTTTGTGGCTTTTGGTGTTTGATGTTTTGAACATCATAAGTTCATCTTAGAAATGATTTAGAATCATTCAAAATTGATTGGATCAATTTCGGACTAAAACAGACAAAATACCAAAGCAAGGGTATTTCGGTAAATTCACTTAAAATTGTTTTATTGAATTTATTTTCATAATTTGATTATTGGAATATTAAATAAATATGTTTATTTAATTAATCCGAGAAAAAAGTTTTGAAATCTGAAAATCGGATTTTCACCGCTTCCGCTGCGTTACCGGATTCACCCCCTAAATAACCCATACATCTTTAACCATGAAATTTAAGATATTTAATGATAATATAAACAATATGCAATGTATAAAATGAATGAATGAAAACAAGCATTTTTTTCTTCAATTATTATTGAAAACACACAAAATTCCTTAACAAAATTTATAATCTAAAACCGCCGACACAAAAACCGCAAACCGCTAAACCGCCAACCCGAACTACTGCGGTTTTCCTTATCAAATTTGCGGTTTCGGTTTCTAATTTCTCAAACCGCCAACCCGCACGGTCTGAAGTGTAAAACGAAAAAACCGACCCGAACCGCACCGCGAACACCTATAGCATGTTTGATATTGTGGTTTGACATATGGTGAGGTGACAAAATTGTGTTTGTGTCAAACTATAATTCTTAAGTGTTTAGTTAATGATGAGAAATTGTGATTATGAGTCGTGATTTCTTTCAAAAACTGAGTTTTGAAAAAGCTAAAATTTTTAGCTATTTCATACTATCAAAATATTAAAAAAAAAACGCACCATAATTATTTTGTTAGCATAAATCAAAATTTCACAACACCGTTTATGAACCACTGTTTGTTCACCACAATTTCGAATCTCAACACTAAAATTCCATAAATAGTAATAATTTTATAAGATTCTTCATATTTATTTCAAAGTATAATCACACGTTGACTTTCACCATATTTATATTTTTATTTTACACATCCCTATTGTAGCATTAATTCTTTTTTAAATAGATTAACTTTTTCAAAACAATGTTCAGGTTTCGCGTGAATTTTTTTTTAAGGGTTGGAATTCAAATGATGTTCAAATATATATCTTTAGGTATGTAAAATAATATTATAACTGTGACTAATATTATAACTATGTTTGGGTATTTATAACTGTAATTGTAACTGAGAAATATGACTAAGTATTATGTATGTGACTGATATTGTGATTAAAAAATTATGATTAAGTATTAGTAACTGTCATTATAACTGAAAAATATGATTAAGAATTGTGTATGTATATGAGTTGTATATATGACTATTACTGTGACTTTGACTGTTAATGTGACTTTGACTGTGTGATTGTTGCGAGATAGTGATTTTGGGGTTGATTTGGACCTTGTAATAGTCACAATTTGAGAGAAGTTCTTTAATGAAAGTTGTATGTGTGAACTGTAAGTAGTATCTTATAAATTATGATTTAAAGTACGGATGAAAGAGATATGAATATTTGAAAACAACTAATTAGTAACTTATAAATGTAATGATCATAGTTGACTATTTTTTTAATCGAAACATATCAACAATCATATTTGTTTAAAATATATGATTTATAGATCAATAATATATAATTTTTTTTGCTTGAAACACTTCATATTTTAGGAGATATTTATTTTTTAAATTTAAAGTTGAAAAAACACACACCCATTTTTGGCCTTAAATAATAATAATAATAATAAAAAAAAACCCATATTTTGGTCTCTAACCCCTGCAGTCTTTTTTCAATTTTTTTGTTTTGTTCTGTTTTTTAATTTTCTTAGTCGCAAACTTGTTATCATCTTATTTTGTTAGATATATTTATATCATTTGACATATGTGGATTAAATGGAAAAAATCTTTTGAGATTGGATTGAATTCGAAGATCCCTTATAAATTTATAATTGTGGGCATTTTAGGAAAATTCCCATTTTTTAGCACATATATATCGTTGAACCATGACAGCCTCAAAAATGAAGATAATGAGGGAGCTGTAAAAGTTGATCATTACATATTTCTTTTGCAAGGAACAAAGATTTTGAGAGAATTGGCCTTCATCAAATATTTGTATTATTATTATTTTTTTTGAAATCGTTGGAAACCTCATCGTCAAATCATCCCTTTTGGATTTAAGCGAAACAAGTAAAACCCCGACTATCACAAGAAACATATTCCCTAAATTCGAACTCAGGACTTCAAGATAAAATCTTGAACCCTATACCTCCATCAAATATTGTATTGATGGATGCTGTTGGAAAAATGCTTATTTATAAGCATTTTGAGGCTCAATTTTAAGCATGGTCCACTTCGTGGTTAGTGGTTGTTATTGAATGATTCGGATACTCCTCCGTGAGTACTTCGAAATGGTATATTTATATGCTTAAAATGGTGCTTGGGTGAATGAGAATTGTTGCTCAAAGTTCACAATTTTCAAGCATTTTGTAATTCCATAACAGCTAATTTAATTAGCTTGGTGGTTACAAAGTTTAATCTCCATAAGTGCTAATCTAATTAGCTTGGTGGTTATATAGTTTAATTTCCATTAGTGCTAATTTAATTAGCTTAGTGGTTACAACAATGTGTAACATCTCCCATTATGAAATTTAATTGACTAGTTAATTTCTATTAATTGAGATGTGTTTTCTTTTCCTATATAAACAAAATCAGTTCTTGTTTTCAACATAGAGAATGAAATAGAAAATAGAGAAAGACATAGCACACACACGAAAGATCATTTTCTTTATTTTATCAAAGAATATGAGAGTTCAAACACTTTGTGGTTCGTTGGATACGAGTCTGGTGGTGCCCTTTCTCGTACGTTTCCGTTGTATCCTGGGAAACAATCGTCTCACGTTCTACTGCACCTACGGTAGGGGACGAATTTTGTTTTAAGGATATTGTTGTTTTA
Source organism: Zanthoxylum bungeanum (assembly GCA_019454045.1). Classification (NCBI taxonomy): domain Eukaryota; kingdom Viridiplantae; phylum Streptophyta; class Magnoliopsida; order Sapindales; family Rutaceae; genus Zanthoxylum; species Zanthoxylum bungeanum. Next base: position 175,626 of record SKCR01036796.1, on the reverse strand, counting down.
CAACAAGCCTCGGGAAAGTTCTGATTTGCATCAGCTTCAGCTTCTGCCTCTGCCTGCCAACAGCCTCTGCCTCAGCTTCAGCTTCTGCCTCTGCTGTCAGCCTCTGCCATCAGCCTCTGCTGTCAGCCTCTGCCTCTGCCATCAGCCTCTGCTGTCAGCCTCTGCCATCAGCCTCTGCTGTCAGCCTCTGCCCTTCAGCCTCTGCTGTCAGCCTCTGCCCTTCAGCCTCTGCCTCCGCTCTCAGGGTCTGCCTCTGCCCTCAGCCTCCGCTCTCAGCCTCTACCGTCAGGGTCTACTCTCAGGGTCCGCCGTTAGGGTCTGTTTGAGGATAATAATTATAATTGTAATTTTGTCATATTCGGATTTCCCAATTACCGTGTAATAATTGTAATAATTGTTATCTACAGTCTTAAAACAAAATCGACTCTGTGGATATGGAAATCAGTCCAAACACAGTAGATCCGAATATGGCGCCTCTTCGGCTGGCCAGAATGTTGTGGCAGCCCCCGTGGCTGACCAAAGTGCAGTGGCAGCCCCTTCGGCTGGCCAACTTGCATCAGCCTCTGGGCTTAATATGGCAGCTGTTGTGGCTGGCCAAGGTGTTTCTGCCTCAATGGCTAGACACCTGTTGGACATGTGAGCCATGTCAATCCTGCTGCGGAAAAACCTGAAAAATTCAGTGGTCAGAATTTCAAAAGGTGGCAACAGAAAATGTTCTTCTACCTGACCACGTTGAACCTTGCGAGGTTTCTAAAGGAAGATGCTCTTGTACCCAAAGAGGGTGAGATTGATATCCAAGTCATCAGTGCCATTGAAGCTTGGAAACATTCTGAATTCCTATGTCGGAATTATGTGCTGAATGGGCTAAGTGATTCCTTGTACAGTGTGTACGCTGGAATGAAAACAGCTAAAGGGCTTTGAGAATCTTTAGATCGAAAATATAAAACTGAGGATGCCGGTACTAAGAAATTTGTCGTAGGCCGTTTCCTAGAGTTTAAAATGATTGATTCCAAAACTGTGATAAGCCAAGTACAAGAACTGCAGATTATTCTAGCAGAAATTCATGCTGAGGGGATGAGTTTAAGTGAAACCTTCCAAGTAGCCTCGATAATTGAGAAACTACCACCTGGTTGGAAAGATTTCAAGAATTATTTAAAGCATAAGCGAAAAGAAATGAGCATTGAAGACTTGATTCTTAAGCTAAGAATTGAGGAAGATAACCGAGTTTCTGAAAAGAGAGGAATGACTCATGAGGCCAAAGCAAATGTTGTCGAACATGGCCATAAGAACAAGAACCTCAAGAACAAAGGGTCAAAGATGGGTCATAAAGGAGGAGTTTCCAAGAAATCAAAATTTCAAGGAAAATGCTTCAACTGTGACAAAATGGGTCACAAGTCTTCTGAGTGCAGACTGCCGAAGAAGAAAAAAGAAACAAGAGGCTAATGTGCTAGAAAACATGACTCAAGATGTTTCAGACATTAACCTCTGCTGTTGTGGTTTCTGAGGTGAATCTGGTGGGTTCTAACCCAAGAGAGTGGTGGCTTGATACTGGTGCCACTCGACATGTATGCTCAGACAAGAGCATGTTTTCTTCATTTGAGCCTGCTGAAAATGGGGATGGGGAAAAGATATACATGGGAAATTCAGCAACATCTGAGATAGAAGGTCAAGGAAAGGTGATTCTGAAGATGACCTCTGGGAAAGAGTTGACTCTGAACAATGTTCTGTATGTACCTGAAATACGGAAGAATCTTGTGTCTGGATCGCTTCTGAACAAGCATAGATTCCGGATGGTGTTCGAGTCTGATAAAGTAGTTTTGACTAAAAATGGGATGTATGTGGGAAAAGGGTATGTAACTGATGGGCTTTTTAAGCTCAATGTAATGGTTGTTAAACCCAAAAATATCAATAAAGCTAGTTCTTCTGCTTATATTGTTGAGTATTCTAATCTTTGGCATGGTAGATTAGGACATGTTAATTTTAATTCATTGCGAAAGTTAATTAACATGAATCATATTCCCAATTTTAAAATTGATAACAAACATAAGTGTGATACTTGTGTTGAGGCAAAACTAACAAGATTATCTTTTCATAGTATTGAAAGAAACTCTGAACCACTTGATCTAATTCATACCGATGTATGTGATTTTAATTCAATACAATCGAGAGGCGGTAATAAATATTTTATTACCTTTATTGATGATTGCACAAGATTTTGCTATGTGTATTTAATGAAAAGCAAGGACGAAGCTATAGAGAAATTTGTTCTCTATAAGAATGAAGTTGAGAACCAACTGAATAAAAGAATTAAGGAGTTAAGAAGTGATCGTGGTGTAGTTAGTTGTTTTTTGAATCACTTTGTGAACAAAATGGAATCATACATCAAACCACAGCTCCTTATTCGCCTCAATCCAATGGGATTGCGGAACGTAAGAATCGTACCTTGAAAGAGATGATGAACGCTATGTTAATCAGCTCTGGCTTACCTCAGATTATGTGGGGAGAAGCTGTCTTATCAGCTAATTACCTTTTAAATAAGGTACCACGGAAAGAAAGAAGCAGGGAAAACTCCTTATGAAATGTGGAAAGGAAGAATACCTTCCTATAAATTCCTACGAGTGTGGGGGTGTCTTGCCAAGGTAGTCATTCCTCCACCTAAAAAGGTGAAGATGAAGATAGGACCAAAAACTGTTGATTGCATTTTCATAGGATATGCACATAACAGTAATGCTTATCGATTTCTTGTGCATGAGTCTAATGTACCAGATATTCACAAGAATACGATAATGGAATCAAGGAATGCATCATTTTTCGAATACGTTTTTCCTTGTAAAACTAATTTGAATTCAGATGTGCACAAACGGGCACATGAGACTATCATTGAAGATAGTCAGGACCGAGAACAAATTAATGTTCCAGAAGATCAACAAGTTGTTGAACCTGAACTAAGACGTAGCAAAAGAGCTAGAACGGAAAAATCATTTGGTCCATATTTTCTGACATTTTTGCTAGAAAATGATCCTCAAAGCTATAACGAAGCTGTAAGGTCAGCTGATGGTGCCTTGTGGAAAGATGCCATCAATAGTGAAATTGAATCCATCTTACAAAATCACACCTGGGAGTTAGTGAATCTTCCTCCAGGATGTAAACCTTTAGGGTCCAAGTGGATTTTCAAAAGGAAAATAAAGGCAGATGGATCAATTGACAAGTACAAGCAAGACTTGTAATTAAAGGTTATAGACAACGTGAAGGTCTTGATTACTTTGATACTTATTCTCCTGTAACGAGAATAAATTCCATAAGGATGATACTAGCGATTACAGCTTTGCGCAATCTTGAGGTACATCAGATGGATGTGTGAAAACAGCCTTTCTGAATGGAGATTTAGATGAAGAAATCTACATGGAACAACCTGAAGGTTTTATAGCTCCAGGACAAGAAAAGAAAGTCTGTAAGTTAGTTAAATCCTTGTATGGATTGAAACAAGCCCCGAAACAGTGGCATAAAAAGTTTGATGACACCATGTTGGCAAATGGTTTTAAAATCAATGAATGTGATAAATGCATTTATGTCAGAGAGACAGAAGTTGGCTATGTCATTTTATGTCTCTACGTTGATGACATACTGATTGTCGGGAGTAATGTTAAAATGGTGAAATCTACCAAGAATATGCTGAAATCCAAGTTTGACATGAAAGACATGGGTCTTGCAGATGTCATTCTGGGAATAAAGATCTAGAGAAGTCCAGATGGACTTATCCTTGATCAGTCGCACTATGTGGACAAAATTCTTGGTAAATTCAACGATGATGATTCAGCTGTGGCTAGAACTCCTTTAGATGTGAGTTTACACCTATAAAAGAATAGGGGAGATGGTATATCTCAAGTAGAATACTCTAGAGTGATCGAGAGTTTGATGTATCTATCGAGTTGTACAAGACCTGATATAGCCTGTACAGTAAACAAGCTCATCAGATATACGAGTAATCCAGGGGTGATCACTGGAAAGCAATAGTGAGAGTACTTAGGTACTTACGTTTTACTCGTAATTATGGGTTGCACTATCATAGATATCCAGCTGTAGTCGAAGGATACAGTGATGCTAATTGGATATCTGACTGAATGAAAGACTCAAAGTCTACTAGTGGTTATGTGTTTACACTAGCAGGTGCAGCTATATCATGGAAATCCTCCAAACAGACTGTGATAGCCAGATCTACAATGGAATCAGAATTCATTGCATTAGACAAGTGTGCTGAAGAAGCAGAATGGCTTCGAAATTTTCTAGAGGATATTCCAAGTTGGTCTAAGCCAGTGCCAGCAATTTGCATTCATTGCGATAGTCAATCTGCAATTGGAAGGGCACATAACAATATGTATAATGGTAAGTCTAGACATATTCGTCGTAGACACAATACCGTTAGACAATTACTCTCTACTGGAGTTATTTCGATTGACTATGTAAAGTCAAAGGATAACATTGCGGATCCGCTAACCAAAGGGTTAAATAGGAGTTAGTTGTGAAATCATCGAGGGGAATGAGACTGAAGCCCATTAGATAAATGTTTATTACAAAGGAAAACCCAACCTTGTTGACTGGAGATCCTAAGAACTAGGTTCAATGGGACAACCTACTCGTAAAAGACATAATTGGATCACTGTGGGGGTTACCCTCTAGTCCATTCCTATGATGAAATGAAACAGTGATGCTCGTATGGATAGAGGTTAAGCAAAAGCTTTAATGATTCTTATGCGTCGGGAATCCGAGCAGAGTATTACGAGATACTCTTAAATAAGAAATCACCTATGTGAGAGAGAAGTGGGGCCGCTTCAAAGGGAAATGTAAGGGGCACAATTTTTAGAAACTCTTGCAGAACCAGGTAGATGTTCATGGCCAAAATGAACATAATAATGAGAACTCAAATGTGTAGGTAAAATATCTGTGTGATATGTGTTCTCCAATTACATGAACGGCAGTACAGTTCAATGACATCGCGTCAATTGTCAGCCAGTAATGAGATATATTTTCACAAGGGAAGGTTCAAAGGCTGTGGCCTACCTATCCTATGCAGGTGTTGAACCGTTGAACTCTTCTAGGTCAAAATAAAATGTTTTATAAAAATAATTTTATTCGAAGTTTTTCGCCAATTTCATTCATGTGGGGGATTGTTGGAAAAATGCTTATTTATAAGCATTTTGAGGCTCAATTTTAAGCATGGTCCACTTCGTGTTAGTGGTTGTTATTGAATGATTCGGATACTCCTCCGTGAGTACTTCGAAATGGTATATTCATATGCTTAAAATGGGCTTGGTTGGGTGAATGAGAAATTGTTGCTCAAAGTTCACAATTTTCAAGCATTTTGTAATTCCATAACAGCTAATTTAATTAGCTTGGTGGTTACAAAGTTTAATCTCCATAAGTGCTAATCTAATTAGCTTGGTGTGTTAATAGTTTAATTTCCGTTAGTGCTAATTTAATTAGCTTAGTGGTTACAACAATGTGTAACATCTCCCATTATGAAATTTAATTGATAGTTAATTTCTATTAATTGAGATGTGTTTTCTTTTCCTATATAAACAAAATCAGTTCTTGTTTTCAACATTAGAGAATGAAATAGAAAATAGAGAAAGACATAGCACACACACGAAAGATCATTTTCTTTGTTTTAATCAAGAATAGGAGAGTTCAAACACTTTGTGGTTCGTTGGATACGAGTCTGGTGGTGCCCTTTCTCGTACGTTTCCGTTGTATCCTGGAAACAATCGTCTCACGTTCTACTGCACCTACGGTAGGGGACGCATTTTGTTTTAAGGATATTGTTGTTTTACAACAAGCCTCGGGAAAGTTCTGATTTGCATCAGCTTCAGCTTCTGCCTCTGCCTGCCAACAGCCTCTTGCCTCAGCTTCAGCTTCTGCCTCTGCTGTCAGCCTCTGCCATCAGCCTCTGCTGTCAGCCTCTGCCTCTGCCATCAGCCTCTGCTGTCAGCCTCTGCCATCAGCCTCTGCTGTCAGCCTCTGCCCCTTCGCCTCTGCCTCGCTCTCAGGGTCTGCCTCTGCCCTTCAGCCTCTGCCTCCGCTCTCAGGGTCTGCCTCTGCCTTCAGCCTCCGCTCTCAGCCTCTACCGTCAGGGTCTACTCTCAGGGTCCGCCGTTAGGGTCTGTTTGAGGATAATAATTATAATTGTAATTTTGTCATATTCGGATTTCCCAATTACCGTGTAATAATTGTAATAATTGTTATCTACAGATGCACTAGTAAGCATAGTGTACATATTGTCAGATGAACACCAAACATGGAGACAGTCCGACGTGAGGAAAAAATTAGAATGAAATTGTTAAATGATTGTTATTGTGAGTATTTTTTTTTTAAGTTTTTATTAAAATAAAATAAAAATTATTTTTATATCTTGATGTTGAATATTTACTTAAGTTTTTTGATTTGATGTAGAATTGGTGGGTTAATAATATGCTAGATTTTAAAATTATTGAACTGTCCTTGATAGTAAATTACATAAAGGATTTTTTTTTTAATTGACTTTTTAAAGTAATAAGGATGCGGTGGAAGTGAATAGAGAGCATCTTCATTTGATTCATCTACTAATTACTTTTAGGAAAATCGTTAGCAGTTCTTCTCACCTTTAGAATAAGTTTGAAAAATACAAAATTTTTAAAAATTATCATTGGTCCATCTAATATTTATGAAGTTTATAACTGAATCAATTTTTTTTTGTCAAACTATTTTCTCAAGGGTAAAATAATCATTTGTACTTTTTTTTTTTAAAAGAAAATTATCACCCTAACCAACTAATTTTTTTTTTTAATTTTTTTTATGAAAGTTCAAATAAATACCAAGGCTACATTTACGTCATAATAAATTTCTAAGAATAAGGTGTTATTTCACAAATTCAAATTTCAGAATTATTGTTCCACATAATAAATTTTATCAACTAAGCACCTACATTAAAAATAAATAAAAACCTTGAAACCAAGTATTATCCGTTGCTCCTCTATTAAATTTTAACTGAAATAATAAAAACTAACCCAAGTTTAAACACATTGACATTATAACCGTAAAAATATTTATGTATATTCCTAACTCAAATATTTACCCAATACATATCAATCTCAGTCCTTTTTATTATGGCCAAATAGCCAATGCTAAGGTACCCAAGTATCAAATATCTTTGGGTACAAAATATGTAATTTTTAATATTGGACATACAACTTAAACCATTAAACGTGTAACCTCTACCAATAAATATGTAACTAATTTCATGTTTTGAAAAGTTTCATGTTTATTAACAGAGTTTGCATGTTTAATGATTTAAGTTGTATGTTTATCAATAAAAGTTGCATGTTTGACCCAAGGGTATCAAATACCATTCGGTACAGTAGACAAGCCCTTTTATTATAACACATATCCATTATTATGAATTGTGACTATATAGAAGTGAGCAAAATCAGTTTCGGTTTTCGATTCCGCGTGGAATCGGAACCTACCCGGAAAAAATCGGTTCCTAATTAAGTGAAACCAGAACCTACCAAATTAAATAGAATACCCTATTAATTGATACCAATTCGGTTTCGCGTGGAACCAGAACCTACCCAATTAAATAGGGTACCATATTAATCGGTTCTAATTCGGTTTCAATTCGCTTCCGCGTGGAACCGGAACCTACCCAATTAAATAGGACACCATATTATTCGGTTCCAATTCGGTTCCGGTCCGGTTCTGATTTATCTTATTTATTTTTTATTGTCAAACTTTGAAAATACAATTATTTCTCACACTTGAATATTACATAATATTATTGGCAATTGTCCATACATAAATAAAATAATAAATAAAACTACATATAACATAATATTTCTGACTCAATACATAATATTATTGTAGGAAGTGCCTGAGTTTAAATTGGATTTTAATTGGGTTATGAAATTGAGTTTTAATTCGAGTTATGAAATCGAGTTTAATTCGAGTTTTAAAACTAGTTATGAAATTGAGCTTTAATTTCGGTTATGAAATTGAGTTTTAAAACTGGTTATGAAATTAGGTTTAAATTAGATATTAATTTGGTTCCGAAATTGTTCTAAATTCGGTTCCTAAAACAGATTCTGGTTCCGAAATTCGGTTCCCAAAACAGGTTCCGATTCTGGTTCCGAAATTCGGTTCCCAAAATAAGTTCTGGTTCCGTCCATGACAAAACCGAAACTGGACGGTTTAATTCGGTTCTTCCATTTTGGAACTGGAACCGGTCCGGTTCCAAACCCAAAAAATCGATCCGGTTCCAACCGATTCTGGGTAGAACCGGAACCAATGCTCAACCCTATAATAGGCTTCATTAATTTCCACTTTAATTTTTTTTTTCCAATATTTTAACAATATTTGCATTTTTTAAAGATCCATTAAATTAGAATAATTTCAAGATATAAAAATTGTTAGATAATGAAAGAAAGTTTTGAATTCACTCTATATGAATTTATAATAGTAGGCCTCTTTATATATGCTATATATCAAATTAAAATAGGAAAGAACTAATCTTAATAAAAATATATAATAAAATCACAAATCCTAAGGATTTTAGGAATTATATCTTGGAGATTGATTCCATAATAAAGAGATAATATTTCCTTAATAGTGGTTTCATAATAATATTTCCTTAATATTGTTTCCATAATAATATTTCCTTAACACCCCCTCAAACTCAAGCTGGTGACGAAGGAACAAGTTTGAGTTTGCATCTTAATATCGGAGATTAGGTTTCTGAAACTGGAAATCTTGAAACTTGAAGGCTGGAAACTTTTGATGAGCTTTATCCTACGAAACCCGAAGGGGGAGCCGAAGCTCGAAAGGGGAGCCGAAACCTAAGAGGGAGCCGAAGCTCAAGAGGGAGTGATATCCCAAGACGGTGCCGAAGCCTGAGAGGGAGCCGAAGCCCAAGAGAGAGCCGATGCCCGAGAGGGAGTGAAATCCCGACAGAGAGTCGAAGCCTGATAGAGCCGAAGCTTGAGAGGGAGTGAAATCCCGACAGAGAGTTGAAGCCCAAGAGGGAGCGAAATCCCGACAAAGAGTCGAAACCCGAGAGAGCCGAAACCTAAGAGGGAGCAAAATCCCGAAAGAGAGCCGATGCCCGAAATGAAGTGAAATCTCGACAAAGAGATGAAGCCCGAGAGAGATCTGAAGTCCGAGAGGGAGTAAAATCCCGAGAGATTGCTAAAGCCTGAAGGAAACAAAACAGAACTTGGGCGCATGGCTAGATAGGAAACAAAAATTTGTCTAAGGAAACAAAACAAAACTGGTGCGCATGGCTGGATATGAAACAAAAATTTGCCTAAAGGAAACTATTGACGGGTGATTTTCGTCCCAAGGGTAGTTTCGAGATAACCCTCCCGAGACAATTCTCCTTCCACCTTGAATTTGTTTGGTTATGGGGAGACCAAAGGAAAATTTGGCGAAAAACAAAATAAGCACAAAAAATCGAACATAGAGTGTTTAACGTGGTTCGGCGGATCAAGTCCAACCTACATCCACGGGCACAAATTAGGGGGGTTCGTTTTATTACCAAACCGAGCTCGGCCGACATGTTTTAGTGAAGGATTAAAGAAATCGAGCAGTTTGTTCTCTTTCAATATTTCTCACAAGTGATTCTTAAATGGAAAAATTTCTAACCCCTACAAATGTGATCAACCTCCCCTTATGTACTAATGGATATAGAACACTGTTCCCGTATCTTGGTGACGCCAGCCTCGCAGGTCTGCAAGTTTCCGGTGATTTGACGAGCTCTCTTCCCTAATCTGCCATCGCCGAAAGCAAAGTCTACCTTCTGATTTCCTGTCACATCATGCCGTAAATGTACATTGTCATGCCCCTTCATTAATGATGACAGCCTGTTAGATTTCGAATGTGAAAGTTGATTTTGGAGGGAAAAGTTCAACCAATCTGATCCCACGTCGGCCTTCAAGAGGTCGGCCAAGTGACCTGCCGAGCATCCAAAACTGATATCGTCACGACCTGAAGTATCCGAACTCATCTACACGTTCCAGAAGGCAGGACAGAGCCAAACCGAGCTTCCGGTCTAATGTGGTCGGCCTCAATTCTGATGTAGTCGGTCTCGGAAAATGATACCATGTTGCATCATCTGGTCGGTAATACCTGAGAAATTGGACCCGAGCTCCAAGACGGGTCGAAGAACGACATATACCCTCTGACCCTTGATTCTCCAAATGAGGAGAATTTCCTCCTTTGCCCTTACCGAACTGTTCAGAAATCTTAGCCGCAGAAATTCCCATCAACATTCATCCCCTAGTTCCCGGTTCCAACGAGCATATGAGTTGGTGCTGGGAACTACAAAAATCAGAAGTGTGTTGATCGGCCGTCCGGTGGCTGACCCTAGGAATTGTGCAGAAAACTACCCTGGTACCAACTCGGGTCATCCTCAATATTTTCATACGGTCTGTCCTCAAGCCGAAATCAGGCACTCAGTGGGACGCAACCCGACCCCGAGCTGAAAAATAAAGCATCGGCGGAACGAATAGATCCCCGAGCGGGTAGAACAATGTAGACTCGGCGGAACGAATCCAGCCTCGAGCTGATGGAACAACGCAGACTCGGCGGAACGAACCCATCCCCGAGTTGGTGGAATAATACAGACTCGGCGGGAAGAATCCAGCCCTGAGCTGATGGAACAACGCAGACTCGACGGAATGAACCCAGCCCCGAGTTGGTGGAACAATACAGACTCGGCGGAACGAATGCAGCCCCGAGCTGGTAGAACGATACAGACTCGACGGAATGAATCCAGCCCCAAGCTGGTGGAGCATTTGAGACTTACACGAGGGAAGATTTTAAGCCTCTGAGGCTCTACGGATCCTGGCACGGGCGTCCCATTGCCAGACATTGGTGAAAAATAAAAAATAGAACAAGGTAAAGTTAACAAAATTGAGGTGACTTAGCACATACTCCACAAAAATTCATGAAAAAATAACAACTCGGGTGTTCCGAGGCAGCGTCCTGCCCGGTGCCTCCCAAAACACAATTCTGAACCTTATAATTCAGTGTCCCGACTAACCAGGCTACGGATACGCCGATCCGAGGCGGTCAGGCAAATCCACACGGGGGAGGAAGACACCCCGTGTGTGCCCTCCCTGGGTGTTTCTCAACGGGACTCACCAACCGATTCGCAGGGGAAGAAACCTCCCTGGACCCGGTTTACCCGAGACTTCTGCAATCAAGGAGGCCAATCAGCTGTACCCAAGCCAGGTGGTCTGATGGTTCTCAACGGGACTCACCAACTGACTTGTAGAGGAAGAAATCTCCCTGGGTCCGGTTTACCCAAGCTATTCCTAAAAAATGCGAGTCATGGGGTAGTAACTCTCCGACCTCGGGGATTTGATAATGACACCTGAGATTGGCGTGCCACGGGGGGTTCGCACTTTTCCCACATGTACTCCATCCCTTGACGCATTCTGGATCCTCAAAAGTGAAAGGAGCCAGGTCGAAACACTTCCGCCCGGGGGTTTGATAATGACACCCGGGATTGGCGTGCCACGGGCTTGGTGCCCTTCCCGACTTCCTATCACCCCTTCGCATCGAGCACATCCCAAGAATATTGAACATGGCTTTCGCATTCAATTAAATAACAAGTGAAGTGAACGAGCTTTTTAATTCAAAAATAGAAAGTCATGTTCATATTCTTGGGACCTACGGCCCTTCCTACAACTCTTTGTGGGTCATTTCAAGAGAGTCTTTGTAATAATTTTCTGGTTCTAGCCAGCTCATTCAGTAACTTCGTAGTTTACAGAAAAAAGGGCCTACTGGAGATACTTTCTCAGCATCTCGGCGTTCCAAGGCTTCTTGAGCTGGGTACCGTCCAACTGCTCTAAAAGATAGGTACCCGGTCTTACTATCTCCACCACTCTATATGGCCATTCCCATTTGGCGCCCACTGATCCTTTTTCGGGTGTTCAATGTGACCCTCCTTAAAACCAAATCCCCAGGGAGGAAAGATCGAACCTGAACCTTCTTATTGTAGAAATGGACCATTCTATGCTGACAGACAGCCGCTTTCATAGCCAACTTTTCCCACTTTTCTTCGATTAGGTCGAGGTGATTCCTGATGAGTTCTTTATTCTGTTCGGTCTCAAAATGCCGGACCCGATGGGTGATCATCTCGATCTCTACTGGAATAACTACTTCACACCCGTAAGCTAAAGAAAAAGGCGTCTCTCCGATGGAGTCCTTGAAGGTTGTCCGATGTGCCCATAATACTTCCAGTAATTCTTCGACCCACAATCCCTTACAAGATCCAAGTCGGGCCTTCAAATTTGCCTTGATCGTTTTGTTGGTAGCCTCGACCTGCCCGTTGGACTTGGGATGAGCAGGTGAAGCGAATCTCAAGGCGATCTGAAGGTCTTCACAGAGTTTCTTGAAACCCTTGCTGTCGAACTGCTTCCCGTTATCAATGATGATGGCTCGGGGAATTCCGAACCGGAAGGTGATACTATTCTTTACAAAATCTGTTGCCCTCTTCTCTGTGATTGCAGACAGAGTTTCAACTTCTACCCATTTGGTGAAATAGTCAATGGCAACAATGGCGTATTTGGCTTGTCCCCGCCTCGCTGGTATTGGCCCGATGATGTCCAGCCCCTACTGGGTGAACGGCTAGGGGCTGACTAGTGAAGTTAACTGCTCTGCTAGTTAGTGATGAATGTTTGCATTCTTCTGGAATCCTTCACATTTTCGAGTTATCTTCATCTCGTCCTAGTGCATGGTTGGCTAATAGAATCACTGCCTCAACGCCTTATACACAATAGACTGCCCCCGGTGTGACTTCCACAAATACCCCCATGAATCTCTCTGAGCACATAATTGGCTTCCTCTGTCGCGAGGCATCTCAAAAGCGGCACAGTATACCTCATATGGTACAATACTCCTTCAATCAGGCAAAACTTAGAGCTTTGGTACCTCAGCTTTCTCGCTTCCTTCCCATCTTCAGGGGTCTCCCCGGTTTCTAGGTACTTCTTGATCGGGTCCATCCAAGAGGCCTGGTCTCCTACCTCCACTTCCATTACCTATGGCTTCCCAACACTCATTTCTTACAAGTAAATCAAAGGGATAGTTCTGGGCTTCTCTGATTTAATAGAGGATGCCAGCCGAGTTAGCGAGTCTGCCTGATGGTTACTTTCCTGACCAATCTGCTCGAATTGCACACTACTCATTTCTCTGGCCAACTTCTTTACCTTGGCCATATAGGCCACCATGTTAGGCTCTCTAGCCTGAAACTCGCCCCTCAGCTGCTGGATGGCCAGCTGTGAGTCACTCTTTACGATCACATCTCGGACACCCACCGTCGTACATAACCTCAATCCGGCCAAAATAGCCTCATACTACACTTCATTATTGGTGGCTTCGAAAGTAAATATCAAAGCGTATACCACTTCTTCGCTATCACTAATTCGCAAGACGACCCCAGCCCCGCAACCTTGCGAAACTGGCAGAGCCGTCCACCGATAACTCCCACTTGGTCTCTGAAATTTCTAAAATCTGGGGTCCAGTAAGCTCGGCCATAAAATCTACTAGAGCCTGCCCTTTAACCGCCGCTCGGGGCAGATAGGATATGTCTATTGGTTTCTAGATTAGGTCCCAAGATCATGAAATCAAGCATAAAAATGCATGAATACACAAATGAGAATGGCCGAAACATACTCACAAGGATTGGTTGAGATGCGACGAAGACCAAAACCGAACTGCCTCCTCTGTCAAGCTCGGTAGTGGCTGCTCTTGGTCGTGGACTGCACGGCATGGGCTGGTTTGGCTCCTCCAAGATTCGGCCATGGGAGACCTCAATTGAAGCTCTAAGCTTCAAGCTTCCAAAATGATTCCATGCTCAAGAAATCGTTTCCCTATCACCTTAGCAAGACTCATGGTGTGTGCTAGCACCTTTGTTTTGCCACAAAACACTCTCTTTTCTTCTCCTTGTTACTCGGTCGAACCAAAAATGGAAGGAAGAAGAAGAAGGCTCAAAGCCGTGAAAGAGAGAGGGAAAAGAAGAGAGACCATAAGTTTTTTTTTTGAAGAGAGAGAGAAGAAAAAAAATGTTTTTATATTTATTGATTTTCCAAAAATCAAATACAAAAACCTTTTTCAATTTTCAAAATTCAAAAAGCAAAACCAATAAATGCTTTTCAATCAACTCACATCAATAAATCAATCAATTGTCATATCACTCAAAGTGACATGTGATTTAACGCTTGATGTGATTAGCGATTTGACGTTTGATGTGACTTGCGTGCCGCACTCGAATTCAAAATACGAATGCGCTCGCAAACAATCCCAGGCTCGGGTTCGCTAATTCTAAATTAACGAATTTTCCGCCGCAACGTAATTAAACGATTACGCCTAGCAAAATCACTATTCACGTCGCTAACGAATTAATTCTAATTAATTCGTTCGCCCGAATTAAAATCTAATTTTAATTTCTCGTCGAAATCCAATTTCGTATAATATATCAAATATATTATTTATCGATTAATTCCAAATTAATCGTTCTCTCTCTTTAATCAATATTTTATCCCAGATAAAATATCTCCGTAATTAATCCCAGATTAATTTTCTCTCTCTTCTAATTAATTCCAGATTAATTAAAGTGCGAGTCATACATCATCGGTGAATCTTCGGGAAGCGACCTATGAGATCCCCGGATATGTTGGCAGTAAATTCGGTCGTCGGACTATCCGAACACGTAAGTACCTCGTACTACGTTTATACTGATTTACAAGACAAGATTGGCTTCTAGCAAAGCGCCATGCCTACCCAATTCTCCAGAAATATCCTTATAGGAATATGTGATATATATCAAGCGTAGTTTACCGTAGTATTGCGTATTTCGATCCAGTATCGGATGTTCATGTGCTAGGCCTGGGGCTGGAATTGTGTCTGCCCCGTACGAAGCACATATCAGATGTCTGGTAACTAGTCTCTATAATCGGATATACATGACCTTGTCATAATATCCCGATAGCTCGAGCATTTAAGAGAACAAGTTTCGTATCCTATGTGACCATCATCTCCATATAACTAGAGTGATACTTCCGTCTTAACATCACACCCAACACACTACGATTCTCAATATACCCAGAATTGGCGTACACAGAACCGGTTAAAGCCCTGGATGACCTCAACTAAAGTATATTGATTGTCGTAAGTATTAGCGGTGCAAGTCTCAGGTTAAGACCAAATACACCTACCCTGATTGCAGACTCCTATAGACACATAGTCATACTACCAATGGGATTCCGCGGGGGTCTATCCAGAGCGAAGCTGTTTCCCATACCATCGGTAAAACACACCTCCTATTACACTTGCATGAGTATCCTATACCTAAATATATGAGAACTATGCCGTTGTGCCCTCACAAACGTGCACAAGTGTAATACTAGTCTTTTACATATTTATCGATGTCCAATCTCGATAATACTTTGACTAGGGATATTTAATGATTTATCCTTCGTGGACTGATACTGTCTCATATCATTCTCCGTCCAGGAACAAATCATAGGGACCTCCTATCATTTATATATCTTGGTGATCTAATCACAAATGATAAGAGTGCAATCTCATTTTTCACATAGTTAATTTGTACAAAAACACCATGATCTGTACAAATAGTGACGCTATGGGTCATAATTGTCCAACAATGTCGTGCTCACTCAATTCCACCGACCACTTTACTAACCGGCCCGAAACCTCTAACTTATGCAGGATCTGCCTCAAGGGATGGTCGGTATAGACCCCGATAGGATGAGCTTGAAAGTAAGGTCGTAGCTTCCGAACAGCCGTAACCAAGGACAGAGCCACCAGTTCATGAGCTGGATATCTTGTCTCTGCATCCAGCAAGGCTTTGCTAATGTAATACACTAGCCTTTGGATCTTATTGGCCTCTTGCACTAGCACCGAGCTCACAGCATGTTTAGAAACAACTAAATATAAGAACAAAGTCTCACCCGGGATCGGTTTGGCCAAAAGCGGGGGTTGGGCTAAGTACTGTTTGAGCTGCATGAAGGCTTCCTCGCATTCTGCCGTCCAGCTGACATCCTTCTTAACCTTATTGATCAACTTGAAAAATGGATGACATTTGTCGGTTGCACGTGATATGTACCGATTTAGTGCAGCCACTCGGCCCGTTAAGCTTTGCACCTCTTTGACCGTCTTGGGAGATTTCAAATCCAGAGCTTCTTGGATCTTCTGAGGGTTAGCCTCTATTCCTCGTGCACTGACCATGTACCCCAGAAATTTTCCCGATGCTACTCCGAATGCACACTTCTCTGGGTTCAGCCTCATACTATGCTTTCTTATCAGCTCAAAAGTTTCCGCGAGGTCGGCCAAATGACCCTCCGATTCCTTGGTCATTGTAGGAACACAGAACCTGGGCGACGCCGTTCCTAGGCTCGCGGCCTAGTTTGGGAAGTACTGAATAACATGGAGTCGCCACCCGGTGTGAACCGGGACAAAGATTTAAGGCCGCACTCACCCCTCGCAAGGGAAGACCTCAAACCGTTGGGTTCGGAATGGTCCCCTTATATCACTTGTAATGAAAGGATTTATGTAATAATTTAATCAAGCTTAAGTAACACTTATTTCCAAGAGTATCATGCTTCTAAATTCTCATATTCAAGATAAAACTTATGTACACATTTCACATATATCTCACGTTTAAAATTGCATGCTTAACATATATCAAAATAGCAACGAACATACAACTTCATTTGCATATTACATTCAGGAAAACACAAGCACACATATTAACCATACAAGCACACATATGGGCACTTTTCCAAGCGGTACGTGGAATTGTATCCCAAGTACAGACCGCACTATCGTCCATTCGGAATCGGCTACGGAATTTACGTCTGGGTTTCCATCCGATATACCGCAAGAAATAATACTCAAATGTTATCATGACATAAGCATATGAATGGTAATACATTAACATATTTGTATTTATACATGTGGAGATAGCTACTAGGAAAACTATGCATGAAATCTAATGAAGAGGACTCAGTTCAGTGTGTTCACGTTCGTGTAGCGTTCGTAAACGCGTTCGAACGGAAATGAAACAGAATGCTCACGTTCGAGTAGCGTTCGTAAACGCGTTCGAACGGAAATGAAACAGAATGCTCACGTTCGTATGGCGTTTGTTAACGCGTTCGAACGGAAATGAGACAGAATGCTCACGTTCGTATGGCGTTTGTTAACGCGTTCGAACGGAAATGAGACCTGACACATGATAAGGCAAAAACACGTGCGCGTTCGAGTTGCGTTCGTAAACGCGTTCGAACGGGAACAGACCTGATGCATGAAATGGGACGCAATACATAAACACAAAATAAAAGGGCGCGGTGAAGTACTGGCGTAAAGGTGACCTTTTGGGGCTCTTGATCTCTCAAAGAGAGGACCTTTAGACCAACATACTAAGCCCATGCGCGTCACATCACACATACAAGAATAGAACCAATCATATCAACCAAGTATGCCTGATTGAAACATCTTACATCAATCTGAACACACATCAACCGGCGCGGCAAAGCATCGTGGTAACGGGTTTTAACCCCTCCCCATAAGGGATCTTTCATTCCACTTACTAAGCCCATGCGCTTGATTGAACCATACATAAAAATAAACTCAATAACATCAAACTAAGTATGCCCGATTGAACGTATCTTGCATCCAACCGAACACACATCAACCGGCGCGGCGAAGTAGTGTCACAAAGGTGGCCTTTTCGGCTCTTTATCTCCCAAATGGAGGACCTTTGGACTAACTCACTAAGCCCATGCGCCTGATTGAATCATGCATAAATAAACAACATATTGAATTCAAGTAAAGAAAACTAAATAAGCAAAAGCAACACAACGAAAGAAAGATGGTGCCGTTTACCAAGCGGTACGTGGAGTTGTGGCCCGAGTACAGATCATACTACCGTCCATTCGGAATCGGCTATGAAATTTATGTCCGGGTTTCCATCCGATATACCGCGAGAGTTGACACATCTCTCATTCATCCAATACCCACAACATATTACATCTCATAATTCATGCATATTTATCTACTCAAAGACCACAACACGCATTTCAACATGACAATCATACAAGTAATACTTAATAAATAATGCGGAAGGAAAAGGAAAACAAGTGTGAAAGATACCCTCAGGTCTAACCTTTTAAGCGTCTCTCGGACTCGCGTTTCACGAAGATCGGAAGGGGTAAAGCTCCGCAACTTTTCTGGTTCACTGGTTCAGCGTCCTAGCTCACTGCTTTTGTTGTTTTGCTTGCGATTCGAACTCCGTTCTGCTCCTATTCGGCCTCTGTCTTGCTGCTCACTGCACGGGCCCCTGTTTTAACGTTTTCAATGAACTATTCCAAGTTTGTGTGGGCTTTTAGTGCAGTGTATGTGATTATTTTTAAGATTATCTATGCAGTTTTTTTATATGTTACTGTTTTTTAAGGATTTGGGCTGCTGTTTTAAGGTAATCTAGGAGGTTGTTTAGGCGTGTTTTAGGATTCGGCTAAGGGTGAGTTTGGTGTTCTGGATTCGGCTCTATGGTGGTTGTAGGTGCTTTGGATTCGCTATGGAGGGTGGTTGTAGGTGCTTTGGATTCGGGGGGGGGGGGGGGGGTTGGTGGTGTTTCTTTGGTGTTTCTTTTTTCTTGTGTATGTGTGAAGTGTTTCTCTTTTTTTTTGTTTAGTTTTGTGTTGTAGAGAGAGTCTAGAGAGATTGAGAGAGTTTTGGGTGTGAATTATCTAGTAGGGGTGTGCGTTTTAGGCTTGTGTGAAGGAGGGAATGGCTTGGGTTAGGGGTTGTTTATATAGAAGATGTCTAGGGTTTCACCTTGTCTCACAAGGAAGAGATCTTGTTTCCAAATTAGGAGAGATGAGAAAGGTATACACAAGATTGAGGGGGGACAAAATATTTTATTTAGGAAGTTGTAATATTTAATTTGTGTTGGTTTAGGAATACAAATATTTTATATTGGTAATTATCTTATTAGATTAGGAAGTCAAATATATGATTGGCTTTAATTGGTTAGGATTGATTTTAAATTAGGCATGATTTTAGTTTAAGTTAGGTAAATATCTTATTTAATTGGTAAATGGTTTTAAATATTCATTTAATGTTTAATGTTTAAATTAATATTTATTTATTTAATTTGGGATGTGTTTTATGGGCTTTGGGGAGCTAAATGGGCTGGGTGTGAGGCTAGCAGCAAAACCAGAATTACCGACACCGTTCAAACGCTTCCTCGAACGCGACACGAACACCCGCAATCTGTTTCCCGTTCGAACGAAGTAGCGAACGCAGCACTAACGAAGACAGTGAGCTTGTTTATTCTCAATTTCCCCTTCCGATATCCGTTTCCCGCGGCTTTCGTGACTCAAAAGGTAGTGCCTCCAAATGAGGCTCATCATCGGGTTTCACATGCGAAAATGCAATGCCTACAGTCGCCCCCACTTTGATGGGACTTGTGCAGTGTGTGACTTTGAACAATCCTATCAAAGTTATGCAATGCATTTTACTTACCTGGCTCGGCTGCCGCCTCGAGTTGAGTTGATACTGCAGCGGACCTCGATCCTGGGACGCGTCCCATAATTGCAACTGACAACGGGGGCACCTCGACCCTGGGCACCTCGACCCAACACCGCTGACTATAGGGACCTCGCCCTCTCGAATGATGATGTAGTGGGCACCTCGACCATGGGCACCTCGACCCGGAACTAAAACTGACAACGGGGGCACCTTGACCCTGGGCACCTCGACCCAACACCGCTGAATATAGGGACCTCGCCCTCGAACTGATGATGTAGTGGGCACCTCGACCCTGGGCACCTCGACCGGAACTACAACTGACAACGGGGGCACCTCGACCCTGGGCACCCGACCCAACACCGCTGAATATAGGGACCTCGCCCTCGAACTGATGATGTAGTGGGCACCTCGACCCTGGGCACCTCGACCCGAACTACAACTGACAACGGGGGCACCTCGACCCTGGGCACCTCGACCCAACACCGCTGACTATAGGGACTCGCCCTCGAACTGATGATGTGTCTCCATACCTGGAGATGACATGGTATGGGGCTCGCCCCCAAGCTGATGTGGGCCTCGCCCCTTGGGACTCACCCCAAAACTGAAATTGCGTTGACGTTGCTTGGCTCATTCCTGCCGCTTTCTTTCTTTGAACCTGCGAACACAAAACAGAAACAAACACAAAGAGAATGCAACGTTACGTGTATGCATGAATGATTTCCCTATTCCGTTGGGTTAGATCTTCTGTCGATCCTTGTGGTGACTGCTCAGTCTTCTCTCCCTCAGGCAAAGTTACTGCTTTAATCTGTCTACGTTGATCGGCTCGGTGAATCATTTCCTTCCAAGTCTGATATCTTCACTGCTCACTGCTCCATTTCCCATGACTTTCTGAACGATGTAAGGTCCTCCCAGTTAGGCCTGAATTTCCCTCTCGGATCCGTCGTCGACGGCCTCGACTGCTTAAGTACAAAATCACCCTTTCTGATCTTTGTGGGACATACTTTCTTGTTGAATGCCCGGGCTAGTCTCTTCTGATACAACTGCATGTGATACAAAGACTTCATTCTCTTCTCATCCAACAGTGCTAACAACTATCAAATCTCTGTGCGGCCCATTCCTGTTCCGGTAATTCTGCCTCTGCTAATACCCTCAAGGACTGTATTTCTACTGGCAATACTGCTTCCATTCCGTAGACCAAAGAGTAAGGTGTGGACCTGTTGCTGTTCTTATGATGTTCTGTACCCCCACAAGCATACGGTAACTTCTCGGCCAAATCTCTACAATTTTCTGTTTCATCTTGGCTAAAATTGTCTTTATAGTCTTGTTGGCTGCCTCAACTGCCCCATTTCCTGCGGCCTGTACGGTGATGACTTGTGGTGGCCTATCCCATACCTCGTAACATTGCCTTTGTCTCTCCTTGAAACTGGACCCCGTTGTCTGTCACTACATGATGCGGCATACCATACCGACAAATGAGGTTCCGAGCTATGAACTTTGCCATCTGCTTCGTTGTAACATTACGGAAGGATTCGGCTTCCACCCACTTTGAGAAGTAATCTACTGCCCCACTATGAAGCGATGCCCATTGATGCATTTGGTCGAATTTCCCCAATCATATCAATTCCCCATGCTGAGAAAGGCCACGGCTCTGACAACCCGTGTGTAATTCTGTGTGCGGTAAGTGATTCAAATTACATGTGCTTGACAGTCATGACAGTGCTTTACCATCTTCGCGCAGTCTGTTCCATGGTTGACCAATAAAAACCTTGTCTCACTATCTTGCGGGACAGATTCAACCGTTTCATGTGCGGACCACATACCCCGGCGTGTGTACTTCTTCCATTACATGTTGAGCTTCTTCCTTTCTTAAACATTCAACTGAATACCGTTTGCCTGCCTCTTGTACAGTTCCCCTCTCAAAGTCACATACTGGGAAGCCAACTTCTGAATGGCTATTCTGTCTTTTCTGCCCGCCCCTTCCGGGAATTCACCATGTTCCAGATACCTCTGAATGTCACAATACCAAGGTTTACCGTCGTCAACTCAACTTCCAGAATTCTTTCTATCTCATAAGCAGGTTTACTTGCTGTTGTCAGTACCAACGGTCTCATCACTAACTTCTCTGGATTTTCCCAAGTCGCCGCTAGTGTAGCCAATGCGTCTGTCATCTGATTCTCTTCCCTTGGTAGGTGCTGAAACTTACACTCGGGGATATCCTGTGCCAATTTTCTGAGGTGAAAAAGGTAAGGCTTCAACCGTTCTTCCTTCAATTCCCATTCTCCTCGCATCTGCTGGACTACTAACATAGAATCTCCGTAGATTTCCACACTCCGGCCTTCAAGGCTATCAATGTTGTCAAACCAAAAGCACATGCTTCGTACTCGGCCATGTTATTAGTCACTTTGAATGTCAACCTCTTAGCCAAAGCAAAGTCTCTCCTCGGGGGTTACTATCACGATCCCAATTCCGGCTCCCTTGTAATTCACTGCTCCATCAAAATACATCTTCCATCTCTGAACTGTTATTGCTTGGATCTCTTCATCTGGAAACTCAAACTTATACTGATCCCCCTCACAGGTTGCAATGCCAGAAACTCCGCTACTGCTCGTCCCTTGATCACTTTGGAGGTGATATACTCAATGTCAAACTCTGTCAACAATACCAAACCATCGGCCCAGTTTTCCCACTAGTGAAGGCACTGAATGAAGATATTTCAGAGGATTCTCCTTTGCCACCACCTGGATCTTGTAAGACTGGAAGTAATGTCGCAACTTTCTGGAAGCCCATACCACTGCAAGACAGATCTTCTCAACCTCCTGATATCGAGCCTCATAGGAGCATCTTCTTACTCAGATAATAAACTGCATGTTCTACCCCTGTCTCATCTGCCTGTACCATCATACCCCCCAATGCTTCTGATTCTATAGCCAAATACAATATCAAAGGTCTACCCGGCCTCGGAGGTTTCAATACGGGTGGCTTCACCAAGTACTCTCTGATTCTGTCGAAGGCGGTCTGACACTGTTCATTCCATCTCACTGGCTGATCTTTTCTCAACAGTTTGAAGATAAGCTCACATACCGATGTCAACTTGGCAATAAACCGACTGATGTACTGAATCTTTCCCAAGAATGCCCTGACTTCCTTTTCTGTCTTCGGTGCAGGCATTTCTGTGATTGCCTTGATCTTTTCGGAGTCTACCTCTATTCCGCCCATTCCCACTGTATGACCAAGCAATTTCCCTGATGTCACCCCAAACACACATTTCTTGGGGTTAAGCCGCAGGTTATATCTGTCAACTCTCTGAAGGAACCTTTCCAATGCCTCAATATGCCCAACTCTCGTTTCTGATTTCACCATCATGTCATCCACATACACCTCAATCTCTTTGTGCATTAAGTCATGGAAGAGTGTAGTGGCCATCCGCTGATAAGTAGCTCCTGCATTCTTAAGCCCGAACGACATCACTTTGTAACAATAGGTACCCCACTCGGTAACAAATGCAGTCTTGTGTTTATCTTCTTCAGCCATGAGAACCTGATTGTACCTTGAAAATCCATCTGCAAATGAATACATAGCAGACAAAGCCGCACTATCAACCAGAACATCTATATGCGGCAAAGGGAAATCATCTTTCGGACAAGCTTTATTGAGATCTCTATCTCCACACATTCTGACCTTCCCATCTTTCTTTGGTACCGGTACTATGTTAGCCAACCATTCAGGATATTTTACCACTTCCAGGAACCCCACATCTATCTGCTTCTTAACTTCCTCTCTGACTTTCTCAGCCCATTCCGGTCTCATCCGTCGAAGTTTCTGCTTTACCTGGCCTCATATTCGGATAAGTTGGTATTGTGTGCTGGGCAATGTTTCTGTCTACCCCGGGCATGTCCTCATAAGACCAAGCAAATACTTTGGCATATCTAACAACACTTCTTCTAGTTTCTCCCTCTCTTCGGAGGTTACTTCACTTGCAATTAAAATTTCTTTGGGGTTCTCAAGTGTACCCAAGTTAAATGCAATAGTTCTGGCTGAACTGATGTCAAATATGCTTGATTCATGCAGAGTAACGGAAATGACTCAGGCAAGTAAGCAAAAGAAATGTCTTTATTATTGGATAATGCGGAAGTACATTCAAACAAATCAGGAAGGTAAATGTCTTCATCATCTAGAGACACTTCTTCCTCTGCAATCAGGTCTTCCTCAGGCTTCTCCTCCTCTTCCAGAGTCAGGCTCTCTAACTTCATTAATTCTTCTTCCCAAATCTCTGTTTCCACAGCTTTCCAGTCAGTGGTTTCTCACCCAACAAATCCTGGAAGATCTCAAACCCAGGTACCACAATCCCATTGACTTTCACAGGTTCAGGCTCTCCTTGATACCCTGAAGCTTTCACAAAGCACTCCATCAGTCTCAGGCCCTTTTTCTTGACTTTGGCTTTTCTTCGTCAGATTTGTACCCCAAACCTTTCCGAGTAGTCTGTCCTCTGAAATCCGGCAATTTTGAACCTTTACCTGGCTCAAACTTCATCTTCTCCATAATCCTAGCCACCCTAGGATCCACCCATCCTCAAAAGTAGCTGACACCTGGAACCTCGTGAAAGGTGTATCTCCAAGGCAGCCACAGCATTATCTACCTCAGCCCGGATAGTAACAATTCTCCCTCATACGGGAACTTGATCATCTGATGCAAAGTGGAAGGCACGCCCCCAAGTTTGTGAAACCAAGGCCTTCCCAACAATAAAGCAAAAATGGCTGGGATGTCCAGCACTGTGAACTCAACCTCATCTTCAATCGGCCCTACCTTGACCATAGCCACAAAGGTACCTTCAACTCCCCGCTTACTGTCATCATAAGCTTTAATAGTCATACTGGAGGGGTCCAAGTCTGTTGCTTTCATACCCAATCTTGCCAGAATTTTCAACGGGCACACATTGATGGACGAACCGTCATCCACCATCACACATGTGAAGTTTTCTTGCCCCTCACATCGGCCCTGATAAATAGAGGCCTGTTATGATTCTCCCCTCCGCCGGGAGTTCATCCTCAGAAAAGGATATCTGCAAAGCTTCTTTCTGAACGACCCAACAAACATTGCGGGGTTGGCATCCTCCGGTACCACAATCTTGCTCAAGGCTTCAACCATAGCCTGTCTATGCTCCCGAGATGCACATAATAGTTCCCAGATACTGACTTGTGCTCTAGTCTTCCTCAATTGTCTCAGCACTACATCCCCTTCAGTATTTTTTGCAGTCTCAACTACTTCTCTACCATCTGTCAAAGCTTCCTTACCCTTTTCCGCCATATCATTGTAAAAATGACCGCTACGTGTCATTCCCCTTACTTCCTCCTCATCACTGCTAGAGAAATCAAGCCAAAAGTTTTTCTTCTGCTCAAACTCATCCTCACTAGTACTATCCCAGATTCCCAGGCCAAAGGCTTGAGGGTGAAAGGATTTTAGGACAAGGTCTTCTGGGAGCCAGAATTGATCATGTAGGCTGGTGGTGGTACAACACGGTAGTTGGGTAAGGGGTTTCTGTGTGTGTCGGGCTGTTCTGTTTCTGGGTTGGGTATTTTCTTGGAGTCTATTAGGTCTTGGATTTCATGGCGGAGTCGGGCGCAGTTGTCGGTGTCATGGCCTTTTTGTTGGGGTGGAAATGGCAGTAAAGGCTTAGGTTATAATGTGATGGTAGGGGATTGGGTAATGGTTTGGTATCCAAGGGTTTTAAAAGCCCTTGCCTCTTCAATTTCTCTAGCACCTTAGACAGGGGCCTTCCCAAGTTGGAAAACTGCCTGTTCCGGATAGCAGCACAATTAGCAGAAACGGGCTTTGTTCCCGATGTTCCCCCAATGGGCCTCCTGTTTAGACCATAGAATTTTCTATTCTCGGCCTCTTCTTCCTCAATATCCATGACAGTTTCCCTCAACTGTCGAAAGTCTGCAATCATGGAGGTCATCCTCCTCAACTTGCCGTAAATGGAGGGCTTGGTGCCCTTGATAATCATCTTGATCTGATCCTTCTCCGAAGGCCTAGTCTGCATTTTCAATAATTGACCCCTCCACCGGTCCACATACTCCTTAAAACTCTCCTCCGCTTTCTGCTTAACATTCTCCAGATCACGGAGTGACAAATCGATCTCCAAGTCAGTGACATATTGCTTCAGGAAAGCATCGGCCAACTCCCTCCAATCTTCATTTACTTTCTTCTCCAAACTGTGGTACCATACCACGGGAGCTCCTTCAAGCGACATTCCAAACATTTTCTGTACCTGGCGCTGAGATAAGCCAACTGAACTCATGACTGATACAAACTGTCGGAGATGCACCCTCGGATCCCCATTCCCGTTGAACTTAGCCATATCCGGCATCTTGAACTGTGCAGGCAACTGTTCCTCAAAAGTCAATGTGTCATAATCCAGCAAATCCTCATTCTTACCCCTCATCTTGCGGGTAACCGACTCAACCTGATCCCGAAGTTTCTGTAACTCTGTCTGAGACCCAGATACTATGCCTGCTGCATACTCTGCCATATCATCATCAAAAGCGGGGATATCATCCCCCAATCTGTTCGGAGATTCCTCTTGCCTCACATCCCCAGAATGAACCCCGGCACGAGACCCAGCTATACCAGCCATAGCAGTAGTCAAAGCCTGCAACTGTTCAGTGATCTTGGCGAGACCATTCTCTAACTGATCCATACGGGACACCTCATTATCGGATTCACTCATACTTGTTCTTTTAGTGAGTCTGGTTCCTTCTCTAACCCAAACGGTATCTATGGTGTCTTTTAAGACACAGAGGATGTTAACAAGGTATATGCATGCATGATATGCATAAGAAGTAAATAACATATTTTAAATCAAATAAAATTCTCAAACAAATCGGCCTATGATCATTTTAGAAGCTTGGGACAACTGTCATAAGGGTGAACCCGTCCCGTTTTAAATGGCCCAACGAGTTCATGTCTTATGGCAAAGAGCCCAACTAAATCCAAATGATAATATTCCGAAAACAAGCACAAGGTGGCCCACCAACACTTAGACGCCTTTGGGCCCAATAGTCATGGAATACATCCTTGTCCCAGTTTAAATGGCCCAACAAGCCCATATCCCATGACAAATGGTCCAAATGGATCCGAACGATGATGTTCCCAAACATAAGCATAGAAGGGAGATAATGCAAACATAACATTATAATTTTTACATAATGGCACATCAGCATTTCAGAAGCCTTGGGTCTAATAGTCATACGGTACGAACTTGCTCCAGTTTAAATGGCCCAGCAAGCCCGCAATGTTGACAATAGTCCAACTGCCTCCAAATGAGGATGGTCCATAAGCACATTCTCAGGGAATAATTGTTACTTTAACCATACAAACCAGTCTATGGGTGGATTTGCAAGAGTATGGACAAAGGCTCTCACTGGTGAATGATAGCCCACAACTAGGTCTCCCCACTCAAGGGTTCAAGCGACCAAGTGAGCGTATCCCTTTTTATACACTAAGGTACGTGCCAATGAGCTATGGTGTGTGACGGACTGTCAAATGGATTTCCCGTTGTAGATTTCCCAGAGGGAAGGTGGAGCGAGGCTCACTTAAATACCCAAGCCTCTTAGGCTCTTATCGCTTGTTGTCAGGAATAAACAACGAGTCATCCAAATTAGTCCATCACAAAGGCTACGAGTAGATGGCCATATAGGTGTCCTCACAGCTTTTCCTTCTAGAAAGGTAGTGAGTGAAGGAAGACACCAAACCATACCTAGCCTCAAAGTGCCCTTGATTAAACCCCCACTTTATCCACTATAGACATGGTCAATTAAACATAAATCCAAACATTACAAGACAATATTTCGGGGCCAAATTTCTATCCCCAGTGGAGTCGCCAGACTGTAGGAACACAGAACCTGGGCGACGCCGTTCCTAGGCTCGCGGCCTAGTTGGGAAGTACTGAATAACATGGAGTCGCCACCCAGTGTGAACCGGGACAAAGATTTAAGGCCGCACTCACCCCTCGCAAGGGAAGACCTCAAACCGTTGGGTTCGGAATGGTCCATTACTTATGTCACTTGTAATGAAAGGATTTATGTAATAATTTAATCAAGCTTAAGTAACACTTATTTCCAAGAGTATCATGCTTCTAAATTCTCATATTCAAGATAAAACTTATGTACACATTTCACATATCTCACGTTTAAAATTGCAAGCTTAACATATATCAAAATAGCAACGAACATACAACTTCATTTGCATATACATTCAGGAAAACACAAGCACACATATTAACCATACAAGCACACATATTAACCATACAAGCACACATATGGGCACTTTTCCAAGCGGTACGTGGAATTGTATCCCAAGTACAGACCGCACTACCGTCCATTCGGAATCGGCTACAGAATTTACGTCTGGGTTTCCATCCGATATACCGCAAGAAATAATACTCAAATGTTATCATGACATAAGCATATGAATGGTAATACATTAACATATTTTTATTTATACATGTGGAGATAGCTACTAGGAAAACTATGCATGAAATCTAATGAAGAGGACTCAGTTCAGTGTGTTCACGTTCGTGTAGCGTTCGTAAACGCGTTCGAACGGAAATGAAACAGAATCCTCACGTTCGAGTAGCGTTCGTAAACGCGTTCGAACGGAAATGAAACAGAATGCTCACGTTCGTATGGCGTTTGTTAACACGTTCGAACGGAAATGAGACAGAATGCTCACATTCGTATGGCGTTTGTTAACGCGTTCGAACGGAAATGAGACTGACACATGATAAGGCAAAAACACGTGCGCGTTCGAGTTGCGTTCGTAAACGCGTTCGAACGGGAACAGACCTGATGCATGAAATGGGACGCAATCATAAACACAAAATAAAAGGGCGGGCGAGAAGTACTGCCGTAAAGGTGACCTTTTGGGGCTCTTGATCTCTCAAAGAGAGGACCTTTAGACCAACATACTAAGCCCATGCGCGTCACATCACACATACAAGAATAGAACCAATCATATCAACCAAGTATGCCTGATTGAACACATCTTACATCCAATCTGAACACACATCAACGGCGCGGCAAAGCATCGTGGTAACGGGTTTTAACCCCTCCCCATAAGGGATCTTTCATTCCACTTACTAAGCCCATGCGCTTGATTGAACCATACATAAAAAATAAACTCAATAACATCAAACTAAGTATGCCCGATTGAACGTATCTTGCATCCAACCGAACACACATCAACCGGCGCGGCGAAGTAGTGTCACAAAGGTGGCCTTTTCGGCTCTTTATCTCCCAAATGGAGGACCTTTGGACTAACTCACTAAGCCCATGCGCCTGATTGAATTATGCATAAATAAACAACATATTGAATTCAAGTAAAAAAAACTAAATAAGCAAAAGCAACATAACGAAAGAAAGATGGTGCCGTTTACCCAAGCGGTACGTGGAGTTGTGGCCCGAGTACAGATCATACTACCGTCCATTCAGAATCGGCTATGAAATTTATGTCCGGGTTTCCATCGATATACCGCGAGAGTTGACACATCTCTCATTCATCCAATACCCACAACATATTACATCTCATAATTCATGCATATTTACCTACTCAAAGACCACAACACGCATTTCAACATGACAATCATACAAGTAATATTTAATAAATAATGCGGAAAAGGAAAACAAGTGTGAAAGATACCCTCAGGTCTAACCTTTTAAGCCGTCTCTCGGACTCGCGTTTCACGAAGATCGGAAGGGGTACAGCTCCGCAACTCTTCTGGTTCACTGGTTCAGCGTCCTAGCTCACTGCTTTATTGTTTTGCTTGCGATTCAAACTCCGTTCTGCTCCTATTCGGCCTCTGTCTTGCTGCTCACTGCACGGGCTACCTGTTTTAACGTTTTCAATGAATTATTCCAAGTTTGTGTGGGCTTTTAGTGCAGTGGTATGTGATTATTTTTATGATTATCTATGCAGTTTTTTTATATGTTACTGTTTTTTTAAGGATTTGGGCTGCTGTTTTAAGGTAATCTAGGAGGTTGTTTAGGCATGTTTTAGGATTCGGCTAAGGGTGAGTTTGGTGTGTTCTGGATTCGGCTATGGTGGTTGTAGGTGCTTTAGATTCGGCTATGGAGGGTGGTTGTAGGTGCTTTGGATTCGACTATGGAGGGTGGTGGCTTGTGGTGGTTTCTTTGTTTTCTTTCTTGTGTATGTGTGAAGTGTGTTCTTTTTTTTTTTGTTTAGTCTTGGGTGTGTAGAGAGAGTCTAGAGAGATTCGAGAGAGTTTTGGGTGTGAATTATCTATGTCAAGGCTGGGTGCGTTTTGGAGGCTTGTGTGAAGGAAGGGAATGGCTTGGGTTAGGGGTTGTTTATATAGAAGATGTCTAGGGTTTCACCTTGTCTCACAAGGAAGAGATCTTGTTTCCAAATTAGGAGAGATGAGAAAGGTATACACAAGATTGAGGGGGGACAAAATATTTTATTTTAGGAAGTTGTAATATTTAATTTGTGTTGGTTTAGGAATACAAATATTTTATATTGGTAATTATCTTATTAGATTAGGAAGTCAAATATATGATTGGCTTTAATTGGTTAGGATTGATTTTAAATTAGGCATGATTTTAGTTTAAGTTAGGTAAATATCTTATTTAATTGGTAAATGGTTTAAATATTTCATTTAATGTTTAATGTTTAAATTAATATTTATTTATTTAATTTGGGATGTGTTTTATGGGCTTTGGGGAGCTAAATGGGTTGGGTGTGAGGCTAGCAGCAAAACCAGAATTACCAACACCGTTCGAACGCTTCCTCGAACGCGACACGAACACCCGCAATCTGTTTCCCGTTCGAACGAAGTAGCGAACGCAGCACTAACGAAGACAGTGAGCTTGTTTATTCTGAATTTCCCCTTCCGATATCCGTTTCCCGCGGCTTTCGTGACTCAAAAGGTAGTGCCTCCAAATGAGGCTCATCATCGGGTTTCACATGCGAAAATGCAATGCCTACAGTCATCGTTATCATGTCATCAACATATACTTGCATGGTTTTACCGATGAGGGGCTTAAAGACTTTGTTCACCAACCTCTGAAATGTAGCCCCAACATTCTTCAAGCCGAAAGACATCACCTTATAACAGTACAACCCCCGATCTGTGATGAAAGCTGTCTTCTCTTCGTCCCCAGGATGCATTTTTACCTGGTTATATCCTGAAAAGACGTCCATGAAACTGAGCAGTCCATGAAACGCAGTCGAATCTACTAGTTGATCCACTTTCGGGAGCGAGAAACTATCATTCGGGCAGGCCTTGTTAAGGTCGGAGAAGTCCACACACATCCTCCATTTCCCACTTGGTTTCTTCCCTAAAACCATGTTTGATAACCACTCCGGGTATTTCACCTCTCTGATGAAACCGACCTTTAACAATCCCTCCACATCGGTCTCTGCCACCTCGCAATGTTCCTGATTGAATATTCTTCTCTTTTACTTGACCGGCTTGTGAGCCGGATCCACTCCTAAATGGTGGCTGATGAATTTAGGGTCTATTCCGGGCATGTCACTATGCCCCCAAGCAAAAATATATGCATACTGTTGGGGTTGGTGCTCAGAGCGCCAATGCGGACCGTATTTATGTCTGATTCATGAATATGAACAATCCATTTTTCTATAATATTACTTATTTATGGTTGCACCTCTTGTTTTTATATACATATTGATCTGATTACGATTAGATTGAAACTAAATGTTGTTTAGTAATATGTATATATTAGACAAAGGCCCGATGATATATAATGCAGTACACAGTTACAAAGTTAGTTTGTAATTGACATTGGGAAGTGTCACTGCTAAATGTATATTATCAAATATAGTTTCTGGTCAAGATTCACTAACACGGGTTGGTTAGTCAAATCTGTTGAGACCAGTACATGTCGTATATCGAGACTTGGTCCGATAGTTTATCCCAATGAACCATGAGTCTAGGGAGACTCGTATAGATGTGTAGTTGTTTATAGTGGATAAACACTGAACGAATCACCGAAGATTTTTAATGGATGGTACACCAACGTCAATAAGAATCTTCTCGGGTTGAGTAGCATAGTGATCCTTCGACTTGAGATACCACTGTGGACTCTACACTTAGATGGCAGTCACGTCACCGATCTATTTAGATCAGACCTCCGCCTGTTCGTTGGGTGTGGACCGATCCTCAGGATATCCTGTGTGTAGCAAGATAGGATCCGTTAGTTCTGTGTACAGAGCATATGTAGTCCATATATGATTAGCAGTCTGTTAAATCTGTGGCCACAGTATACTTCGGAAGTGAGTTCCGAATATTATTTAGAGATTGCTAATAGATACGTCGACGAGATAATACCTAAAGAGATTTGACGTTTACATCTATATCTCTGGGATTATCCGGATACATGTGACAGATGGATTATACGTATGCAATGACCTCGACCTGTATGATTCAGCTAGTTTATCTGTGGTCGTCATAATTTACGGGTGGGTAAATTATGGACACGAAATTGGATTTTGTGACGGATATACCTGAATCTAGAGAGTCTCACTAATGAAACATACTCGTAGAGCACTAAGGCGACTTTTATAAATACTGATGATTATTTATAAATCGTTTGAACGTTAAACGAAAAATACATGCGAACGGGCCGAACCGTCATTTCCTAATTAATGTGTATTTGTATTTCATATATGATATTATTAAATACACATTAATAAATTTTCAAATAAATGTATTTGACATATATCATTTATACATGTATTTGAGATATTTAAAGTAAATATAATACATATATTTGAGATATTTGTATTTAATTAATTATTTTATTGTTAAATGATTAATATAATTAAAATATAAATATCTCACCAAATGATAAAGTTAGGAAATGATTATAAGTGTAAATTGTTGACTTTATACTTAAAGAAAAGGTTGTCAAAATGGTTTTGACTTCTTTAGATATTTGATTAAATTGTTTAAAATGAAAATATCTATTTCCTTTTTTCTTTTGAATTTTCGGCCAACACCCTAATTAAATATAATTGTTATATCTTTAAGTTGCTTTTGTTGACTTATGAATATCATTAAAGTTGTAATGATAAAAGGTTAACAAGTTGCATAAAATCCATTAAATGAAACAAAGTAAAAATATCTAGATATTTTTATTTTCTTTTCTTCACAATTTCGGCCTAGGGCTAATTTTGGTGAAGTATGTATTGTTTCATTTCATTTTAGGGTTTTAAAAAGTTCATTAGCTACCAAATAAACATAAAAGAAGTTGAGAGAAAAGCTTGAAGGCTAAAGGAAGATGGCTTGGAAAATCATGATTTTGAAAGTTATTTTTCAAAGTCTTCAACATGAAAATTGTTTCTAACATGCTTAGCATCATTTTTGTTGCTTTGGTTTTGTCTCTCTTCTTATAGTTTTTGTTTATTTTGGTTGTGAACTTTGATGAAAGATTGAAGCATGTAAGTAAGCTTGAAATGGTTTCCAAGCTTTACTTTTGATTTTTAGAAAATCAAGTTGCCATTCTAGAGTTGGTAAGCCACTCCTTGGTGACCTAGAATTGTTCTAGAGTTGTTTCAAAGTGGTGAGGCTAGATTGGTGAAGTATTGAATGGATTAAAGTGTTGGATTTTAAAGATTTGGTAAAATTGGACAATTTGATGAAATTGAAAAATCAGGGTTCATAACCTTCTCCAAATTTTGGGCTTTTCATATATGTGATGTATTATGGTATGAATATGATGCATGTAAAATTTTAGGTTAATTGGATTTTATCTTGGCATGTTTTGAACAAAAGGGACCAAATTACAATTAATTGGAAATTTTGGGGTGCTCACGGCAATTGCTCAAAAATCGGGGATTTGTGTGAAATTTGATTTTGATGCATTAGATGTGTTGAAAAACATTTTAGAAATGATTAAGAATCATCCAAAATTGTATTTTACAACTTTTGGACTAAAATGATAAATTAACAAAATTTTGGGACAATTCGATAATTACCAAGAAATTTGATTTCTTGTGTAATTTTTCAGAATTTGATAATTGAATAATTAAATAAATAAGTTTATTTAATTGATCCGAGAAAAAGTTTTGAAATTGGAAAATTTTGATTTTCCGCGATTCCGCTGCGTTACCGATATTCCCCCTTAAAACCCCTACACATACTGCTTCAAAAACTTTAGAAGGTCCTGCTACAGGTTTTCCTCTAAACCCGCTCCTACCTTAATTACTTTCCCTGGACCGAAGAGATCCACTGACTCCAATTCTTCTATTGCCCCCAATTGGGCAAACTCCTCAGACCTTGCATCTGGAGACTCATCTGTTTCGTCCCCCTATTTCCTTATTCTATTCTTCCGACTATTCTTCTCGATACAAAGAGTCTCTTTTGAAACGGTGGCGAAACAACTCCTAGCTACCTTCTGACTTCCACATACAATCCCGATCCCAGCTCGGGTGGGAAACTTCAGCTTCAAATAATAACACGACATGGCGGCCTTTGTCTTCATCATGAAAGGTCGGCCCACAATAACCTGGTAACTACTCATACAATCCACCACTGTAAAATTTATCACGATCATTCGGGGGCGTGTGGAAGTTTCGACTGTCATGGCTAACAGTATCCTACCCAGAGGGACGACTGTTGCTCCTCTAAACCTGTACAAGGGTGTCCCGTCCTAGGTCACTGTAGCATATTCTACCCCCAGTTTGTCCAGGGATTCCTTGGAGATTATGTCGACCGCGCTCCCCGGATCCACCAAGATCCTATTGTGGGAACACAGAAACTGGACGACGCATGTTGTCCCGGGCTCGCGGCCCGGTTGGGAGTACAGAGTAGCCTTTGGGGGACTAAACCGGAGAATGATGGAGTCGCCACCCGGTGTGAACCGAGACAAAGATTTAAGGCCGCACTCACCCCTCGCAAGGGAAGACCTCAAACCGTTGGGTTCAGAATGGTCCCTTACTTATGCCATTTGTAATAAAATGATTTGTGCAATAATCTAACCAAGCCTAAGCAACATATTTCCAAGGATGATTTACTCCTAAGTTCGTATGCATACATCAAAAAGTTCATCTAAGTTCACATATAACACATTTTTAAGTTTGCATACAACCTATTTGCATACAAACTCGTCCCAGTTTAAATGGCTCAACAAGTTCACATTTCTGACAAGAAGTCCAACTGCATCTAAATGAGGATGGTCCACAAGCACAAGGAAATAGTTGCTATAGGCCATACAATTCCGGTCTACGTGTGGTTTTGTGGGGGTGCAAACAAAGACTATCGCTGGCGAAGGATTGCCCACAACTAGGTCTCCCCACTCAAGGGTTCGAGCGACCAAGTGAGCGCACCATTTTTTATACACTAAGGTACGTGCCAGTGAGCTATGGTGTGTGACTGTTGTCGGATGGATTTCTCGTTGTAGATTCCCCAGAGGGAGGGTGGAGCGAGGCTCTCTTAAGTACCATAGCCTCTTAGGCTCTTATCGCTTGGTGACAGGAATAAACAATGAGTCCTCCAAATTAGTCCATCATAATAGGCTACAAGTAAATGATTATCTAGGTGCCTTCACAGCTTTTCCTTCTAGAAAGGTAGTGAATGAAGGAAGACACCAAACCATTACCCAGCTTAAACAATATGCCTTTGATTAAACCCTTTTTAACTCACAGTAGACACGGTTAATTAGAACATAAATCCAAACATTACAAGACAATATTTCGGGGCCGATTTTCTATCCCCAGTGGAGTCGCCAGACTGTGGGAACACAGGATCTGGGGCGACGCATGCTGTCCCGGGCTCGCGGCCCGGTCGGGAGTATGGAGTAGCAACGGGGGACTAAACCGGAGAATAATGGAGTCGCCACCCGGTGTGAACCGGGAAAATGAGATTTAAGGCCGCACTCACCCCTCGCAAGGGAAGACCTCAAACCATTGGGTTCGAAATGGTCCCTTACTTATGTCACTTGTAATGAAAGGATTTATGTAATAATTTAATCAAGTTTAAGTAACACTTATTTCCAAGAGTATCATGCTTCTAAATTCACATGCATACATCAACAAGTTCATCACAACATGCAACATCACATGGCAATCTCATGAACATTTATCAATCATATGATAGGGAAAACTAAGAACAACCTAATCATGCATGGGTACTATCTCATGAACATATTAACCAAATAACATGCTAATAGCCTAATCATGCTCGAATATCATCCCAAGAACACATCGAATGGATAAATGCAGGAATACAATAATATGATTGGCTACATAATGCAAGGGAGATCACCCAAAAGGCAGTTGTGCATGAAATATGATGAGACAAACTTAGTTCAGTGTGTGCGCGTTCGTGTAGCGTTCGTAAACGCGTTCGAAC
Organism: Zanthoxylum bungeanum; assembly: GCA_019454045.1. NCBI lineage: Eukaryota > Viridiplantae > Streptophyta > Magnoliopsida > Sapindales > Rutaceae > Zanthoxylum > Zanthoxylum bungeanum. Next base: position 139,655 of record SKCR01036796.1, on the reverse strand, counting down.
GGTAAACAGAAGGTTCGCGTTCGTGTAGCGTTTGATAACACGTTCGAACAGATCCAGACCTGATGAAACAAAATGCATGCGCGTTCGAGTAGCGTTTGTAAAATGCGTTCGAACGGGAAACAGAAGGTTCGCGTTCGTATAGCGTTCAATAACGCGTTCGAATGGGAATAGACCTGATGCACAAAATGTGACGCAATACATACATAAAAAAGAAAATAGCGAAATACGAAGCCTGGCGAAGCATCGTGGCGAAGGATTTTAACCTCTTCAATTAGAGGACCTTTCATCGCACTTACTAAGCCCATGCGCTTATCTTAATGCATATAAAAAATAAAGACAATAACCTTAGACTTCATGTACCCGATTGAACACATCTTACATTCAACCGAATATACGTTAATCGGCGCGACAAAACATCATGGTAAAAGATTTTAACCTCTTCAATTAGAGGACCTTTCATCACACTTACTAAGCCCATGCGCTCGATCACATCATACATACAAGAATAGAGACAATCATATCAAACTTAGTATATCCGATTGAACATATCTTATATCCAACCGAACACACATCAACCGGCGCGGCAAAACATTGTGGTAAGGGATTTTAACCCCTCCAAATAAGAGACCTTTAATCCGACTTACTAAGCCCATGCGCTCGATTATATCATACATACAAAAGTAACATGCAGAATTCAAATAACGAAAAATAAATAAATCAAAGCAACATAAAACAAAAGAATGTGCCGTTTACTCAAGTGGTACGTGGAGTTGTATCCTGAGTACAGATCATACTACCGTCCATTCGGAATCGGCTATGAAATTTATGTCCGGGTTTCCATCCTATATACCACAAGAGGCGACACATTTTCCATTTCATTCAACCCACAACATGCATCCACAAACGACTCTCATGCGAATAGAATTCAATAAACAATCAAAAGATGAATATAAACTAATGAGAAAAGTGCCCTCAGGTCTAACCTTTTAAATCACTTCTCGGATGTACGGTACACGATCGTCGGAAGGGTGGATGCTCCGCAACTCTTTCGGTTCACTGGTTCACTGCTCTCGTTCGTTGTCTTACTGTTTTGAGTCGTCGTTCTCCGTCTTTTGCTGCTGCTTTTTGACTCCGATTCGCTGCCGTTTTGCTACTGTTCTGCTGCTGTATTTTAGTTACTGTTCTTGGGATGTTTTGGCTACTGTTTTGGGTGTGATTTTCGGTGGTGTTATGGTGTGGTTCGGGGGCTGTTTTGATGAGGTAAAGGGGCCGTTCGGGATGTGTTTTGGTCAAGGCAATGAGGGTTCTTTGGTTTGTGATCTCGGTTATTGAGAGTGAGTGAGAGTTGTGTCAATAAGCTTGGGTGTTTCTTGTGTGTGTTGTGATTTTCGTGTGAGTTGTGTGTATGAGCTAGGGGGCATCATGTCTTGGTTAGAGGTTTTTTATATAGAGAATGACTATGGTTTCACCTTGTCTCACAAGGAAGGGATTTGATTTTGTGTTGAGCAAGGAAAGTCAAAGATTGAGGGGGGGGACAAATTTGGTTTAGATTAGGAAGTCAATATCTTTAATTTGTTATAAATGATTTTAATTAGGCATGACATCTTTTTAATTTAGTATGTGATTTTGCTTAGTTAGGAAGGAATCTTTTGTAATTGGTGGGTGAATATCTTAATCTTAAGGAATTAAAATATTTGATTGATTTTAATGTTTATTTTAATTTGGTATGTGATTTTTAGATTTGTTTTGATTTCACCATGTGTTAAATATGTGTTTTAAGTGGGCTTGGGCGTGTGGGCCAAGGCTTGGGCGAATTGGGCTTGATGTGAGGCTAGCAGCAAAACCAGAATTACCGACACCGTTCGAACGCTTCCTCGAACGCGGCACGAACGCCCGCAATCTGTTTGGCGTTCGAACGTATACACGAACGCAGCACGAACGAAAACAGTGAACCTTGTTTATTCTGAATTTCCCCTTTCGATGTCTGTTTTCCGTGACCTCCGTGACTTAAAAGGTAGTGTCTCCAAATGAGACTCATCATAGGGACTTATATGCAAAAAATGCAGTGCCTACAGTAGGTTATCCTAGGAAACCAAAGTATACTACTTATACAACTCACAAGAGAACAATGTAAATGTTGCTCTCCATGCGGTTTTCTAAGAGGAATACCTATATGCAGTGGTAAGTGGGAAGAAAGTAAAACTCGATGAAAATCAGAGTAATAATGTTCTAGGCACCGATTCCTTAACGGAACACGAACAGTTCATCAGGGATGAAACTGTACCAATAATCTGCGAATACACAAGAACCGTATAAGTCGGAGAGAGTCAAAAAATAACCTGGGAGGTATGGGTTTCTGATCTCACCTCATGAAGATGTCAATCTTATTGAGGAATACGAACTGGCTACGTATGAGGAAGTGATACAAGGTATCGACTCCTTTCATGGCAAAGTGTCATGAAGTCTGAAATGGATTCCATGTATACCAAGCAAGTTTGGACACTGGTTGTTGTACTAGAAGGCATTGTGCCTAATGGTACTATATGAGTCTTCGAGGAAGACAAACATGGATGGCAACATACAAACGTACAAAACTAGGCTTGTAGCGAAAAAATATCGTTATCAACATTGTGTCGATTGCGACGAAACCTTTTAACCATTGCCATAATTAAATCCATTTGGATAATGTTTGCTAATGCTGCATGTTTCATTTATGAAATATGGCAGCGGAACGTCAAAATCGCTTTCCTTAAAAGGAAACCTTTTGGAGGATGTTTACAATATCCTGATGGTTTTGTCGTACCAAAACATGCAAATAAGGTTTGCAAGTTAATTCGATCTATTTATGGATTGAAGCAAACATTGCGTTCTTGGAACCAACTTTTTGATGTAATCATAATGGTATATGATTTAATTCAAAACGAAAATGATTCTTGTGTATATAAGGAGGTTAGTGGGAGCGCACTAACAATGATTGTCCTATATAATGATGATATATCATTTCTTGGAAATGACATTCCCATAATACAATCGGTGAAAACTTGGCTTTCTTAAAAATTCTCCATAGAATACTTGGGAGAAACAACCTTTATTCTAGGAATAAGGATCTACTGGGATAGATTTAAAAGTTTTTGGCACTCTTCGAGAACTCGTACATTGAAAGATATGTACGTGACCTGGTGTCTCATATGATTTGAGCATAAGGAGTCACAATCAGGCCAATCCAAGTGATGGTCACTGGATTGATGTTAAGAACATCCTTAAGTATCTTAGACGAACTAAGTGTGGGAACATAGAAACTGGGTGACGCATGCTGTTCCGGGCTCTCGGCCCGGTTGGGAGTACGGAGTAGCCCGCGGGGGACTAAACCGGAGAATAAAGGAGTCTCCACCCGGTGTGAACCGGGAAAATGATTTAAGGCCGCACTCACCCCTCGCAAGGGAAGACCTCAAACCGTTGGGTTCGGAATGATCCCTTACTTATGCCACTTGTAGTAAAATGATTTGTGCAATAATTTAACCAAGCCTAAGCAACATATATCTCCAAGGATAATTTACTCCTAAGTTCGCATGCATAAGTACAAAGCTAATATCTAAGTTTGCATGTAACACATTTTTCATGTTTGTATACAACCTATTTGCATGTAATCTATGTCCAAATTTGCATGCATAAAGGTAAATTAACATACGGCAAGCATACAACTTAATAAGCACATTGTACTCATACATTTGGGGAATACAAATAAATGGCAATTGCACAATCATGCGTAATGAAAAGAGGCAATCAGATTCGTAATACAAAGGGATAACTGATAGGGGCAATTACGAATAGAATATGATGAAAAGGACTCAGTTCAGTGTGTGTGCGGTCGTGTAGCGTTCGTAAACACGTTCGAACGGTAAGCATAAGGTTCGCGTTCGTATAGCGTTCGAGGACGCGTTCGAACGAAACCAGACCTGATGCATGATAAAACTAAGAAAATACGTGCGTATTCGAGTAGCGTCCGAAAACGCGTTCGAACGGTAAACAGAAGGTTCGCGTTCGTATAGCGTTCGATAACGCGTTCGAACGGTGCATCAGGTCGTAGACAAACAAATCCATAATGTAGGACCTCACGTGTCCGATTGAACTCATTCTCATCCAATCATGTGTACCTCGTCCGGCGCGGTAAAGCATCGTGGTAAAGGATTTTAACCCCTCGAAATAGAGGACCTTTAATCGCACTTACTAAGCCCATGCGCTAATAACACGATGCATATAGGAAATGAAAGAAACAACAATATCGGACTTCGTATACCCGATTGAACACATCTCACATTCAACCGAATATACCTCGTCCGGCGTGGTGAAGCATCATGGTAAAGGATTTTAACCCCTCGAAATAGAGGACCTTTAATCGTACTTACTAAGCCCATGCTCTAATAACACAATGCTTATAAGAAATAAAAGAAACAACAATATCGGACTTCGTATACCCGATTGAACACATCTCACATTCAACCGCATATACATCGTCCGGCGCGGCGAAGCATCGTGGTAAACGATTTTAACCCCTCGAAATAGAGGACCTTTAATCACACTTACTAAGACCATGTGCTTGACCTCATCATTAGTCAAACAAATAACATGCAGAAAATAAATAACGATAATAAACAAATCAAGATAACGTGAAATAAAATATGTGCCGTATACTCAAGTGGTACGTGGAGTTGTATCCCGAGTACAGATCATACTACCATCCATTCGGAATCGGCTATGAAATTTATGTCCGGGTTTCCATCCTAAATACCACAAGAGGCGACACATTTTCATTCATTCAAGGGCCACAACACACATTATACAACGACTCTCATGCGAATAAAATTCAATAAACAATTAAAAGATGAATATAAACTAAAGAGAAATGTGCCCTCAGGTCTAACCTTTTATGTCAAATTTCGGAAGTACCGTACACGGTCGTCGGAGGGTGGATGCTCTGCAACTCCTCCGTTCACTGGTTCAACGTTTCCCTTCGCTGTTCGGGCTGCTGTTTTCCCTCCGTTTCGCTGCTGTTTTTCTATTGTTTTGCTACTGTATTTCGGTCACTATTTTTGGTTGCGGTATTGGCTCACTGTTTTGCTGTAAAGCAGGACTGTTTTCGGGGTTGTTTTTGGGGATGTTTTAGGGTGTTTAGGCTACTTTATGGGGGTGTGATTTTCGGTAATGCAAGGGTGTTTAAGGGCTGTGATTTTCGGTAATGCAAGGGTGTTTAAGGGGTGTGTATTTTAGGTAATTGAGAGTGAGGGAGGAGGAGAGAATTCTTATTGCTTAGCTTTTGTTATGTGTGAATGCTAGGAGTTTTTTTTTTACTTTGCAGAATTTTTCTGTGGTTTGTATGAATGTGCTAGGAGAGGGAAGTGTTGGAATTGGGTTTCTTTTATAGGCAAAGGGCTAGGGTTTCCATCTGCTTGAATAAAAAGAAGACCAATTAGTGTCTTACAAGGAAAGCAAAAGATTGATTGGAGACAAGATTTGGCTAAATTGGGATGTGACTTATTTTGTTTAGGTAAATGGATTTGTTATTTTAGTAGGTGATTATTTTATATTTGGTATGTGATTTTTAGATTTGCTTTAATTTCACCATGTGTTAAATATGTATTTTATTAATTTGGATGTGTTTTATAGGCTTTGGTGAGCTAATTGGGCTTGGGTGTGAGGCTAGCAGCAAAACCGGAAATACAGACGCCGTTCGAACACCGATTCGAACGCTACACGAACACCCGCAATCTGCTTGTCGTTCGAACATGGTCACGAACGTAGCACGAACGAAGACAGTGAACTTGTGAAATGAATCTGATGACATACTTATTCTGAATTTCCCCTTCCGACGTCCGTTTCACGTGACTTCCGTGACTTAAAAGGTAATGTCTCCAAATGAGACTCATCGTATGGGCTTATATGCAAAAATGCAGTGCCTACACTAAGGATGCTTTCTTATACTATGGAGAAGGAGAACTTGAAGTGACTGGGTTCACTGCTGCAAGTTTCCAAACCGATAATAACGACTGTAAGTCATAATAAGGGTACTATATAGTTTGAATAACAGAACAGTGAGCTGGAAATCTTCCAAGCAAGATATTATTGCCGAATAAACAACAAAAGCGGAACATTGTTCCAGCTGAGGCAGCAAAGGAAGCATTTTGGATCTATATTATCCTAATTAGATTAGGTATAGTTCTGTTAGCGGCTGAGCTAGACTACAACACAGGCTAAAGAATTAATGGTGTAGGCATTGTATTTTTATATGTGAAACCCAATGATGAGTCTCAGTTGGAGGCATACCTTTTAAGTCGCGGAAGCCGCGGGAATCGGACGTCGGAAGGGAGGAGTCAAGAATTGACTCATATTCGGATTAAGTTCACTGGTTTAGCTTCGGGTTAATTGTTGGTTTTCCGTTTTAAAAATTATTCCTGGCCCAAAATCCTCGCAAGCCCCTTTGCCTTGACCCAAAACCCCCGCAAGCCCACACACCTTGTCCACACAAACCAAACCCACCAACCAAAGCCCACACGCCCAACCAAAAGCCCACACGCCCAATCACCCTAATTACACCCAAATTAAATAAAATATTAGATTAAATTAATAGATAATGTATTTGAATTAAATAAAATATTTTAAGCCATTTACCAATTAAATAAAACATAAATATAATCATACCTATTTGGACAAATCAAATATATTAACTTCCTAACTAAACAAAATCACATACTAAATTAAAAAGATGTCATGCCTAATCCTAACCAATCAAATATATTGTATTCCTAATTTGAACCAAATTTGTCCCCCCTCAATCTAATCTTTTCCTTGTTGGATACCAAATCAAATCCTCCCTTTAATGCAAAATCCTATTCCTTGTGAGACAAGGTGAAGCCCTAGCCTTTCTCTATATAAACCACACCTCTCCAAGGCATTCCTCTCTCCTAATTTACGCCCATCACAAGAAATAAAGAAGCAAAGAATTTCCAACCCCCTCTCCAAGCTCTCCATTCACACATATTACACAAAAAATATAACAAATTTCTCTTCTCATTCCCTTACTTGACCGAAAAACACAACCCCATAAGCCTCCCTCACATCACCGAAAAATATACCAATACAACAGCCATTCGCACGTCAAAAACACAGCCCCATAAGCCTCCCTATATCACCGAAACAATAGCCTCGTAAACCTCCCTGCAGTATCGAAAAACTGCACTCCTATTAGCCCTTAAAAAAGTCCCTAAAATCCCTAAACCAGTAATATAAAAACTGCACTTATAACCCTTAAATAATCACACAAAACTGCACTTAAAACCCACAAAAAACACCCAAAACAGTCCCATATACACCTGAAACTGTGACTAGTAATATGACAGCGAAACCGCGAGGAAACAGCAGCAAAACAGAGTCAAATAGTAGCTTGAGCAGCGAAACAGCGAGGTAAAACGCAAACCAGTGAACCAGAAAAGTTGCGGTGTGGTAGCCCTTCCGACGGCCGTGAAACGTGAGTTCGAAAGTCGACATAAAAGGTTAGACCTGATGGTATTTTCCACATTCGTTTTCTGTTTTATTTGTATTATTTATGAGTATTGCTTGCATGATTGTTATGATGAATGCATGTTGTGGCCATTGAGTAGATTAAATATGCATGGATTATGAGATATTGTATGTTGTGGCCATTGAGTAGATAAATATGCATGGATTATGAGATATTGTATGTTGTGGCTTTGGAATAAAATGAGAGATGTGTCAACTCTCGCGGTATATCGGATGGAAACCGGACATAAATTCATAGCCGATTCCGAATGGACGGTAGTATAATCTGTACTCGGGATAAACTCCAAGTACCGCTTGAGAGTAAACGACATTTTCTTTTGCTTTATATTGCTTTGATTTATTTATTTTTCGTCATTTGAATTCCGCACATTATTTGTATGCATGATACAATCGAGCGCATGGCTTAGAAAGTCGGATTAAAGGTCCCTAATTTGGAGGGGTTAAAATCCTTTACCACAATGCTTTGCCGCGCCGGTTGATGTGTGTTCGGTTGGATATAAGAATGTTCAATCAGGCATACTAAGTTTGATGTGATTGCCTTTATTTTTGTATGTATGATACAATCGAGCGCATGAGCTTAGTAAGTCGGATTAAAGGTCCCATATTTGGAGGGGTTAAAAACCCTTTACCACAATGCTTTGCCGCGCCGATTGATGTGTGTCGGTTGGATATAAGATATGTTCAATCGGACATACTAAGTTTGATATGATTGTCTTTATTTTTGTATGCATGATATGATCGAGCGCATGGGCTTAGTAAGTCGGATTAAAGGTCCCCTATTTGGAGGGTTTAAATCATTACCATGATACTTTGCCGCGCCGGTTGATATATGTCGGTTGAATGTAAGATGTGTTCAATCGGGTATACGAAATTTCATTTGGTTATCTTTATCTTTGTATGCATTGTAACGAAAGGCGCATGGGCTTATTGTGTTGGATCAAAAGGTTCTCCATTGAGAAGAGAAAAAGCCTAAAAGGCTACCTTTACCACGATATTTGCCGTGTCTTTCATCGATTGATTGCATCGTCTATCCCTGTCTTGGCTCGACCTATTGTCATTGGTATACCTATATTCTCAGCCCTTGCTTCAGCCACTAACTAGCCAACAAATAACCCTAATAAACCCTCATTTCTCTCTCCATGAACCCTCGGCAACTCACCATATTATAAACCCCTTCACCATGCACGTAACTGCCCCCTCATGCTCACGATAACTCCCCCTTCTCAACTCACTGCCTTTACGCCCACTGAACACAACCCACAAACCCCAACACACAGCTCGCCCCCACGCACCTAAACACGGCCATAATTCCCCACGTGAGCAGCCCTCACTCTTTCGCACAAAGAACACATCACACCAGCCCACGCCTCACAGCACGCCACAAGCCTCTCGCCACATAGCACCTCACGGCCTCACGTAAGCCAATTCACGCCAATTGCCTTAAACATGCCCACTGACCTGTACGCATAAAACCCTAAACTGAACCCTTCATGCGACAGCCCCTTGCACTCACACACACACTCACAAACTCTCACATAAAGCCAACTATACCATTCATGCATGTATTATGAAAATCTCATATAGTCATTCTTATCTTTGTACGCATCATAGTGAAAAGCATGTTTATCCCATTGGTTACATCATTTACCTTCGTCTTGGTTCAACGTATCGTATTACAATTCATATATCTATGTCATGATAGCATTTGAGTATTATTTCTTGTGGTATATCAGATGGAAACCCAGACATAAATTCCATAGCCGATTCCGAATGGACGGTAGTGCGGTCTGTACTGGGGATACAATTCCATGTACCACTTGGAAAAGTGCTCATATGTGTGCTTGTGTGGTTAGTGTGTGTGCCTGTGTCTTTCGTGAATATAAGTATGCCAATGAAGTTGTATGTTCGTTGCTACTTTGATGTACTTTCAAGCATGCAATCTTAGATGTGAAATATATGTAAATTTAGGTGTAAGTTTTATCTTGTACATGTGAATTTAGAAGCATGATACTCTTGGAAATAAGTGTTACTTAAACTTGATTAAATTATTACATAAATCCTTTCATTACAAGTGACATAAGTAAGAGACCATTCCGAACCCAACGGTTTGAGGTCTTCCCTTGCGAGGGGTGAGTGCGGCCTTAAATCTCATTTTCCCGGTTCACACCGGGTGGCGACTCCATTATTCTCCGGTTTAGTCCCCCGTGGCTACTCCGTACTCCGAACTAGGCCGTGAGCCTGGAACAGCATGCGTCGTCCAGTTTCTGTGTCCCACAATGGTCTCATCAATGATCTAAATATGTACTTCAATTATTTCATCTGATTCGCAATCATAGATCGTGGCGATGTGATGATCGATAAATCACATCAGATGATACCTTGCAAATCCGCTGACGAAAGCAGTTCCCAGCTGGAGTTTTGAGCGACCCGTACATAGTTCAAGTGTAGGACACTTGAGTGATTGGCTATAGGCCAAGTGGGAGATTGTTGGACAATTATGACCCATAGCATCACTATTTGTACAGAACATGATGTTATTGTACAAATTAACTATGTGACAAAGGAAATTGCTCTTTTATCATTTGTAATTGGATTACCGGGATATATAAATGATAAAAGTCCATATGATTAGTTCCAGATTAATAAGATATGAGACAATATTAATCCACTAAGGTTTAATCATTAAAATATCCCTAGTCGTAGTATTATCGAGATTGGACATCGATAATGCGGAATAGACTAGTATTGCACTTGTGCGTGTTATAGGAGCATAACAACATAGTTCTCATATATTTGGGTATTGGATACTCATGCAAGTGTAATAGGAGGTTGTGTTTACCGATGGTACGAAAACAGTTTCGCTCTGGATTGACCCCTCAGAATTCCATTGGTAGTATGACTATGTGTCTATGGAAGTCCGAATCAGGGTAGGTGTATTTGGTCGTAACCTGAGACTTGCATCGCTAATACTTGCGACAATCAATATACTTTGGTTTTGGTCGTGTGGGGCTTTAACAGGTTCTGTGTACGCCTCTTCTAGGTATATTGAGAATCGTAGTGTATTGGGTGTGATGTCAAGATAGAAGTATCACTTCAGTCATATGAAGATGATGATCACGTAGGATACGGAACTAGTACTCTTATGTACTGCAGTCATCAGGATAATATGACTAGGTCATGTTTATCCGATTATAGAGACTAGTTACCAGAGATCTGATATGTGCTTCGTACGGGGCAGACACAATTCCAGCTCCAGGCCTAGCATGTGACATCCGATACTGGATCGCAATACGCAATACTACGTATACTACGCCTGACAAAGATTACATATTCCTTAAAAGAATATTTCTGGAGAAATGGGGAGGCACAATGTTTTGCTAGAAGCCAACCATGTCTTGTAAATCGGTAAGAACGTGGTACTAGGTACGCACGTTTTCGGATATTCAGATGACCGGATTTACTGCCAACATATCCAGGGATCTCATGGGTCGCTTCCCGAAGATTCACCGATGATGTATGACTCGAACATAATTAATCTGGGATTAATTAGAAGAGAGAGAAAATTAATCTATGATTAATTACGGAGAATTTTATCTGGGATAAAATTCAATTAAAAGAGAGAGAACGGTTAATTCATAATTAATCGATAAAATAATATATTCGATATATTATATGAAATTAGATTTCATAAATGAATTAAAATTAGATTTTAATTCGGGCGAACGAATTAATTTAGAATTAATTAGTGAGCTACGTGAATAGTAATTTTGCTAGCCATAATTATTTAATTAAATTTGATTTAATTAAGTCGCAACGGAAAATTCGTTAATTCGGAATTAACGAACCCGAGCCCAGACGTGTTTGCGGGCCCACTCGGATTTTGAATTAAAGTGGGGCCCACACTTGTCACATCACCTAGTCAACTTTATCAATTTTTTGTTGATGGAAGTTGATGGGATTTTGATGGTTGCTTGTTTCTTACACAAGCATCATTCAAAAATTGATGTGAAAGTGACATATATCAATTTTTTTAGTTTGGTATATGGCTTTATTGATTTTAGAAATCAATTACACAATTTGAAAAAATATAACACTCATCTCTCTCTTTCTTTCTTCATCAAGGCCGAAACCTTGGCCTTCTTTTTCCCTCTATTGGGCGTGAAGCTAGGCTTCACTTCTTCTTGATTTTGCTTCAAAATCATGAATGCTAACATATTAAAGGAGTCTTACATAGGTGATAGGGAAACTTTCCCATGAGTTTGGAATCTCATTCACAAAGCTTGGAAGCTTGGAAGTTCAACCTACATCAAAGGAGAAGCTTGGAGCAGCTTCAATGGAAGCAAAAGTTTTGTTGTCTACACATCCTTAGCCGATCAAAATGAGTATTTTCTGATACTTTACTTTGATGTATTCACATGATTTCTTGTTTAATTTGATTTTGGTTTGACCTAGAAAACCCAACACCTTTTTCCCTTCCGCTATCTCATTTCTCCTCCGACTTGGACCAGCCTCCAATTTTTCATTATTCACTTTTTTCTAGCCTTTCCAGCTTCTCCAACATGGCCTTCATGATGGTCTAGTTTTCCTCTCTATCCTTCCACATATTTTTCTCCATTTTTCCCATCCACTCTGTTGTTGAACTCTCCGACGACCTATGGTTCCCATCTTCCGCCATCGTCTTACCACACTAGTTGTTTTTTGCTCTGTCCCCACAGACGGCGCCAACTATTGACGGGTGATTTTCATCCCAGAGGTAGTTTCGAGATAACCCTCCTGAGACAATCATCCTTCAACCTTGAATTTGTTTGGTTATGGGGAGACCAAAGGCAAATTTGGCGAAAAAATAAAACAAGCATAAAAATTCGAACATAGAGTGTTTAACGTGGTTCAGCGGATCAAGTCCAATCTACATCCACGGGCACAAAGTGGGGGGGGTTCGTTTTATTACCAAATCGAGCTCGGCCGAGCTGTTTTAGTGAAGGTCTAAAGAAACCGAGCAGTTTGTTCTCTTTCAATATTTCTTACAAGTGATTCTTAAATGGAAAAATTTCTAACCCCTACAAATGTGATCAACCTCCCCTTATATATTAATGGATATACAACACTGTTCCCGTATCTTGGTGACACCAGCCCCGCAAGTCTGCGGGTTTCCGGTGATTTGACATGCTCTCTTCCCTAATCTGCCATCGCCGAAAGCAAAGTCTACCTTCTGATTTCCTGTCACATCACGCCGTAAAATTACATTGTCATGCCTCTTCATTAATGATGACAGCATGTTAGATTTCAAATGGGAAAGTTGATTTTGGAGGGAAAAGTTCAACCAATCTGATCCCACGTCGGTCTTCAAGAGGTCGGCCAAGTGACCTGCCGAGCATCCAAAACTGATATCGTCCCGACCCGAAGTATCCGAACTCATCTACCCGTTCCAGAAGGCAGGACAGAGCCAAACCGAGCTTCCGGTCTAATGTGGTCGGCCTCGGTTCTGATGTAGTCGGTCTCGGAAATCGATACCATGTTGCATCCTCTGGTCGGTCATACATGAGAAACTGGACCCGAGCTTCAAGCCGGGTCGAAGAACGACATACACCCTCTGACCCCTGATATTCCGGATGAGGATAATTTCCTCCTTTACCCTTACCGAACTGTTCAGAAACCTTAGCCGGAGAAATCCCCATCAACAGAAACAAAACAGAACTTGTGTGCATGCGGGGTGACGTTTCAGGAGGTTGTGGTAATGGTTGCAGTTCGATGCTATCTGAAGGTGTATGCCATCAACGCCACAGATGGGATCGAGTCGAAAACACCATCATTGTCGTGCGTTGATTACACCAATAGAGAGCTTACGATCACCACCAAGAATAATAAGGTCACAATTAAATGAGTTGCCGCCGAGAATCTATGCATGCCGCTAATGCGAGTAATTAAAATTTGCTCAAACTCAAACTCAAAAAGTTGTGCATCTGAAAGTACGGACAAGACGGTGGGTAAAGTGGCGGAGTGAAGATGGCGAGGGCGAGGCGTGAGGGTCACGCAATGATGGTAGTCGTGATCCCCCACTCACCGATGAGAATCAAAGAGAGTGAAATTAGAAATGTCATAACCTAATGTCTGATACCATGTTAGATAATGAAAGAAAATTTCGGATTCATTCTATATGAATTTACAATGGTAGAAGTCTTTATATAGGTTATATATCAAACTGAAATAGGAAAGAACTAATCCTAATAAAGATATATAATAAAATCAAAAATCCTAAGAATTTTAGAAATTATATCTTAAAAATTAATTCCATAATAAAGAAATAATATTTCCTTAATATTATTTCCATAATAATATTTCCTTAATATTATTTCCATAATATTATTTCCTTAATATTATTTCCATAATAATATTTCCTAAACAAAAATTATGCTTTATGTTTAAATAAGAAAACATAACTTCTTTCATGGGTTAAAGACATTGAAATGTAATCTTTGTGGAAGAGATATAAAATCTCCATTTAACCTTCTGTGTAACGGTATGAAATTTATAACACATGACTAAATCAATATTTTACGAAACAATAAAAATCACATGCATTCTGCATTTTATTTTATTTTTCTTTAAAAAAAAACTAAATGAATTTTATTTGACGATTAACTTTTTTCTACAATACCAAACTTGTTAAAATGATTTTATTGGCTTTTGTTTAATATATCTTGAAATAGCTGTGATGTTTTTTTTTTTTAATACATTAAAATTTATAGATATTATAATCTAATGTCTGCTAGAAATTTAAATACATATATTTGTAACTCATCCACAGAGGTCTATCGAGATCAAATTCAGAAATCTATTCCCACAAATTAAATATTTAAGAGAAATCTATCTCAAATCCCAACATCGGATTATGGTGGAGATAATTGAACTCCTAGTACCATTGTTTTTAAAACCGGACCGGTCGGTCGAATCGGGAACCAGACGTGAGTCTGATCCAGATGAAGGCAAAAAATCCGTCAAAATCGGTAAAAACTAGTCTAAATATTTTTTGTATTTTAAATTTTAAATTAAATAAAATTATATATTACGTAAGCCGATTTTATCGATTTTTTGGACATGGTTTAACCAGTCAAACCAATAATTCATTGATATAATAAGGGGGTTCGAATTCACGCCCCTCAACCGTTGAGAGGCATGCCGATCGGCAACTATGATGTTAATAGGTACAAAAACAAAAGACGCATAAATAAAGACATAACGTACACTGTGCTATTTAACAATAACATTAAATAGTAGAATTTAAAGATTAATTAATATCATTTTTATTTAACAAACTAATTATTTGGTTAATACTTAAAAAGATAAGTGTAAGGAATATATTTGTAATCAACGAGTCAGCCACAACACTCTGATTTTGTCAATTCTCTAAATTAACTTTCCGACACGCACGCACGATAGCATTCCAATGCTTAAGTTAGCACTTCATTCAAGAGTAGATAGTTGAATAAAAATAAAGAATTTATAGACAAATAATTCTCTCTAAAGTTGAGATATTCCGGAGAGTCATTAATTTGATGTCAAAAACGTATTTTCTCTGATATTGGAGTATTTCGGTTCATAGGTTTTTAATGAGCTCTTTAGGGGATTGAGGCATCCAAAAGATTACAAGATATGGAGATGAAGGGTTTATCCAATGTCTGTATGATATATGTTTAACCATAATTAGACATTTATCTATAAGTGTATTATAAGCACATTTATACTAATAAAACTTATTGTGGATTATTGGGTCTATCTGTGTTGGCAACTTCCGTAACAAAATAAGTTAAATTGAGTTGTAATGAGTTTTGAAGATCTCAGAGTAATTGAACATGTATTTAAAAGACTTTGTATGAAGATATCAAAAGTTTGTTCGTACTTCGTTCGTTCTTACGTTCAAACGAGGTTCTAAAGTATCATGTTCTTACTCACGTTCGAACGAAATTGGACAGAGGATTCTCGTGCATGGTGCGTTCTTCATCCCGTGCGAATGAAAACTTCAATAGAGCTCAAGTTCATTGTGTGTTCGTCAGGTCATTCAAACGAATTTGCGAAACATTGCGCGTTCGTCATGCTTGCGTTGAGGGTTCGAACGAGACTGTGGGTTCTGGTTATTTTAGACTTGTTTTAAAATACTTTTGGAGACTTGAAAATCCATTTGAAACTCTACTTATATAAAGAAAGTCTTAACCACTTTACTCATAGTTGGAAACACAAAAAACACAGAGCCTATGTATTAATTGTTTCATTCTTATTGAGAATCCACATTGAAGATTTACTGAATCTCATGTCTTCTTTATTTTGGTGAGTTTCTCCATTGATAACCATCAACACAAACACAACCCTAGCCAATACCCTAAATCTTCAGAGTTATAAGGTGGTGATTGGTAGTCGGAGTTCTGGCATCACGAGTTTGCGAGTTTGACTCACTTAGAGACTTCAGAAGTTTTAAAGAAGACTGATTGATGCGGGCTCGAGGAGTTTTTCGGGTCATTACGGTATATGTATTTGAGTCGTCAAAGTTGTTACCAAAGGTCATCTAACCATCTGTAGGCACTGCATTTTTACACATAAGTCCATATGATGAGTCTCATTTTGGAGACACTACCTTTTAAGTCACGGAGGTCACGGGAAACGGACATCGGAAGGGGAAATTCAGAATAAACAAGGTTCACTGTTTTCGTTCGTGCTGCGTTCGTGTTTACGTTCGAACATCAAACGAATTGCGGGCGTTCGTGCCGCGTTCGAGGAAGCGTTCGAACGGTGTCGGTAATTCTGGTTTTGCTGCTAGCCTCACATCCAGCCCAATTAGCCCCCCAAAGCCCATAAAACACATCCCAACTTAAATAAATAAATATTAATTAAAACATTAACTAAATAATATAATAACTAAAATAATTAAATGATTAAATAAAACATATACCAAACATAAAATAAACAATTACCAACTTAAACTAAAATCATGCCTAAATTAAACAAATCACACACTAAATCAAAATATAATCATGCCTAATTAAAATCAATCAACCAATTATATTCCCAATCTAATAAGATTATTCCCAAACTTAAAATATTGTATTCCTAATCCAAACAATCAAATATTCAACCTTCCCTATCTAGCCAAGATTTGTCCCCCCTCAATCTTTGACTTCCCTTAACCAAACCAAATCAAATCTCTTGACTTCCCTTAACCAAACCAAATCAAATCCCTTTCCTTGTCAAACCTAACCCTTTGCCTATAAAAAGAACCCTTCACCAACCTTCTCAACCTTAGTCCCCTAGTCCTTAGCTAGCTAGTCTCTAACTCATACACAACACACATAAAAACTACAGGAAGAAGACACCCAAAAACAGTAAGCAAAAGATAAAGAGGAAATAGGAGCAGAACGGAGTTGGAGCCGCAAGCAAATCAGTAAAGACAACGAACGAGAACAGTGAGCCAGTGAACCGGGAGAGTTGCGGAGCATCCACCCTTCCGACGATCGTGTACCGTACATCCGAGAGGTGATTTAAAAGGTTAGACCTGAGGGTACCTTTTCATTAGTTTATATTCATTTTTTATTGAATTCTATTCGCATGAGAGTCGTCTATGAATGCATGTTGTGGTCTTTGAGTAGATAGATATGCATGAATTATGAGATGTAATATGTTGTGGGTATTGGATGAATGAGAGATGTGTCAACTCTCGCGGTATATCGGATGGAAACCCGGACATAAATTTCATAGCCGATTCCGAATGGACGGTAATATGATCTGTACTCGGGCCACAACTCCACGTACCACTTGAGTAAACGGCACATTCTCTTGTTTTGTGTTGCTTTCATCTATTTATTCCTCGTCATTTAAATTATGTATGTTGCTTATTCCTGTATGATACGATCGAGCGCATGGGCTTAGCAAGTGCGATGAAAGGTCCCCTAATTGGAGGGGTTAAAATCCTTCACCACGATGCTTTGCCGCACCGATTGATGTGTGTTCGGTTGAATGCGAAATACGTTCAATCGGACATACTTAGTTTAATATTATTGCTTTCAATTCTTTGTATGCATGATTTAGTCGAGCGCATGGGCTTAATATGTTGGTCTAAAGGTCCTCTCTTTGAGAGATCAAGAGCCCCAAAAGGCCACCTTTATGGCAGTACTTCGCCGCGCCCCTTTTATTTTGTGTTTATGTATTGCGTCTCATTTCATGCATCAGGTCTATTCCCGTTCGAACGCGTTTACGAACGCAACTCGAACGCGCATGCATTTTTGCCTTATCATGCATCAGGTCTCACTTCCGTTCGAACGCGTTCACGAACGCCATACGAACGCGAGCATTCTGTCTCATTTCCGTTCGAACGCGTTATCAAACGCTATACGAACGCGAGCATTCTGTTTCATTTCCGTTCGAACGCGTTATCAAACGCCATACGAACGCGAACTTTCTGTTTACCGTTCGAACGCGTTTACGAACGCTACACGAACGCGCACATACTGAACTGAGTCTGCCTTATCATATTTATGCATAATTGCCTCTTGATTGATCTTGCTTGTGTTATATAGCCAACTGTATTATTTGTATTCAAGCATGATTAGGCTATTAGCATGTTATTTGGTTAATAGGTTCATGAGATAGTACTCAAGCATGATTATGTTGTTCTTAGTTTTCCATATCATAGGATTGAAATATGTTCATGAGATTGCCATGTGATGTTGCATGTTGTGATGAACTTGTTGATGTATGCATATGAATTTAGAAGCATGATATCTTTGGAAATAAATGTTATTTAAGCCTAGTTAAATTATCACATAAATCCTTTTATTACAAGTGACATAAGTAAGGGACCATTCCGAACCCAACGGTTTGAGGTTTTCCCTTGCGAGGGGTGAGTGCGGCCTTAAATCTTTGTCCCGGTTCACACCGGGTGGCGACTCCATGTTATTCAGTACTTCCCAAACTAGGCCGCGAGCCTAGGAACGGCGTCGCCCAGTTTCTGTGTCCCACAGTCTGGCGACTCCACTGGGGATAGAGAATTGGCCCCGAAATATTGTCTTGTGATGTTTGGATTTATGTTTTAATTGACCGTGTCTATAGTGGGTAAAGTGAGGGTTTAATCAAAGGCATTTTAAGGCTAGGTAATGGTTTGGTGTCCTCCTTCATTCACTACCTTTCTAGAAGGAAAAGCTGTGAAGGCACCTAGATAGCCATCTACTCGTAGCCTATTGTGATAGACTAATTTGGATGGCTCGTTGTTTATTCCTGACAACAAGCGATAAGAGCCTAAGAGGCTTGGGTATTTAAGTGAGCCTCGCTCCACCTTCCCTCTGGGGGATCTACAACGGGAAATCCATTTGACAGTCCGTCACACACCATAGCTCATTGGCACGTACCTTAGTGTATAAAAAATGGTGCGCTCACTTGGTTGCTCGAACCCTTGAGTGGGGAGACCTAGTTGTGGGCCATCCTTCGCCGGTGAGAGCCTTTGTCTATACTCTTACTAACCCACCCATAGACCGGGTTGGCTAAAGTAACAATTATTTCCTTGAATATGTGCTTGTGGACCATCCTCATTTGGATGCAGTTGGACTATTGTCAGAAATGCGGGCTTATTGGGCCATTTAAACTGGGGCAAGTTCGTACCTTATGACTATTAGGCCAAAAGCTTCTGAAATGTTGATGGGCCATTCTGTAGAAATTATTGTTGTATGTTTGCATTATCTTTCTTTGTGCTTGTGTTCGGAACATTACCATTTGGATTTAGTTGGACTCCTTGTCATGAGATGTGAACTCGTTGGGCCATTTAAACTGGGACGAGTCCACTCCTATGGCAGTTAGCCCAAAAACTTCTAAAATGATGATGGGCCGATTTGTGTGCAAATTTTAAAGAGTTGATATATTTCTTGTATCACATGCATCACATGCACCTCATGCATACATGCACCATGTTAACTCCCTTTTGATTTAAAAGCCATCATAGATGCATGTTGGTTAGGGAAGATGACAGACTTGTCAAAAGACCAAGCAGCCACCAAGAATACTGGCAGAAGACCTAGCTCAATGGGATAGGAAACCCAATCATGCATGCATGCATACACGTAACACATTTTGCATCCCTTTTGTGTTTGTTCTGTTTTGTAATAACAGGTTTCAGAAGAGAAAAAGAGAAAGCGGCAAAGACAAGACAACCAGAATCAGTGACATATGAGTAGTAGTTTTGGGGATGAGTCCCAGGGTCGAGGCCCACATCGTCAGAGTGTTGGAATGAATCCCGGGGTTGAGGCCCATGTCAGCAATTTCAGAAATGAGTCACAGGGGCGAGGCCCGTATCTGTATCAGTCTGGGGGCGAGGCCCATATCAATATCAGTTTAGGGCCGAGGCCCACATCAGCAGAATTTTGGAATGGATCCAGAGAATGAATCCCAGGGCCGAGGCCCACATCAGCAGAATTTTGGAATGAATCCAGGGAATGAATCCCAGGGTCGAGGCCCACATCAGCAGAATTTTGGAATGGATCCAGGGAATGAATCCCAGGGCCGAGGCCCGCATCAGCAAAATTTTGGAATGAATCCGAGGGTCGAGGCCCACATCAGCATCAATCTGGGGGCGAGGCCCATGACAGTAGCAGTTGGGGCCGAGGCCCACTTCAGCAATCAGTTTTGGGGATGAGTCCCAAGGGTCGAGGCCCACATCAGCATCAATCTGGGGGCGAGGCCCATGTCAGTAGCAGTTGGGGCCGAGGCCCACTTCAACATCAGTTTTGGGGATGAGTCCCAGGGTCGAGGCCCACATCAAACACAGTTTGGGAATGAGTCCCAGGGTCGAGGCCCACATTACATCAGTATCAGTCTTGCCGGGTATGGCATTCTGGGGGCGAGGCCCACATTACATCAGATCAGTTCTGCCGAGAACGGCTCTCCGAGAATGGAGATATAGTCCGGGAATGGATAGCTCGAGAATGAACAAGCCGAGAATGGCAATCCAAAAATGGAGCACTTACAACAGACGCCGGAAATGGCACTCCAAAATGGAGCACTCACAACAGACGCCGGAAATGGCACTCCAAAAATGGAGCACTCACAACAGACGCCGGAAATGGCACTCCGAAATGGAGCACTCACAACAGACGCCGGAAATGGCACTCCAAAATGGAGCACTCACAACAGAGGCCGAAAATGGCGTTCCAAAATGGAACACACACAGCAGATGCCGAAAATGGCGTTCCAAAATGGAACACACACAACAAATGCCGGAAATGGCGCTCCAAAATGGAGCACATACACGAAAGATGCCGAAGATGGCGCTCTAAAAATAGAGCACGGTTCGGGAATGAACCAGGGGTCGCAGCACCTCACCACCAAATCAACGCAACTCAACACATGGTAAGTCAAGTGGCAGCTGGCGAGCGAGGTAAGTGAAAATGCATTGCATAAACTTTGATAGGATTGTCACTGTTGCACATTACACAAGTCCCATCAAAGTGGGGGCGACTGTAGGCACTGCATTTTTACACATAAGTCCCTATGATGAGTCTCATTTTGGAGACACTACCTTTTAAGTCACGGAGGTCACGGGAAACGGACATCGGAAGGGGAAATTCAGAATAAACAAGGTTCACTGTTTTCGTTCGTGCTGCGTTCGTGTTTACGTTCGAACGTCAAACGGATTGCGGGCGTTCGTGCCGCGTTCGAGGAAGCGTTCGAACGGTGTCGGTAATTCTGGTTTTGCTGCTAGCCTCACATCCAGCCCAATTAGCCCCCCAAAGCCCATAAAACACATCCCAACTTAAATAAATAAATATTAATTAAAACATTAACTAAATAATATAATAACTAAAATAATTAAATGATTAAATAAAACATATACCAAACATAAAATAAACAATTACCAACTTAAACTAAAATCATGCCTAAATTAAACAAATCACACACTAAATCAAAATATAATCATGCCTAATTAAAATCAATCAACCAATTATATTCCCAATCTAATAAGATTATTCCCAAACTTAAAATATTGTATTCCTAATCCAAGCCAATCAAATACTCAACCTTCCCTATCTAGCCAAGATTTGTCCCCCCTCAATCTTTGACTTCCCTTAACCAAACCAAATCAAATCTCTTGACTTCCCTTAACCAAACCAAATCAAATCCCTTTCCTTGTCAAACCTAACCCTTTGCCTATAAAAAGAACCCTTCACCAACCTTCTCAACCTTAGTCCCCTAATCCTTAGCTAGCTAGTCTCTAACTCATACACAACACACATAAAAACTACAGGAAGAAGACACCCAAAAACAGTAAGCAAAAGATAAAGAGGAAATAGGAGCAGAACGGAGTTGGAGCCGCAAGCAAATCAGTAAAGACAACGAACGAGAACAGTGAGCCAGTGAACCGGGAGAGTTGCGGAGCATCCACCCTTCCGACGATCGTGTACCGTACATCCGAGAGGTGATTTAAAAGGTTAGACCTGAGGGTACCTTTTCATTAGTTTATATTCATTTTTTATTGAATTCTATTCGCATGAGAGTCGTCTATGAATGCATGTTGTGGTCTTTGAGTAGATAGATATGCATGAATTATGAGATGTAATATGTTGTGGGTATTGGATGAATGAGAGATGTGTCAACTCTCGCGGTATATCGGATGGAAACCCGGACATAAATTTCATAGCCGATTCCGAATGGACGGTAATATGATCTGTACTCGGGCCACAACTCCACGTACCACTTGAGTAAACGGCACATTCTCTTGTTTTGTGTTGCTTTCATCTATTTATTCCTCGTCATTTAAATTATGTATGTTGCTTATTCCTGTATGATACGATCGAGCGCATGGGCTTAGCAAGTGCGATGAAAGGTCCCCTAATTGGAGGGGTTAAAATCCTTCACCACGATGCTTTGCTGCACCGATTGATGTGTGTTCGGTTGAATGCGAAATACGTTCAATCGGACATACTTAGTTTAATATTATTGCTTTCAATTCTTTGTATGCATGATTTAGTCGAGCGCATGGGCTTAATATGTTGGTCTAAAGGTCCTCTCTTTGAGAGATCAAGAGCCCCAAAAGGCCACCTTTATGGCAGTACTTCGCCGCGCCCCTTTTATTTTGTGTTTATGTATTGCGTCTCATTTCATGCATCAGGTCTATTCCGTTCGAACGCGTTTACGAACGCAACTCGAACGCGCATGCATTTTTGCCTTATCATGCATCAGGTCTCACTTCCGTTCGAACGCGTTCACGAACGCCATACGAACGCGAGCATTCTGTCTCATTTCCGTTCGAACGCGTTATCAAACGCCATACGAACGCGAGCATTCTGTTTCATTTCCGTTCGAACGCGTTATCAAACGCCATACGAACGCGAACTTTCTGTTTACCGTTCGAACGCGTTTACGAACGCTACACGAACGCGCACATACTGAACTGAGTCTGCCTTATCATATTTATGCATAATTGCCTCTTGATTGATCTTGCTTGTGTTATATAGCCAACTGTATTATTTGTATTCAAGCATGATTAGGCTATTAGCATGTTATTTGGTTAATAGGTTCATGAGATAGTACTCAAGCATGATTATGTTGTTCTTAGTTTTCCATATCATAGGATTGAAATATGTTCATGAGATTGCCATGTGATGTTGCATGTTATGATGAACTTGTTGATGTATGAATATGAATTTAGAAGCATGATATCTTTGGAAATAAATGTTATTTAAGCCTAGTTAAATTATCACATAAATCCTTTTATTACAAGTGACATAAGTAAGGGACCATTCCGAACCCAACGGTTTGAGGTTTTCCCTTGCGAGGGGTGAGTGCGGCCTTAAATCTTTGTCCCGGTTCACACTGGGTGGCGACTCCATGTTATTCAGTACTTCCCAAACTAGGCCGCGAGCCTAGGAACGGCGTCGCCCAGTTTCTGTGTCCCACACCATCACTGTAAATTTTCTCTATATAGTGGATTCGAGTGGTAGTCTATACTCGGAGTAGTTTTTCTCTATCAAGAGTTTTCCACTTCGTCAACAATCTTGGTGTTGATTGCTTTTTTACTTTTCGCTCTTTAATTATTTCTGTGATTGAGATTGTGACCTTTGATTAGACTTAGGGTGTTTAGACTTAGCCATATAAATACTACTTTAGACTTGTCTTAGATAGAGTTTTATAATTTCGTTGTTTACACCTAATCCTCCCATGGTGTATAGGGTCAGAACCTTTTTGTGATTTTCAATTGGAATCAGAGCCTGAATTCAGTCACTGACCCTTTAACTATGGATAAGAGTCAACCCTTAAATTGTCCACCGTTCTTTGATGAGACATAATACCTTCTTTAGAAGGTTCGCATGAGAGGGTTTCTCAAATCCCTAGATGAAAGAGTGTGGATATCAATAGAGTATGGGTGGAAACCTCCCGTGGTCACGGTTAATGCGGTCTCTTCCCCTAAAGATAAACTCACTTGGACTAAAGATTAGTTTGAAGGGAGCAATATGAACATCAAAGCCATTAATGATATTCATGTTATTATTTTCTATGCCGAGTTTAAGAGAATCTCTATGTAAGAGATTGCCAATGATGCATGTGGCATCCTTGAGACTGTTCATGAGGGCACACTGTCTGTTAATAAAAATAGACTCCAAGAGCTTCCTACTAGGTTTGAAGTTGCTAGGATGAAAGAGGATGAAATATTTGACGAGTTTTATGCTGATATTAATGATATTGTTAATTTCAGTTTAACTTAGGTGAGACTATTCTTGTGAATATAATAATTCGACAAATCATTAAATCTCTTCCTGAAAGGTTTTTGCCTAAGATCACTGCCATTGAAGAGAGTAAATATTTAGATCACCTAAAACTAGAAGACCTCGTAGGAAATCTTCAGGTGTATGAGAGCAAACTTCCTGGTTATAGAAAGCCCAAGCACATAACAATGAAAACTGTGAAGGAAGTAACCAGTGATTCATCTGATGATGATGATAATGATTCTCTCACAGATGTTGATATGACCATGTTTTTGAATAAGTTCAAGAAATTTCTTAAGTTGAAGAAAAATGACGGTGACACTGATAAGAGAATGAATGAGAAACCTAGAGAGAATAGCAGTCATAAGAGAGAGTATAGAGAAAAGAATGATATGAAACCTCGAGTCATTCAATTCCATGAATGTGAAGCTTTGGGAACATAAGATCTAAGTGTCCCACATATCAGAAAACTAAGGGCAAGAAAATTAAGATGGTCTCCCATAGTGGTTCAAAAGGTGGGTATACTTCTGATGAGTCTTCTAAGGAATTACATTACATTTTCTTCCAATGTGATAGGTGAGAGAGATGCTAATGTTAGTGACGTGGATGCTTGTTCAGCGTTCTCTCACAATGACTCTGTAAATGATGATGATTTCCATATAGCATATATTGATATGTTTAATGAGAGCTTAACTATGAAGAAGACATGTGTTGAGGTCAATAAGAGGTTGAAAGATACATAACTAAAAATGAATGAAGTTCAAGCCAAACCTGACAAGAGCCTTATTGTTGTTGATGACTTCAAGGAGAAGAATATACAGCTAGTTGATAGAGTCAATTTCTTAGAAATAAAACTTGAAAATACTAGAACACAATTATCTATATTTTCCAATGTGACTGAGAAGCTATACCACATGTTAGGGATTGGTATGCCTCCCTGTGAGAAGAGAGGATTAGGCTTCATTGAGTCGAGTTGTGACAATGCGTCATCTTCTAAAACTATGTTTGCATATATATATATATATATATATATATATATAGAAAGAGTGTATGTGTGTGAATCAGATTCCAATGAGGGATTCTGTAACTTAATAAATTGCGGGGCAATAACCTAATATATGTATTATCTTTTTTTAATCCCAACTTCACATGGTACGTGTACTATCTCATTGTCCTGTAACTTAATAAGTTGTGAAATCTCTCATTGTAATAATATGTGTGGTATATGTATATGCATATGTATTAATAATTTGTACTAAATATTTTAAGATTTGGATCATACTTGATTATAAATAAGGATCATCATTGATGGGAAGAAAGAATAGTAAACATATGGCTATTTTATCTAAATACAAGTCATAATTTTTCAACATCTCACATAAAAAAATAGGAATAGAAAACATATCGTTAGTGTTAGTTTGTTGGGTCAGTCCATCTTAAATAATCAACTTAGGCCCAACATTAATTAATTAATAATTTTTAATAAAAATAAAATAAATTTACGAACCACGGTCAATTATCGTTGGCCTTCATGATTAGGAAATTTTTATTTGCCTTCATCGATTTGAGGTTATTGCTGACAAAAACCATTCTTAGAGAAATTTTAAAAAAATTTGGATCTTATATTTATATAAGGATACTGTTCACAGTTGATTTTCGTTTCGGGGGTAATTCGGGAAAATTACTCCTCGAACTATCATCCATCAACTGTGAATTTGTTTGGTTTGGGGACCAAATACAAACTTAGCAAAAGATGAGAATATACATAGACAAAACATATGATTTAATGTGGTTCGGCGGAATGGATCCAACATGCGTCCACAGACACAAATAAAATGATGTTTTTATTACCACCTCGGATCGAGCCGACCTCCTTATATCTCGCTTACTCGCCTAACCGACCTCTTACTAGCTCTTACTTACAATAAGTTTTTTGCTCTCTTTTATAAGTGAAGAAACAAATTAGCCAACCCTCTACAATGAGTTTTCAACCCCTTTATATATTAGGGCAAACTCCATTGTTACGCTAACTTCGTGACGTCAGCCACGTGAACCTACCATCTGACACAACTACTCTCTGCCACCTAAATCTCTTTAAACCATGCTACTTCACCTTCTGCTACATGTTTCAGCCCATGTGCCAGCCTGGTCCCAACTACTCATACGCGATTGCGTGTGTCAGTTAATAAATTTGTAGCCCTGCTTCGTCCCATCAGTCGCTGGCCTACTTCTGTCTCATCAATCCTTAGGAAGCCCAAACTTCCGTTTAGGGCTTACGTCGCCCATCTAAAAACACAATGTTGCAACCCTAACCAACATCATCGGGTTGGTCCGTCGGAACAAGAAACATCCTCTATTGTATCTACTAGGAGGTCGGGTCTGTGTGTCGAGACTCACGATGTTTGGTCTGACTTCCTCTCATTTCCTCGACTGGGTCTGATATGTTGAGTCGATCCTGATTTCAGAGGCTGATACTGAGCTGGACCTGACCACCTCGAGTCAATCTTCACAAATGTTCCAGTGCTGTCGAGTCTGATACTTTCTTATCAGGTCGGGTCGGCTTTCCAACCAATCATCTAGTTCTGCCTCGGGTTGCCTCTCTGCACCTCGGGTTCAGGCCCCTCTGTCGGACTTCTCATCCTCACGGGGACCTTGGCTTTTATCTTGTCAAGTGTAAAACTCACTTTACCCTTCCTTGGAATTCTGATTTCTTAGGGGCCGAAAAATCACCATCGACATATATATTAATTGTCGTATCTATATCTAAATAATAGTTTATTTGACTTAATTCTTGTCGTGTAAATAAAAGATGAATCAATTCCAAGAGATATGTTTAATTTAAAATTTAACTATCAGCATTACTTTCTCCAAATAATTAACAATATTCTCAAAGAAAATTTAGAAAAAAAATTGAATTTTAGATAAGAATGTTTAAAGTCTAGAAGCATATGACTGTGTTGATTGCGGCATCAATTTTGGCGCCCCGGGCTTTTGCCTTTCTCCCAAACTATCACAGTTGACCTCAACTTTGATTTAGTCGTATCTCTCCTCAATTATGCATGAAGCCCACACTCGCAATTATTTAATTTAATTACATAATTTAGTAACTAAAAGTCAAATCATTAGCAAGTGACCCAATCTTCAATCCATTGTCTATTTAGCTAATTGATGATTAATGAGCTCTAGACAAAATATTAGCCATGATTAATAGAAAAGAATTTATTAAACCACCATTTAATTTCTTTATTAATTTACAAATTGCACTTTCAAAAAATTAATTCAATATTATTAACTTAAAAAAATTAATATACTTCTAGTCCATACAATATCCCGGCATGTTTCTCCGGCCCGTCATTGACGAAGTACATATCCCTAATTTTTTTAAAAGCATGCCACGTAAGCAGGCTATCCGAACCGGCCTGGTGACACTTACCGACCTCCCGGTTCACATCTAATGTCCGAGCCAATCGGTCCAGTCCACCATACAAGCTCTTACAAAATCTCATGATGTGTTTGACGTCATAAATATTATTTCCAAAAAGCACCCTGATAATCCTCAAAAACTCGTCTAAGCCCCTGGGCAAGCACCGGCGCGTGAGGATCTTAACCAAGTACCCGAAATCATACGCGCTGTGGAACGTGACCCAACTCACCGATTCGTTACAGACAAGTCCCGACGACATCATCAACTCAGCGAACCTCTTCGAGTCAACTCCCTCCTCTTTGTTGCGCTCAAAGTCAATCCCTTGTCGCCTCAAGAGCTCAATCGAATCCGGCGCGTGAGCGTCATTCGCGACATCAAAGTCCCGGAAGTTAAATTCCCAGATGAATCTATTCCCGGTGCCCAAATCCGGCAAATTACCAGAAGCATTAGAGAGCGTGAGGCCTACTTGGATCAAGTTCAACGCGTCAACGTTGGATTTCAAAACCTTGTAGTGATCGGACGGCTTGCGTTGACGGTAGTAAGGATTCGCGGGGTCCACATCAGGCCGGTAAATAAGACCGGGAAATTCCGTATCCATGGAAATAAACGGGTACTGATCGATGACTTCGCTTATCAATTCGAATTCGGACTCTAAGTTACACGCCCAGACTTCGCGTATGATAATTGATTTTGATGAGCTCGAGCTCGAATCTGAATCAGATGAAAAATCTTCAACAACCATGACGAGTGATGATCAACTATCCGTTTGAGAATTGGGTAAGATTTGGAATTTGATTTTGTTGCTGTTGCTGTTGGTAAATGGAGTTGCTTGCTATGTGTTCGTGAAAAGTTTTGAGAGAGAATATATAAAGAGAGGTAGGAGTGTGTGTATTGCCTGGTGGTGGGCGGAGATGTTGCGTGGAAAGAGGGAGGGGTGCTGTAGGCGTGACTTAATGACTCAGTTCAGTGTAAGGAGTGTACGCGTATTACTTTTGACTGAAGTTACTCACGGTCACGGATCAGGACTTGTTAATTGTCATTCAGCTTATTTATTTATTTAGTTTGTTAATTAATTTTTCTCTTATTTTTTTAGTCATGCAATGCACACTTTTGTCGTTTTGATTTAATGATATCTGATTCCTTGTTTCAGCGTATGGCAAATACTAAATAGGGTGCATTCCCTCTTGGGTTAGGAGATGGCTACCATTTACTAATTTTTAATTCAATGTATACAACTTGAGTTTGTCTGTCTCTGTGCATTGTATTTGGCGTCTAAAGTTTCGTTTTCACAATTATCAGTTTTTAGCAAATGAAACTACGTGTTTTGATGGTGTATGGTTTAAGATCTGATTTTTAGATTTTGGATTTGAATTCAGGTGGTGCATTTTTTTATAAGAGCTTAAGACAACCGAGAAAAATAATAAATTTTTAACAAATGAAATTTTTAACGTTTCCAAAAAAAATAAATAAATATGTGGTCATGATAATTTGGAAGATTGACATTTTTTTAATCACGGGCTCCTTTATATTAATATATATAAATTTATTATTTTTCTTCATAAAACGATTGATAAGATTTTTTCGCGTCATATATGATTTATTTTTTGGCATTGTTGGAAATTCTGTCGTCAAATCTCCCATTCCGGGCTTAAGTGGAGCATGCAAAACTTCCAGCTGTCTCAGACTCTTACAAGAAACACACTCCCTGGATTCGAACCCAGGACCTCAAGGTGAAATTCTAAACACAACACCACCAAGCCATGCCCCTTGGGGACATTTTTTATTTATTTATACAAATCATATTTAAAATTAGGTTTATTTTCAAATATTTTATTATTATAAAAAGGTAATATTTAAATTTTATTCAACCCGTAAAAAACTGACCCATGCTAATTGGTAGTAACAATAAGAAACTTGTGTTTGTGCATTTTGCTAAGTTTTTTTTTTTTCGGAATAAATATGACATTCCATTAAAAACCAAAAGAGCAAGTACTGAGGATGGTGGTATTGGTTTTCAGAATTCGTGAACAACGGACACATGTTCATAACATGAAAAAAATTATTTTTCATGAATATTAAAAAATCGGATCCGTATTTTTTAGTATATTAATAATATAAAAATAATTAGATTTTAAGAAGAAAATATACTTGTAAATATGGATTTCTTTGAATCACGATTTTTTGAACCACGATCTTACTCGTCTTATCTTCTCATCTGTAACGGCACGTGTGTGCGTGCAAATAATTACGAAGAACACTCTAATTTTTTTGTGAAAATATTTGTATACTCAACATATCAGACAAAGTCTTATTGATGGTGTTTTCAGGCACTATGGTATTTAAAGCAGCACGACAGGGGTAAAAAGGTAAATCCCATTCTTGTTCAGGATCATTGATGCCGACCCGACCCATAAAAAACCAGCAGCAAGGGCCCGAGCACTTTGCAATAAGAGGCCGATCACCTTACGGTTACAGACCGACCACAACAGGAATAGACCGAGCACTTTATGGTCGACAACCGATCACTTTGGTTCGAATGACCAAGCATTATCAGATCGGCAGCATCATTCTCAGTTCAAAGAACCATTATGACCGACCATATGAAGACCGAGCATATGGCAAGGCGTGCGCCAGAAGATAAGACGTCATGTCCTTATGGGGTAAGGAGACAGTCGTACCTTTAATAAAGAATACTGATGAAACCAGTGTCCTAGAAGGATAAAGGGAATAAAGGTAAATTGGGGAAATTTGTTCCAAACTTAATTTCATGAAATTGATCCAATCAATCTTCAATTAAACATATATTAAGCATGCTCAATCAAACAATTTAACCAAATCATGCTCAAAATCAATTTACCCAAATTTTAAGCCCTAAAATTTCATGCTTGAACCTAGGCTCTTGATGCCATTGTTGGTTTTATTCTAGGTCCCAAGATCATCAAACAAGCATGAAGAAGTGTGAAATACATATCAAAGAAGTTGCGGAATACTCACATCGATCGGTTGAGACGATTTGATGAAGAACAAAACCAAAAATCTGCCTCCAAGGTGCGCCCACTGCATGCAGTCCACTGCTCACGTTTTTTTAGTTTTGCTTCATGAATTTGAGCTCCGAATCTTCGTCAAACGATTCCCGGCTCGTGGGTAAGTTTCCCTATCACCTTCGCAAGTCTCTCGGAGTGCTAGCTCCGCTTGATTTTGCCACAAAATCAAGGCACAAGGCTTCCCTTTGCTCGACATTTTGGTAAAAACCAGTGAGCAATTTAGCCCTCCATGGGCGTGAGATGTGAGAGAGAAATGGAGGAGAGAAATTGTGTATTAAAGTTGGTCAAAGCATTTTCCAAAATGCTTTATATATTTTCCATGAAAATATACTAAAACAATTACCAAATAATATATTAAATAATCAAAAGGTAAATGTCTCACCAACTTACACTATTTCACCTAAAACCATAAACTATTCATTTCACTTTATCAAAGTGACATGTAGTCTTTCAATCAATCAATCACATCAATCAATCACATCACTCAAAGTGACGTTTGATGTGACGAATGATTTGACGCTTGATGTGACTTACGTTGCCGCACTCGAATTCGAAATACGAATGCGCTCGCAATCACTCTCGGGCTCGGGTTCGCTAATTCCTAATTAGCGAATTTTCCGTTGCGTCGTAATTAAATGATTACGCCTAGCGAATCCACTATTCACGTCGCTAACGAATTAATTCTAAATTAATTCGTTCGCCCGAATCAAAATCCAATTTCAATTCCGCGTCGAAATCCAATTTCGTTTAATATATCGAATATATTAACTTTACCAATTAATTCCAAATTAATCGTTTTCTCTCTTTAGACGATATTTTATCCTAGATAAAATATCTCCGGTATTAATCCCTGATTAATTTTCTCTCTCATCAAATTAATCTCAGATTAATAAATGTGCGAGTCATACGTCATCGGTGAATCATTAGGAAGCGAACCATGAGATCCCCGGATATGTTGGCAGTAAATACGGTCGTCGGACTATCCGAACACGTAAGTACCTCGTACTACGTTTATACCAATTTACAAGACAAGGTTGGCCTCTAGCAAAGCGCCATGCCTACCCAATTCTCCAGAAATATCTTTACAGGAATATATGATCTGTATCAGGCGTAGTATACATCATATAGTGCATGTCGATCCAGTATCGGACTATCACGTGCTAGGCCTGGGGCTGGAGTTGTGTCTGCCCCGTACGAAGCACTTGTCGGATGTCTGGTAACTAGTCTCTATAATCGGATATACATGACCTAATCATAATATCGCGATTGGCCGCGCAGCACTTAAGAGCACTAATACCGTATCATGCGTGACATCATCTCCACTATGACTGGAGTGATACTTCCGTCTTGACATCACACCCAATACTCTACGATTCTCAATATACTCAGTATCGGCGTACACAGAACCTGTTACAGCCCTGGACGACCTTAACTAAAGTATATTGATTGTCGTAAGTATTAGCGGTGCAAGTCTTAGGTTAAGACCAAATACACCTACCCTGATTTCGGACTCCCATAGACACATAGTCATACTACCAATGGGATTCTGAGGGGGTCTATCCAGAGCGAAACTGTTTCCCGTACCATCGGTGAAACACAACCTCCTACTACACTTGCATGAGTATCCTATACCCAAATATATGAGAACTATGCCGTTGTGCCCTCACAAACGCGCACAAGTGCAATACTAGTCTCTTACGTATTTATCGATGTCCAATCTCGATAATACTCTGACTAGGGATATTTAATGATTTATCCTTCGTGGACTGATACTGTCTCATATCATTCTCCATCCAGGAACAAATCATAGGGACCTCTCATCATTTATACATCTAAGGTGATCTAATCACAAATGATAAGAGTGCAATCTCCTTGTCACATAGTTAATTTGTACAACAACACCATGATCTGTACAAATAGTGACGCTATGGGTCATAATTATCCAACAATCTCCCACTTGGCCTATAGCCAGTCACTCGAGTGTCTTACACCCGAACTATGTACGGTTGGCTCAAACTGCTGAGAAAAGCTTTTCGTCAGCGGATTTGCATGATTATCGTCTGATGTAATTTATTTGATCATCACATCGCCACGATGTATGATCCGAACGAATCAGAAGAATATCGAAGTATATATCTGGATCGTTGATGAGACCATTAATTCTTTAGCCTGTGCTGAAGCCTAGCTCAGCCGCTAACAGAATTATATCTAATCTAATTAGATTTATTATCGACCCAAATGGCTTCTATTGCTGCCTCAGCTGCTGCAATTAACCCGCATTTGTTGTTTATTCGGTAACAGTATCTTGCTTGGAAGATTTCCAGCTCACTGTACCATTTTTCAAACTGTATAGTACTGTTTGCGACTTTTAGTCGTCTTTATCGGTTATAGGAAACTTGCTACAGTGATCCCAGTCACTTCAAGTTCTCATTCTCCATTGTATAAGACAGCATCCTTAGTTCTCTAAGATACTAAGTATGTTCTTAACTTCAATCCAGTGACTATCACTCGGATTGGCCTGTTTGTGAATCTATATGCTCAAAGCGTATGAGACACCAGGTCGTGTACATTTTTCAATGTACAATTTCTCAGAGAGTGTTAACAACTTTAAATCTATCCCAGTAGATCTTTATTCCTAGAATAAAGGTTGTTACTCCCAAGAATTCTACGGAGAATTCTATGAAAGCCAAGCTTTCACCGATTATTTTATGGGAATATCATTTCCAAGAAATAAATATGTTATCATTATTTTATATAGGACAGCCACTGTCAGTGCGCTCCCACTAACCCTCTTATATACACAAGAATTATTTTCGTTTTGAATTAAATCATACAACATTATGATTACATCAAAACGTTAGTTCCAAGAACCTAATGCTTGCTTCAATCCAAACATGGATCGAATAACCCGCAAACCTTGTTTGCTGGTTTTAGTACGACAAAATCGTCAGGATGTTATAAACATCCTCCAAAAGGTTTCCGTTTAAGGAAAGCGATTTTGATCTTTAACTGACACATTTCATAAATGAAACGTGCAGCTTCAGCAAGCATTATCCAAATGGATTTACCGTGGCAACAGGTAAAAGGTTGAACCGTAATCAACACAATGTTGATAACGATACCTTTCTGCTACAAGCCTAGCTTTGTACGTTGGTATGTTGCCTTCCATGTATGTCTTCCTTGAAGACTTATACAGTACCAATAGGCACAATGCCTTACGGTACATCAACTAGTATCCAAACTTGGTTGATATACATGGAATCCATTTCGGACTCATGGCACTTTGCCATAAATGGAGTCGATACCTTGTATCACTTTCTCAAACGTATTCGGTTGGTATACCTCAACAAGATTGACATCTTTATGAGGTGAGATCAGAAACCCATACCCAGGTTGTTTTCTGATTCTCTCCGATCTACGTGGTTCTTGTGTATTCGAAGATTAATGGTACAGTTTCATCATTGATGAACTGTTTGTGTTCCATTAAGGACTTCGTGCATTGAAAAGTATCACTCCGATTTTCATCGAGTTTTACTGTCCTCCCACTGACCACTGCATATCGGTATTCCTCTAAGGAAAACCGCATGGTGAGCAACAATCACATTGTTCTTATGTGAGATCTATAAGTACTATACTTATGGTTTCCCCTAGGATAACCTATAATTTGGCATTTATCCAATTTGGGTTCTGGTTTGGTATCATCCAAACGTATGCCTTGCATTCCCAAATCTTCAGGAGTGTGAAACCCTGTTTCTTTCCCGTTTATATCCAATATGAATTCTGTCAAACAGATTTTTATGGAACCTTATTCTAAATAAGTTTTGCACTGTTAATGCATATCCGTTGAAGGAAAATGGTAGCTCAGAGCGACTCTTGATAAACCTTATCATGTCCAACAAAATCCGGTTTCTCCGTTCGGACACACCGTCTATTGACGTGTTCCGGGAGGAGTCCTCATTTGAAAGAATATTATACTCTTTCAAGTATTTATTAAACTTATTGCTTAAGTATTTTCCATTACGGTTTTACCGTGACGGTATAATACAATAGCCGATCTTTCTATCTATTTCGAGTCGAAACTTCAAAAGTTTCTGATTTGTGTTTTTCAAAAGAAACACATAACCATAACGTGATGCTACATCCGTTGAGGTCACGAAACATTCATATCCACTTCTAGCCTAGCTAGATATGGGCCCATTTACTGCACTATGAATAGGGCTAACAGATCGGTGGCACTTTCACTATTACCAAGTAAATAGTGTTTTAGGTACTTTACCTAATAAACTAGATTCGTAGACTTTATTTGATTAGTCAAATTAGTCCTAGTACCCATTCTTCAAAAGTGTGGATATACGAGTCTTGTTTAATTGTGTCCCAGACAACAATGCCACAAACAAGTTTATTCTGATCAAATCAGTATGAGCTATTAGTTTGTCATATCATATGTTCAAGATTTTATTTATATTCAAAATATAAATACTGTTATTCACATCTAATGTGTACATCTCAATATCATCTTTATATAATGAAACACTTTAGTGTTCTAGAATATAAAGGTTTATCCGCAACGGATTAAACACTGATATAGAGATAATGTTCCTAGTCAAACTAGTTACATTATAACAGTTTCCTAATATCGGTACACACCCGAAGGGTAGTTCCTAAACTTAGGTATCTACGGTCGAAACAGCGACTTTCGTCCCGTTTCCGATTCGCAGATGAATCTGAGCTTGAAGTCAGTATCCTACTCACAGCAGATTCTGAACATCAATACATATATTTTATGTACCACACTAAGTATTTAAAATCCAATTTCAATACTAGTAGTGAACATAATTTTGACAAACATTCTTAAAGTCAGAGCCTTGCCCTTTCTTTAATTCCTTCGTGTCTGCCATATCCAAACGGCAGTCACTTTGGGATATGTCTTTTATCTTCCCAGAAGATTATAATGATTTTGCCTTTACCTTTTTCTACATTTCAGAAGCCTTTGGTTTCTAGAATATCAAAGTAAGGTGCGCCATGCGCTACTTACATAATTGCAAAGTTTGACTTTATCTCCTTGAGAATAGTCATTAATTCTCCAAGAATCATAAATTGCAATTTTAATACTTCTTAAATCTAAACATAGATTTATGACAAGTATATCGAATTAAGCACTAAAGTCATCATCACATAAATCTTCCAAAGATTATGCTCTACTAGTGACGCTATGGGTCATAATTATCCAACAGAGAGACCCTCTGTATTGAAGAGGGCACCAAGAAGAGGCAGAGGGGCGAGAACGAGAGGAAAGAACCAGGTCCCCGCCCGGATAAAATTGCCCGGCTAGGAACAGCTGAAGAGTTAGAAGAAATAAGACCGTTCGGACCGAAAAAAAGCATAAAGATAGGGGGAAACTTGGACGAAACCCTAAAAAAGGGCCTGCTAGAATGTCTACAGGAATACCCAGATATCTTCGCGTGGGGACACAATGACATGCCCGGGATTGACCCAAAGTTCATCAGTCACCGCTTAGCAGCAAACCCGTCACTCAAATCGGTCAAACAGAAGAGAAGGATCTTCAATCAAGAACGGTGCAGAGCGGTGGCATCCGAGGTGGAAAAACTGTTAAAAGCCGGCTTCATCAGAGAAGTAAAGTACCCCGAGTGGGTGTCAAACGTAGTATTGGTAAATAAATCCAATGGAAAATGAAGGATGTGTGTAGATTTCACCGACCTCAATAAAGCGTGCCCAAAAGACAGCTTTCCTCTACCAAATATAGATCAACTGGTAGACGCAACTGTCTGCCAAGGACTACTAAGCTTCATGGATGCCTTCTCAGGGTACAATCAGGTCAGGATACATCCTGCAGACGAAGAGAAAACCACTTTTATCACCGATCAAGGACTGTACTGTACAAAGTAATGCCTTTCGGACTGAAGAACGCAGGGGCAACTTTTCAAAGGTTGGTAAACAAATTTTCAAACCACTCATCGGCACTTCAATGTTGGTATATGTGGACGACATGATAACAATGTCCAGAGAACCAAGAGGTCACGTAACTGACCTAAAGAAAACCTTCTAATTACTGAGAAACACAATTTAAAACTCAATCCAGAGAAGTGTGCATTCGGAGTGGCCTCAGGAAAATTTCTGGGCTACATGGTGAGTTCCCGAGGCATAGAAGCCAACCCCTAGAAGATACAAGCCGTGCTAGATTTAACATCCCCCAGAACAATTAAAGAGGTGCAAGGTCTAACAGGCAGGGTCGCCGCGCTCAACCGATTCATCTCTCGGGCGACCGACAAATGCCACCCCTTCTTCAAATTAATCAAGAAAGCCCAAAAGGGGATCGACTGGGCACCGGAATGTGAGGAGGCCTTCCAGCAGCTAAAACAATATCTAGCACAACCCCCACTCCTAGCTAAACCTCTCCCAGGAGAGACATTATACTTGTACTTGGCTGTTTCAAAACACGCAGTGAGTTCGGTACTGGTGCAAGAGGCCGACCAGATCCAGAGACCAGTATACTATGTCAGCAAAGCTCTATTGGATGCAGAGACCCGATATCCCGTGCATGAACTAGTCGCCTTATCCTTGATCACTGCAGCACGGAAATTACGACCCTACTTCCAGGCCCACACTATCGGAGTTTACACCAATTACCCCTGCGGTAGATCTTGCAAAAACCAGAAACCTCGGGAAGGTTAATGAAATGGTCGGTGGAGCTAAGCGAGCACGACATTTCCTACCTCCCAAGGATAGCAATAAAAAGGGCAGGCCTTGGCAGATTTTGTTGCGGAAC
The DNA here is from genome assembly GCA_019454045.1 of Zanthoxylum bungeanum. NCBI lineage: Eukaryota > Viridiplantae > Streptophyta > Magnoliopsida > Sapindales > Rutaceae > Zanthoxylum > Zanthoxylum bungeanum. The sequence goes on along the minus strand of SKCR01036796.1, from coordinate 102,092 downwards.
TCGCGGAAACCCAAATATTGACTACGGAGGAAATCAAATGGGAAATGTCAGTGGACGGGTCTGCTAGCTCACAGGGCAATGGGGCAGGAATCGCACTAAAAAATAGTGAAGGAGAAGAAGTGTTGCTTGCCTTGAAATTTGCTTTCAAAGCCACAAACAATGAAGCCGAATACGAAGCAATTTTGGCCGGATTAAGGCTATGCACAGTAGTGGGAGTCCACAATGTGGTAGTAAGGAGTGACTCTCAGCTAGCCATTCAACAACTAAAGGGAGAATTTCAGGCCAGAGAGCCGACTATGATAGCTTACTTAGCCGAAGTAAAAAAGTTGATGGAGAAAGTGGGGAACGTACGCTTCGAACAAATCGGACGAGAAGACAACTGTGAAGCAGACTCCCTGGCCCGGCTCGCATCCTCAATGAAGACCGAGGACCCCAGAATAATCCCTCTCATATGCCTCCGAGAAAGAAGCATATGGGAGCTAGAAGTAGATATAGTATGAGAGGAAGGCAAAAACTCATGGATGCAACCGATTAGGAGGTACCTGGAAACATGGGAAACCCCTAAAGACAAAAGGAGGCCAATAAGCTAAAATTCAAGAGCACCAAGTTTTCCCTGATCGAAGGGGTGCTCTACCGGAGAGGCTATACCGTACCCCTCCTGAAATGTTTAACAGAAGAGGAAGCAGATTATGTGCTCAGGGAAATTCACACGGGCATCTGTGGAAGTCACGCCGGAGGAAGATCAATCGCCTTTAAAGCCTTAAGAAAAGGATTTTACTGGTCGACCATGCATCAGGACGGTGTGAGGGTAGCTCAGAAATGCGAAGGTTGTCAGAAAAATGCCAACATCCACCATCAACCGGCAGAACAATTAACCACCCTGTCCAGCCCCTGGCCATTCACGCAGTGGGGGCTAGATATCATAGGGCCAATGCCAAAAGGGCGAGGACATGCGAAGTACGCAATCGTAGCCATAGACTATTTCACAAAATGGATAGAAGCCGAGCCACTATCCACCATCACAGAAAAGAAGGCCACAGAGTTTTTAAAGAAGAATATTATCTGCAGGTTCGGAATCCCCCGGGCAATCATCACCGACAACGGGAAACAATTCGATAGCAAAGGATTCATGAAGCTCTGCGAAGACCTCCAGATCGCTTTAAAATTCGCCTCGCCAGCCCATCCCAAGTCAAACGGACAGGTTGAGGCAACAAACAAAACCATCAAGGCAAACCTTAAAGCTCGACTCGGATCACACAAAGGCTTATGGGTCGAAGAATTACCAGAAGTGTTATGGGCACATCAGACGACCTACAAAGATTCCACAGGGGAGACACCGTTTTCCCTATCATACAGATGTGAGGCCATTATTCCAGCCGAAATCGGGGTAGCAACTCACAGGGTCCGCCACTTTGGGAATGAGCAGAATGAAGAACTTATCAAAAACCACCTCGACCTGATCGAGGAAATGAGAGAGAAATCAGCTTTGAAAGCGGCAGTCTACCAACAAAGAATGGCCCGCTTCTACAACAGAAGAGTTCGAACCCGCTCCTTCCTCCCGGGCGACTTAGTATTGAGAAGGGTCACCTTAAACACCCGACGACCAGAGGAGGGCTCGTTAGGTGCCAAGTGGGAAGGGCCCTACAAAATCACAGAGGTGGTAAGGCCAGAGGCTTACATCCTAGAACAGCTGGACGACACAAGATTAAAACGCCGAGATGTTGAGAAAATACTTTCAGTAAATTCTCTATTCCTTCTTTTCTTTTGCAGCAACCCGACAATGGACGAAAATTCAATATAAAGCCTCTCTCAAAATGGCCCGCAGAGAGTTGTAAGAAGGGCTGTATGTCCCCGAATATAAATAAAACTTTATTTTCCAAAATTTTCACCCACTCTTCTAAAAATAAAAATTTTGTGAACCATATTCAAAACTCCGGGGAATACTCAATACAACGGTCCAGGATCAAAAGCACAAAACCCGCAACTATCCGACCACGGCTACCACCATAAAGAAGCACAAGTCACACCAGAATCAGTCAATTCCATAGAAGCATTAAACAGCAGGGACGAAAGTGAATCAGAGTATATATCCGTGAGAAGCATAGCATGGGGAGGATGATACCCCCGTGACGATTGCTTGCTCCAGTGTTACCGAACATAAAGAGGAATATGCCCTTAATGTTTCGAACACCTTGGGGCCGGATTACGTTCCGCCGAGGCCACTGCGATAATCGGCTCGGGGATGGATCTTGTTCCGCCGAGGCCACTTGACTATTCGGCTCGGGGTCGGGTTACGTCCCACCGAGTCATGCTCATTGATCTGGGGACGGGACATTCCCCCAGAACCAAGTGTCTCCTACAGCTTGGGGTCCTCGAAGTATTCAGGGACATACTCGATGCATAGGATCCGTGAGAAGCATTGCACAGGGAGGGATGATACCCCCGTGGCGATTGTTTACTCCAGTGTTACCAAACATAAGAAGGAATATGCCCTTAATGTATCGAACACTCTTTGATCCTCACTTACCGATGTAATGGATCTGTGGGAAAGCATAGCACGGGGAGTGATGAGGCCCCCGTGACGATTGCTAGCTCCAGTGATGTCGGACCTAAGGAGGGATGTGCCCTTAGAATCCCGAACACTCTTTGATCCATTCATCATTTGGATCCAAGAGAGGCGCAGCACGGGGAGGCGTTGTGCTCCTGTGGCCTGTGCCTGCTCCAGCGCGGTGAGGAGGAGCCCCCACACAAATACACAGGCTCCACAGTGACCTGACGTATAGATGATGTGCCCTTACCATTTTAAACGCTCTACTGATCCAAATCCTGGTTCGCCGGGACACTGAATTGAAAGGTTCAGAATTATGTTTTGGAGGCCTCGGACAGGACGCTGTTCTGAGGTATCCATGCTATTGTTTACACTTTTTTGGTTTTATTTTCCAAAATTTTGTTTTTTGTTTTTTTCATCGGTCTGAAAAGGGGACGCCCAAGACAGATTCGATAGGGCTTCAAAGTTTGATTCCCTTCCCTTCGGAGCAAGTCCCAATGATTGCTCGGCTCGGGCCTGGACTCGTTCCGCCGAGGCCACTTTATTAATCAACTCGGGGCCGGATTCGTTCCACCGAGACCGCTTGTATGGCTCAGGCTGGATTTCGTTCCGCCGAAGCCATTTAGTTATCAGGCTCGGGGCTGGATTACGTTCCGCCGAGGCCATTCAGTTATTCGGCTCGGGGCTGGATTTCGTTCCGCCGAGGCCACTTGGTATACAGCTCGGGGTCGGGCCACATCCACCGAGTCTATATTTTGGACTGGGGACGTAACATTCCCCCAGGGCCAAATGTTCATTACAGCTCGGAGTCGGGCCACATCCCACCTAGTCTATCTTTTGGACTAGGGACGTAACATTCCCCCAGGGCCAAATGTTCATTACAGCTCGGGGTCGGGCCACATCCCACCGGTCTATCTTTTGCTGGGGACGTAACATTCCCCTAGGGCCAATGTTTCTTACAGCTCGGGGTCGGGTCACATCCCACCGAGTCTATCTTTTGGACTGGGGACGTAACATTCCCCCAGGGCCAATGTTCCTTACAGCTCGGGGTCGGGCCACATCCCACCGAGTCTATCTTTTGGACTAGGACGTAACATTCCCTCAGGGCCAAGTGTTTCTTACAGCTCAGGGTCGGGTTACGTCCCACCGGTTGCATCTCACCATCCGTGTTCTACACAACTCAAAGTCAATCCTCGACCACTGAATAATTTGGGTCTCGATTCATATTATCCCCTCACGAACGAGCCTTAAATAATCATTTGAAGAAGAACACCCAGAACAAGGAACAGAAGAGAAAAGCAGAAAGCACATATATATATATATATTCAAAAAAAAAAATATGAAGTGTTATTACAAAAAAAAGAAGACAAGTGTACACAGGGCCCCGTCCGGGTTACCCCTTTTCAATCGGCCCGCACAGGGGCAAGAAGTTCTTCCTCGACCGGCTCAGACGACGGATGGATCGGCTCGATCTCAGGAGGGGGGACAACAGCTTCAACCTCGGCAACCTGGGAGGCCCTTACTTCAAGGATTAGAGGTGGAACCTCAGGATAGTCCTCGCCAGGAGCTGGGAGAACCAGGGCGATCGAAATCGATTTGGGATCCATCACTTCTTCGGGAGGAGGGGGTAGCCACCTCTGAAACTCTTCCTCGGACATTTCCAATTTACAAAAACGGATGGCCGCATGAATAGGACCCATGTCTAATCAGATAGAACCATGAGGATGATTTCCGTAAAATCACCGACCCATTCAAGACGAATGGAGTCCCTCTCGGCCTCCCACTCAAGTTCCCTATCCCTGAGCTCGGCACGGGCCCGTCCCAGTTCCTTCTCCTTGGCCTTCAGCTTATACTCCACACTACCTATTTCCACCTTGAGGATCCCAATCTCAGTCCGGGCGTCCACCAAACTTGCTTTAGCTTCTTCAGCGTTCTTCCGCTCTAGAGTAGCAGCAGCCTTAAGGGCTTTGTTTTTTTAACAGCCTCAACCGCAGCCAGCTCATGATCCATATTCCTCTCTTCGGCACTAGCCAGCCTGGCCTCTACTTCAGAAAGACGATTCTGAAGCCTCTGGGCTTGGCCGCCTTCGGACAAAAGGCTTATAAACAGGTCCTTATTTTTGGCCGCCAAATAATTTGCCTGCCGAGAAGAAAAAGAAGTCAGGAAAATAAAACAAAGTCTGAAAGACACCACGGATATAGAAGAGAAGTAAAAGAAGTGACATGGGCCAGCTGGGAGCACAACTTTGCAACTACCTCCTCAGGTGAGAGGTCCTCAAACCTCGGTATCTTCTCAGGAGGTACGGCCTCGGCCAGCTCATTAAAAGCCGGCACCAAATGGGAAGTAGCCTCCCTAATATCCTTCCCGAGGTCATCAACTCCAAGAATCACAGAACCTTTCATTCACTTGGAAGGACCCTCCTGCCGAACTGGAGTTTCTCTGCTCGGAGCCTCCTCCTCATCCAATTCCCGCCTTAATTGAGTATCCACAGCTCCAAATCGACGCTTCCTTCTCCTGGAAGATCTCGAGGGCTATCAGGACGGGTAATACCCATTGGAAGCACCCCGGAAGGCGAAGACCGACCTTGAGAGCTCGAACGCCCCATCTCTTCAGCCACCTTCCCGACCTTAGAAGTTTCAGGCCGTCTCCGAGAAGTACCAGCTCCACCTGGGCTAGTTTTCTTCGCAGCACCGGTCAACCGATCAAGGTACTTTGGTCTCCTCGACATACCTGCAAAAAGAAAAGACAAAAGAAAGGTTTAGGACCTGAGCATTTAAAAAAAAAAAAAAGAAGACGACATCAAACATGATAAATAAACGAGGAATTTGGCTAGAAAATCAACATGCATCTACCTATCCGACCCGAGACTTAGGGAGGAACGGCCCGAACAAGTCCCGATTTAAAAATACCGCATCGTTTACCAACTCCCTCCAATGAGCGGCATACCGCCGAGCCCATAATACCCACTTCCGGACCTGCTGGGAGACCTTGGGAGCATCCCTCCAACAAGCTAAGGGGAATAGAAAAACAGGGTAAGAATCCAAACATATAAAAAAAGAAGGGAACTAAGGGCAGGAAAACTAAAGGTTAAACTCCTGACCTACCGCTCTGAAGATATCCGGGGCCAATATCTCCTCTCCATTCGATCTCAGGGTCCGTCCCCAATCTCCAGTGGCCCAAAACCAAAGATCTTTGAAATTCTTATTGGAGTCAGGGAGTTTTTGGACGACATTTGACGAACTGTCGTAAGTAGAAAGGTAGTACCAACCGTGGTGAGTCTTTGGGTTGGCCTTCAACCGATATAACCTCTTCACTTCTTCAAAAGAAGGTTCGCCAAGCCCCGCCTGATGCCAAGCCACATACAACCCGGCCAGGATCCTCCAACTATTTAGACTCAATTGACAGGGGGCAATCTCCATCTCGGCCAGCATCCAGGTGAAGTAGGGTTGAATTGGCAACCGGAGCCCGCACTCGAAGAAAGCTGGAAGATGGGCCACGGAACCATCGTCGGGCTGAATGGCGCGATCACATGGGAGAGGGACCTCAAGAGCAATATCTATCGGGATGTCATATCGTTGCCGAAGCAGTGCTAGATCATCCTCGGTTATCTTAGAGGGCGGCCATATCCAGAGCCGAGCTGTCAAAATCACCGGGCTCCGGATCCTTCCGAGGAACCCTCTGATGGTAAGTATCTTGTTCGATTTCGGAAGGGGTGGGGTAGTATCAAGGTCTTCCACGCTGGGTGCTCCCGAGCCAGAGGAAAGCTCTTCAGCAATAGGGGCCAAGGGTTTAGCAGGGTTTTCAGGGGAAGAACTGTCATCAGACATCCTAGACGTCCGAAATAAAAGGGAAGGTCAGTCTACAACCATATTCTTGAAAAACAACCAAGGAATTCGCAAGCTATCCTAAGTTTCCAGAAAAAACTAAATTTATGAAGTTCTAAGCGCCCTAAACAAAGTATTCCATAAAATCTCTCCCTAGCAAGTATAAAACAAATGAAAAGGAGAAACAACAAGCACATCAAACAAGAAAAAAGGAAGAGAAGAAGGTCGTTTGGGAAACTTACTTGATCTATGCTCGGAAAAGCGGCGAATAGTTGAAGAACTTTTTGAGAAAAACCAAATCAGATGCTTCGTAGCCGAAGGAAGAAGAGTTTTTTAAGTTGATGGGATTTTGCCAAAACAGATGCAAGGATATCGGTTCACCTTCTCATTACAACATCAATAATTCCAACCATCGGATCGTAAAAGAGTCCCGGATGGACGCCAAGTGTCAACTGTAAAAGAGGTCTACCAAAATCAAATAAACGGTTGAGATCAGCGCACTATTAAGACGCCTATACACAGTCGATTTTCTCCTGCTTTTGGCGGGAACCTGACGGATGTTTGACAAGTGTCAGACTCAGGAGAAACCCTAAAGGTGATTTGATGGGCATTTAAACAGACATGACGGTTGCACGTCTCAAGAAAAGATGCTTGAAAAGAGGCAACGGAAAATTTTGATTCGACTCCGGATCGACCACCAAGCAAAGTAATCAACACACCATCTTTATATAGTTCCCGGCACCAACTTGTATGCTCGTTGGAACCGAGAACTAGGGGACAGATGTTGATGGTGTTTTCAGGCACTATGGTATTTAAAGCAGCACGACAGGGGTAAAAAGGTAAATCCCATTCTTGTTCAGGATCATTGATGCCGACCCGACCCATAAAAAGCCAGCAGCAAGGGCCCGAGCACTTTGCAATAAGAGGCCGATCACCTTACGGTTACAGACTGACCACAACAGGAATAGACCGAGCACTTTATGGTCGACAACCGATCACTTTGGTTTGAATGACCAAGCATTATCAGATCGGCAGCATCATTCTCAGTTCAAAGAACCATTATGACCGACCATATGAAGACCGAGCATATGGCAAGGCGTGCGCCAAAGATAAGACGTCATGTCCTTATGGGGTAAGGAGACAGTCCTACCTTCATAAAAATACTGATGAAACCAGTGTCCTAGAAGGATAAAGGGAATAGATGTAGATTTGATTAGGAATCCTTGTGGGAAAAGAAGGTAGCTTCAATTAGGAATCCTCATACTAGAGGGAATCTGATTTCTTCACTATTATAAATAGAATGGTAGATTATGTGTAAGGGCATGAATATCAATCTCATTGTGATTAAACTTGTAAAAGCATAAGAGATACAAGTTTCAGCAATAAAAAAGCATAGCACTGTTTGTGTCCGTGGACGTAGGTTGTATAAAAAATCCGCCGAACCACGTTAAATCTCCTTGTCGATTGGCGCATTATCTACCTTCTGCTAAGTTTGCTTTTGGTTTCCCCCATAACCAACAAATTCACTATTGAAGGAGGATTACCTCGGGAGTGATATTCTTATATTGTCCTGAGACCAAAATCCACCGTCAACAAGTCTTAATGCTTTTCTTTTGATTTTCTCAAAACCTAAAAAATATATTTCTTTTCTTTTCTCCGCACACGTTTGTTGCTTTTTCCCCCTCTTTTGGATGCACTTTTTTGTTTTTACTCCACCAAAAACTATAGCTCACGTTTTTGCTTTTGATAATGATTAATGGTGCGTTTACATGCTTGGAATCAGAATGAGCTGAAATCAAAACGATGAATCGGAATCATAATAAATTGTTTACTTACTTGCAGGAATCAGAATCGGAATCAAATAATAATTCCAATAATGTGTTTACTTTGTCTTGGAATCAGAATGAATTATTAGTGAATTACAAAACTACCCTTAATTAAAATTATGTGTTTTTAATTTTATATATATAGTATACAAATAATATTCATTGCATATTTTTAGAAGTAAAATTTTTCTTGTTTTATCATTACTTTGGGCATGAAGTTAAGTCATTCTTCTCATTTTCCTGGATGAAGAGTTGATGAATAAAAAGCCAAGTTGTTTTTCTCATCAACAACTCATATTAGGGACTTGATTTTATATACACACACTTTTCTCATCAACAACTCATATTAGGGACTTGATTTTATATACACTCACACATCTAAATATTATATCTAGAAAAATATAAATTCAAGTAACACAAATTCATGAAATAAATTACTACAAATATAAAACTTAAAATCCACGCATAGTCCATATATAATAATAAGTTCATACGGCACGACTTCATAAAATAACATACGACAAATATAAGTTCAAAATCACAACATAGAGCAACATAATTGAAAGTTCTTGTTGGGGTTGGTGCTCAGAGCGCCAATTTCCGGTTGTATTTCTTTGAGAATACTATTGTAAAACGTTATTATTATGAATTGTATAAGCAATTTCTGTAATATAATATATCTTTTAATATGGTAAAGACGTAATGACCTTAGAATGACTAGTCATGATGCTGTTGCAAAAGCGTCGCAACTGACATTGAGTTGTATCATGACGTTGTCATTCTCAGACGTTCCTGGATAAAGTTTACACTACTTGGTCAGTATAGTAAACCCGTTGAGACCGGTACATGTCGTATACTAGAATATATGATTCCAATGGTTTCTCAATGAACCATGAGTCTTGGAGACTCGTATAGACGTGTAGGTTTTTATAGCGGATAAACATTGAACGACTCACCGAAGATTCTTAATGGATGGTACACACCAACGTCAATAAGAATCTTCTCGGGTTGAGTAGCACTTGTGATTCTTCGACTTGAGATACCACTGTGGGCGCATGAGACATCTTCCACACTTAGATGGCAGTCACGTCACCGATCTATTTATATCAGACCTCCGCCTGTTCGTTGGGTGTGGATAGATCCTCAGGGTGTCCTGTGTGTATCGAGATAGGATCCGTCAGTTCTGTGTACAGAGCATAGGTAGTCCATATGATTAGCAATCAGATAAAAACCATGGGCCCGTGGTACATTTTAGAAGTCAGTTCTAAGTGTTCTTTTAGAGATTGCTAATAGAGACGTCGACGAGATTGTCCCCATAGAGATTTGATGTTTACATCTATATCTCTGGGATATATCCGGATACCTGTGACGGAGGAATTATACATTTTCCATGACCTCGACCTGTATGATTCAACGAGTTTATCCGTGGTCGTCATAATTTACGGGTGGGTAAATTATGGACACAAAATTGGATTTCGTGACAGGTATGTCTGAATTTAGAGAGTCTCACTAATGAAATATACTCGTACAGCACTAGGGCAATATTTATAAATAATATTGATTATTTATAGATTCGTTTAAAGGTTAAACGAAAAATACATGTGTTGGGACCCGATAGTCATTTCCTAATTTTTTGTGTATTTGCATTTAATATTAGATTAATTCAAATACACATTAATTAATTTTCAAATTGAGATATTTGACTAATATCATAAATATATATGTATTTGATATTTATTGTAAATATAATACATATATTTAATATATTTATATTTAAATAATTAAATAATTATTTAATTGTTAAATGATTAAATTAATTAAAATTATAAATGTGTTAAAGTTGTGATAAATGTTGAGATGACTTAAAGATGCCTTACTTGACTTTAATAAATTCATTTAAGTGTTAATGATTTTTAAAAGACAAGTGGACAAGTTGGCTTGAATGAAATAAATTGAAAAAAATATTAGTATTTTCCTTTTTGTTGAATTCGGCCAAGGCCTAAAAATGTCAAAGTGTTAGATATTTTTTTATTAACCAAAATCTTATCAAAAACTCCATTAAAAGAAAACAAAAGAAGCTTGAGAGGAAGAAGAAAAAAGACAAAGACAAAATCAAAGATAACTTGGATTTTAGTAAGTATTTACAACTTGTCATTAGAGAGAAAAATGTTCCTCTTGTTGTTGGCTTCATCTTGTGATTTTCTTATGTTTTTCTATTCTTTATTATTTGTGTTTTTGGAGGATGGAAGTTTGAGGATAGGGTTATGCATGTATAAAGATCATAGAATGCTTCTAAGGTGTTAATTAACATTCTTTTGATGGTTTAAGAAACTAGTTGCCATTCTAGAGTTATTGACCCACTCTTAAGTGACCTAGAATTGTTCTATAGTTATTTCATTGTGGTGAGGCTTGATTGGTGTTGTAGAAACTTGATTGAAGTGTTGGATTTAATTAATTTGGTCTAATTTGTCCAATTTATTGAAATTGAAAAATTAGGGTTTAACACCACTTCCAAATTTGGGGCTTTTCATTTATGTTGTGTATTTGGATGTTTCTATGATGCATATAAAATATTGGGTTGATTGGATTTCATCTTAATGTGTTTTGAACATATAAAGTACAAAATGCACAATTTCCCCACCTTAGGAGGCTCTCGGCCTTGGCACATATTTAGGGATTTTATGTTACAATTTGTATTTGATATGTATGACATGTTAAATTCATCTTAGAAATGATTTAGAATCATCCAAAATTATTTTGAACAATTAGGACTAAAATGAATAAAATGCAAAGTTTTGGGGCAATTCGGTAATTACCAAGAAATTTGATTTATTGTGTAATTTTTCAGAATTTGATAATTGGATAATTAAATAAATAAGTTTATTTAATTGATCTGAGAAAAAGTTTTGAAATCGGAAAATTTTGATTTTCCACTGTTCCGCTTCGTTCGTTCCGATTTCCGCCAAATAACCATTCAAAATGGTATCAGAGCGAGTCTGATTCTAGGCCCCCTAATATGATTAGCCCATTAAATTCAATGTTTAATCTTGTTGTCTTAGTTTATACATGCTTGTATTAATCTAATTTGATTAGATTTATGGTGTATGACACTTTGCGGAAAATCCCTAATTAATAAGGTTTAAATATAATTATGTATTTGATGCATGTTATATGGTCCGTCTTGTCAATACGGTTTATGAATATTTCTCCATGACTACATCTGAGACCGTGCCTCTGCTGTGAGGGTGTAGCCGATAGAGATTTATTTATACTGAATGTATGTCAGATACTAGATAAATTCAAGCGAAAGCGCAATCCTGAATGTGCCCTAGCTATCAGGGTTACGCAAGTAGCTTGAGTTTATCATTGACGAGTTTAACCTGGTACGACTCCTTGTGGGCCCGCCTTAGCAGTCACAAAGAGAAACGACCAGGACCGGAAACCCAGGAGTCACTAGTGAGTGATTGACAAATGAGTTGTCTACCTGATGAATATACGTAGGCGAGACCGTGCCTCTGCTGTGAGCTGAAATATATTCATGGGATCCACCTTTCACTATTTTTTTTAATTTAATTATTAAATCTTTGTATTGTGTTTGGGGATTACAGTATTGCATGATTTAGTGGGACATACATTTTTAGATTAAAAATCCATGATCTAGTTAATGCTTTTGATATTATATGAAACTGTTTATTTTCTGCTAACCATTTTTCGTGATCTATATGATAGATTTGCGATGACGGCACCATCCACTAATCAGTTTGCACGTATGTTAGATGCGAACAAACTCAAGGGCGCTGAGAACTTCACCGATTGGGACTTGGATTTGAGGATTGTCCTCGATTCCAAGAAGTTGGGATATGTTCTTGAGGGTCCGTTGCCCCTTGCTGTGGCAGAAGACGCAACACCGGAGGAACGCGAAGTCTTCCAAGCTTGGAAGGATGATGATTTAAAAGTTAAATCATACATCTTAAGTTCGCTTTCACCGGGACTCAAGAAACAATACTATGGCATGTTAGATGCGTATAATATGATGACACGATTAAGAGAATCGTTTGAGAACCAAGAACAAGCCATTGTTCACAAGGTCGCAATGGAACTGTTCCATGCACGATTGGATGAGGGGCAAGCTGTGAGCTCGCATGTTCTTCACATGATCGATTTGATCGATCAGCTGAGGCAACATAATCTCCATCTGAATGACATTCTCGGTAGGAGTGTCATTCTTGGTTCGCTCCCAGCTTCATATCGCCAATTCGTGATGTATTTCAACATGAATGAGATTATCTGCACCTACCATGAGCTGCATAGGATGTTGCTCACGGCGGAAGAAGACCTCAAGAAGGGAGTACCGACTCGCCCTCCCAGACCTACTTCACTTTCTGCTTCTTCCCAGACTTGGTCAAAGGGAAAGAAGAAGAAAGGGAAGAAGAAGAAGGGTTTCGGTCCTCAACCACATACAAAGATAGCTAAGCCCAATAGGGCTTCTGACGACAAGTGCCATCACTGCAGCAAAGTCGGGCACTGGAAAAGGAACTGTCCTGACTACATTGCCCAGCTAAGGAATGAGAGAGCATCTACATCAGGTACATTTATTTTTCCAGTTATTGATATATCTTTGGCTTGTGAAGCCATTACATCCACCTGGATTTTAGATTCTTCTTGTCCCATTCACATTTGTAATTCGTTGCATGTGCTGAAGGAAAGTAGGAAACTGGAGCTTGGAGAGATGCAGTTGCGATTCGGGAGTGGAGACTCACTGGATGCAGTTGCAGTGTGAGTATGCAAGATCCCTTTACCGAAAGGGACACTTTTGTTAAATGACTGTTATTTTATACCTGGATGTGTAGCTAATATTATATCTCTTTTTTATTGGATACAGAAAGCTATCGTATTAATATTAAGAACTGTTCTTTGTATTTATATGATAAATGTAATATTCAGATCCTTTGTTGTCCAAATAAGCATGGTCATTATACATTACAAGCTTCAAAAGATATTTTGAATACTGGATTAATAAACGTAGTTTACCTGTTGTTAATTATTACTGAACTTTGGCATATGCGGCTAGGTCATATAGGCGTTAAACGCCTTACCCAATTGGTTAGGAATGGTTTGATACCAGATCTTACCATTGAATCCTATCCAACTTGTGAATCGTGTATTCAGGGTAAGATGACCAAAGCCTCATTTTCAGGTGTTGGACACCGTGCCACTAACTTACTGGAACTCGTACATTCTGATGTATGTGGTCCACTAAGTCAGACTGCTCACAGTGGTTATTCGTACTTCGTTACCTTTACCGATGATTTGTCACGGTACAGTTATGTCTATTTGATGCGACATAAATCAGAAACCTTTGAAAAGTTCAAAGAGTTCCGAAATGAAGTAGAAAAACAACTGGTCAATATATTAAATGCCTTCGATCTGATCGAGGCGAAGAATATATGAGTGGTGAGTTCATTGATTATATGAAGGAGAATGAGATTCTCGCTCAATATACTCCTCCAGGTACTCCACAGCACAATGGAGTGTCTGAGAGGAGAAATCGGACTTTATTGGATATGGTCCGATCGATGTTGAGTTTCACAGATTTGCCCTATTTCTTATGGGGCTACTCTCTTTTAACAGCTGCACATCTTTTGAATAAGATTCATTCAAAAGCTGTTCCTACGACTCCGTATGAGATATGGTTCGGTAGGAGACCAAATCTTAGTTACATTAAGGTTTGGGGTTGTCCTGCCTATGTCAGGATGACTCAGCAAGATAAGTTTTCACCCCGAGGGTAAAAGTTTAGGTTCATCGGATATCCTTCGAATACGAGAGGATATCTGTTCTATGATATCGAGCATCGAAATGTGTTCATAGCTCGCTTCGTAAGATTTCTAGAAGTAGAATTTTTGTCAGAAGGTGGTAATCAAAGACAAGTTGAACTTGATGAAGTCCAACCTGAAAACAACGAACCAACGGAGGAACCTGAAGTTCAAGTAGATGAAGGACCTTCAACACACACACTCCGTAGGTCAGAAAGGGTATCTAGACCTCCTGAACGCTTGTATTTGATACAAGAAAAGAGTCTAGATGTTCTCTTAGTTGAAGAGACTGATCCTTTTACCTATAGAGAATCGATGTTGGACATCGACTCCGTGAAATGGCAAAGTGCCATGAAATCCGAGATAGACTCAATGCATGAGAATCAAGTTTGGGACTTGGTTCCGCTTCCCGAAGGAATTGTTCCTATCGGTTGTAAATGGGTTTACAAGAGGAAGCGAGGGCCTGACGGTAAGGTTGAAACTTACAAGGCCCGACTGGTAGCAAAAGGTTACACGCAGCGACCTGATGTCGACTACGATGAAACTTTTTCACCAGTTGCAATGCTTAAGTCTATTAGGATTTTGCTTTCTATAGCTGCGTATCATGACTACGAGATTTGGCAAATGGATGTCAAAACGGCTTTTCTAAATGGATTTCTTGATGAAGAAATCTATATGGAACAGCCGGAAGGTTTTGCATCCAGCGAAAACTCGGGTATGGTGTGTAAGCTTAAGAAGTCCATTTATGGACTTAAACAAGCTTCACGAAGTTGGAATCTTCGATTCGACGAGATTATTAGATCGTCTGGTTTTCTCAAGAATTCGGAAGAATCATGTGTGTATCAGAAGGCCAGTGGGAGCATGGTCGTATTTTTAGTCCTATATGTTGATGACATCCTAATCATTGGGAATGATATAGGAATGTTACAAAGCGTCAAAGCGTACCTCTGTAAGAATTTCTCCATGAAGGACCTGGGAGAAGCTTCCTATGTTTTAGGGATAAAACTCTATAGAGATAGACAAAGGAGGCTGATTGGGTTATCCCAATCAACGTACATAGATAAGATCTTGGAACGGTATAATTTTGGTAACTGTAAGACAGCAAACATACCGTTCAGACATGAGATTCATCTTTCGAAGAAGATGAGTCCACAAACAGAAGATGAGAAGGTTAGAATGTCTAACCAACCTTATGCTTCATGTTTGGGTAGCATAATGTATGCCATGTTATGTACACGGCCTGATATCAGTTTCGTTGTTAGCGTAACCAGTCGATATCAGTCCAATCCAGATAATGACCATTGGATGGCTATTAAACATATCCTGAAGTATCTTAAAGGTACTAAAGATAAGTTGATAATTTATGGAGGAGGTGAACTGCAAGTTAATGGGTATACAAATTCCGACTTCCAATCGGATCCCGATGATAGAAAGTCTACATCTGGATTCATCTTTACCCTTAACGGAGGTGCAGTTTGCTGGAAGAGTTCCAAACAGGGATCAACAGCAGATTCCACCACTGAGGCGAAATATATTGCAGCTTCTGAAGCTGAAAGGAGGCTGTATGGATAAAGAATTTTATCACAGAATTGGGAGTTATCCCAAGTATCGAGAATGCGATTCCGTTATACTGTGATAATACTGGAGCCATTGCGCAAGCAAAGAACCAAGGGCACATCAAAAGTCGAAGCATGTGGAATGAAAGTACCACATCATTCGAGAGATTGTGTCACGAGGGGATATTATCGTGTGCAAGGTACCGAGTGAAGATAATGTAGCAGACCCGCTGACGAATGCCATACCTCCGAAGTTGTTTGATAAACACGTGGAGTCGATGGGTATTAGATACAATCGATATTGGCACTAGAGCAAGTGGAGATTTTGTTGGGGTTGGTGCTCAGAGCGCCAATTCCCGGTTGTATTTCTTTGAGAATACTACTGTAAAACGTTTTTATTATGAATAATATAAGCAGTTTCTGTAATATAATATATCTTTTAATATGGTAAAGACGTAATGACCTTAGAATGACTAGTCATGATGCTGTTGCAAAAGCGTCGCAACTGACATTGAGTTGTATCATGACGTTGTCATTCTCAGACAGTTCCTGGTCAAGGTTTACACTACTTGGTCAGTATAGTAAACCTGTTGAGACCGGTACATGTCGTATACTGGAATATATGATTCCAATGGTTTCTCAATGAACCATGAGTCTTGGAGACTTGTATAGACGTGTAGGTGTTTATAACGGATAAACACTGAACGACTCATCGAAGATTCTTAATGGATGGTACACCAACGTCAATAAGAATCTTCTCGGGTTGAGTAGCACTTGTGATTCTTCGACTTGAGATACCACTGTGGGCGCATGAGACATCTTCCACACTTAGATGGCAGTCACGTCACCGATCTATTTAGATCAGACCTCCGCCTGTTCGTTGGGTGTGGATAGATCATCAGGGTGTCCTGTGTGTATCGAGATAGGATCCGTCAGTTCTGTGTACAGAGCATAGGTAGTCCATATGATTAGCAATCAGATAAAAACCATGGGCCCGTGGTACATTTTAGAAGTCAGTTCTAAGTGTTCTTTTAGAGATTGCTAATAGAGACGTCGACGAGATTGTCCCCATAGAGATTTGATGTTTACATCTATATCTCTGGGATATATCCGGATACCTGTGACGGAGGAATTATACATTTTCCATGACCTCGACCTGTATGATTCAACGAGTTTATCCGTGGTCGTCATAATTTACGGGTGGGTAAATTATGGACACAAAATGGGATTTCGTGACAGGTATGTCCTGAATTTAGAGAGTCTCACTAATGAAATATACTCGTACAGCACTAGGGCAATATTTATAATAATATTGATTATTTATAGAGTCGTTTAAAGGTTAAACGAAAAATACATGTGTTGGGACCCGATAGTCATTTCCTAATTTTTTGTATTTGCATTTAATATTAGATTAATTCAAATACACATTAATTAATTTTCAAATTGAGATATTTGACTAATATCATAAATATATATGTATTTGATATTTATTGTAAATATAATACATATATTTAATATATTTATATTTAAATAATTAAATAATTATTTAATTGTTAAATGATTAAATTAATTAAAATATAAATGTGTTAAAGTTGTGATAAATGTTGAGATGACTTAAAGATGCCTTACTTGACTTTAATAAATTCATTAAGTGTTAATGATTTTTAAAAGACAAGTGGACAAGTTGGCTTGAATGAAATAAATTGAAAAAATATTAGTATTTTCCTTTTTGTTGAATTCGGCCAAGGCCTAAAAATGTCAAAGTGTTAGATATTTTTTTATTAACCAAAATCTTATCAAAAACTCCATTAAAATAAAACAAAAGAAGCTTGAGAGGAAGAAGAAGAAAGACAAAGACAAAATCAAAGATAACTTGGATTTTAGTAAGTATTTACAACTTGCCATTAGAGAGAAAAATGTTCCTCTTGTTGTTGGTTTCATCTTGTGATGTTCTTATGTTTTTCTATTCTTTATTATTTGTGGAAGTTTGAGGATAGGGTTATGCATGTATAAAGATCATAAAATGCTTCTAATGTGTTAATTAGCATTCTTTTGATGGTTTAAGAAACTAGTTGTCATTCTAGAGTTATTGACCCACTCTTAAGTGACCTATAATTTTTCTATAGTTATTTCATTGTGGTGAGGCTTGATTGGTGTTGTAGAAACTTGATTGAAGTGTTGGATTTAATTAATTTGGTCTAATTTGTCCAATTTATTGAAATTGAAAAATTAAGGTTTAATACCACTTCCAAATTTGGGGCTTTTCATTTATGTTGTGTATTTGGATGTGTATATGATGCATATAAAATATTGGGTTGATTGGATTTCATCTTAATGTGTTTTGAACATATAAAGTGCAAAATGCACAATTTCCCCACCTTATGAGGATCTCGGCCTTGGCACAATATTTAGGGATTTTATGTTGCAATTTGTATTTGATATGTATGACATTTTAAATTCATCTTAGAAATGATTTTGAATCATCCAAAATTGTTTTGAACAATTTAGGACTAAAATGAACAAAATGCAAAGTTTTGGGGCAATTCGGTAATTACCAAGAAATTTGATTTCTTGTGTAATATTTCAGAATTTGATAATTGGATAATTAAATAAATAATTTTATTTAATTGATCCGAGAAAAAGTTTTGAAATCGGAAAATTTTGATTTTTCACTGTTGCGCTGCGTTACCGGATTTCCGCCAAATAACCCCTTCAGTTCTAACATTGAAATTGATATAAGACTATATCCCACGATGAAGCATTTTTCAAGACATATCATTTCTTGAGTTGATCAGACATGTTAAAGAATACACATAACATATCATGTTTCGTGGCCAACATATTAGTAGCATCATATATTTGATCCTCATTTAAACCATCAATTTTCATCATTTCTTCATATAATTTTGCTTGTAAATCAGAACACATCAATTAAACCATATAGCTTTAGTACCATAGTTGCGATAGCTTCCGCCGTTGACCAAACACTTGAGTACATATGGTCAACTATTTTGTTTTTGGTTTTTTTTCTTTTGGTCTTGTTTGTTGAGATATTTGAAGCACAATCAATTTGACGAGGATGTGCATTTGATTGTGGAGTATATGACATACTATCCATAAAATTCTCAATAAAAAGCTCATTAATTGAGTCATTGCCTAAATTAACATTAATATTGTCCTCTTGACGTACCTCATCATCATCTGCATTGCCAGCATTACCTCCGATAGCTCGATCACGACCATAGATCTCACCCAAAGTGTAATAATGAGGAAATGGTTTGTTAAACAACTGCGTCATTTCTTTTCTGTTATAAAAAAAGATTTAAATCATGTTATTTCAAATAATAAAATAACACCATAATTTAAGTACTTTACCTTAACATAATCTTCAAAAATATTTTTTTCGCATATTATCATCATCTTCTCATTGTCCCAACCAAATTCGCTAAGAGATAACATATCTAACATAACACAATATTTTTGCTTAAACCATTTCACTCGAGATTCAATATAAGGAGACGCTTTCGAACCACAACCTCGCAATTTTGCTTCCATCATATTTTTTAATTGTTGTAAATACCCGTTTTTGAAACCACAATCTACCCGCCACATAAGATTTTGACTCAATTCCAATGATGATTCAACCAATGTATTATCTTGGGCTATTGTCCATTAATATTTGTTCATACCCCGACCTCTTTGAGTTGGAGTTGGAATGGAACTCATCTTATATATTTGAATATAATTAAAAAAAAAACATATAAAAATAATGCAGTGATAAGGCAACTCGAATACAACAAAAAACTATCATTATCTATTGATAATATATCAGGACAACCTTTGTCATAATTTACAAACAAAAGTTATATGAAATAATTAGAGTGTAAAATAATTCACAATTATTATTCTTCGCAATTATTATTGTTCGAACAGTGATAAAAGACGACGAGGGGACCGATGGACCTATAATTCTAAACTCCAATAATTCTGTTGATTAATTATAAACTCTTTTATTAATCAAATAAAAGTATTAATTCTGGAGTAACTCCACTAAATACCTAGAATTGCACTCTTAGAATTATAAAATTAATTACTCAAAGTATTCGTCCATTAATATAGTCATTACCTACACAATGATCATTCATAAAAGATTCGTAAAGGAGTTAGGTATAAAATCCGTTAATCTCTCCAATAATATCTTTATCATTGACCCCCATTAGTTCTCAAGTGAACAATTAATTTATAACTTTTATGAATTTGAGCGCTAATCGTTCAGGTCCTAAACTAACAAATAAGAGCATCTTATAAACAGATTTCATTGTATCAGGTTAGCATTCTCAACTATTCATTCAACTCATTCCCAAAATATAAGGTTTACGAAATGTAATAAATATAAAATCATACCGAGTAAATTAAAAAAATAAATTAAAATGATATAGGAGTCTGCTAAATACAATGAATTAAGATCATCACATATATGACCATCATTATGATAAAATTGATGTTCTTTATTTAGCGGAAATTATTAGAACTTTTCAATTTCATCTGGTCTTGTCTCATATACTCTTATTATATAAAAATACATTCATTTTTATGTCTCTACATATTACAGTCTGGATAGAGCTGCACTATTCATAATGGAATGAAAATTATTTATGACTTTGGATTTTGAAGATTCCCAACTTCAAATCATAGTCATGGATAAATTTTGATTATTACTCTTTAAATTTTATCCATACATATATGTATGTAACATTTTACATAGAAATATATATTTAATTTAAAGCTATATAAATAATCACGAAATTTTCATGAATTTTATAAAACAAATCAAAATGTATATATGGAATAAAATTGAATCATAAATTTTTTAATCAATCATGTTTTGAACACATTTACCTGTCGGGCATAAAAATCCCAACAGGTGGAAGGAAAGTCTTCTGCCCAAGAACAGACAACTGACCTTAATTAGCTACTTTAGCTAATTTATCAGCACTCTCATTACATGATCTTGGCCTACACTGAATCTTACAAAAAGATAACATATTAACTATATATTGGATTTTTGAGATAATTCAGCAGATTTCTTTGATATCGCTCGTCTTTCTAAACACCAAAATGATATTATTTCAGGCATTTGATTCGATGATGGTAGATATTAAACCTTCATCTATAACATATTGAACTCCCAGAGAAATCACCTCAGCTTCAGCCCTCTCCACATCTCCATTGTAATTTATCATTTTCACACAACATGCTTTGACTTGACTTATATGGTTTCTGGCCACAACTCCCAGCCCTGTTTTAATTTGTCCGGTCACTACAAATGACAGCATCGATATTTATCTTGATCCATTCTTCAAAAAACTTCACCTACTGGTTTAACACTGTTAAGGAGTTGAAGATAGCCTCAACTTTGGCTAAAACCTGACAACTATCATAAATAAGAAATTAATTAATCATTCCTAGCCCCCCCAAACTGACCACATCAGCACTATCACACGCTCCACTTCTGACCTAGTTAAGTTAGAGAAACAAAGTTGCCAGAAATCCCATATATATATGTTATCTCCTTTAAAATTTATAACCAAATCCATAAAAGAGGAAAGCTTCTAGGATCTCTTGGATTGCTTGCACTGGAAAATAGCATGAAGTAATGATTCTTTGTACCATCCACACCTTTGACATCTATCATTTGTCATGACTTTCGTTATGAATAATCTACCAGCAACTGGGATTAGATCTGATAAACTTCTCCATAAGAAAATCTTGATTTTCTTGAGCTGTAGGGGCCTAAATTTATCACTGTTCTATTGGCCACGTGTCGTCATTCTAATGAATCTTCCCAAACAAATTTCCTTAAATGGAATCGGAAATTTGGACATAATATCGGAGTAATAGCATTCCAGAGTAACATCACATTGGCATTCCGGAATAGGAGTACTCCTGAATAAAAGTATTCCGGAATATGAGTATTCCGAAATAGGAGCATTCATAAATATGAGTACTTCGGAAAGAGAGTACTCCAGAATATGAGTATTCTGGAATGAGAGTATTCCGGAATATGAGTATTCTGGAATATAAGTAGTCCGGAAAGAGAAAACTCCAAAATAAATGTATTTCGGAATGAGAGTACTTCGAAATAGGAGTACTCTGGAGTGTGAGTATCTCTAGAGTGTCAGTACTCTGAAGTGAGAGTATCTCTGGAGTAGAAGTACTCTGGAGTGACATCACTCCAGAATGACATCACTTCAGAATGGAAATACTCAGATCCTAAATCAATATTCCGAAGTATACGATGCCACCGCTTAAAACTGATGAGTTTTAATGGCAATCCACCTAAATTTACCATGCAAGATAAATTAAACATGCATAATGACAAGTGTCATAACACCTAAATATTTCAGCATGTACTACGACAAGTGTACATAATGCAGATTAGTGACAAGTCCATCATTGGACACATGTTGACACATCCACCTAAAATCCCATATATAAGCCAATGAGCTTGAAAAAAAATGTGGGAACATTCGAATATATGAAAAAATGTTCAGAGAACAGAGAAATTTAAGAAAATTCTTAAAAGAAAAAGAACTGTAAATTGATCATTAGAACAATTTTAACTTAAGTTTCAAAGTGATAATCTTGCATGAAACTTTTATTAGCCCATCAAGCACTTATTTCCCAGCTCATATCAGAATTAGATCTTGGAGAATCAAACCTAATATCCATTGAGAGGTATGAAATCTTAACACACTTTTTTACCGTATTCACGGGCAGATTCATGGACCATACATCATGCCAGCGGTTTGAGGCCTTTGATGAACAGGAGGTATTAACAACTTAATACCATCCATGGCCAGGTGATATGTGCTCTTAATAGAGAAAACTCATCTCTTATCAAAATGCAACACAATTGGTCTTTCTTAGGTGTTCTAGGAAGTGGAATCTTCATTTTTATATTTTAATGTATTTAGTAATAATATAATATTATAATAAAAAATTAGACCCTTAATCGTTAATTATTTTTAAAAATAATTGGAGCTATAGATAGTCGCGTAGCCCGCCTATAACCATCACTGGTCCTAGTTGTAACTTAGCACCATCTCATAACCAAACACCTAGAACTAGAAGAGGAGTAATTTGGTTAGCTACATATAAATAAAAACACTATTATTTAGTCAATAAATATAATATTTATCTTAAACTGTATTATTAAATTTTATAAATTTATTATTTAAATATAAGAAATAAAAATTAACATACAAAAATGATAAAAGATTTGTATCTTATATTTTAAGAGATTACGCCCATGTTATAAGAATGAAAGAATTTCTTAAGAAGTTAAAAGATAAGGTTGACTGATATAATTCGGGATTCGAGATCCTTGAAACTTGATAGAGCAACAAAAAAAAAAACGTTGGTTTCTTCTAGTAGTTCCACAAATTTTTGTAAAGAGAGACGGGGTCTAGGTCAAGTTGATGCCTTAAAAATCATGTGTAAATCATGTAATATTTTAATAATAATCTTATATTAATTAAGTATCAAGTTGTTAAATCAAGTTGGTAATAAAAAATAAAAAATAAAAAATAAAAATAAAACGGCGATAATGATCAATTCAATTAATAATTATATAAAAAAGGGAATTATATATAATTTTTTTTGTTTAAAAAAAAAAAAAAGAACGACGAAGGAGCTTAGAAGGCTCCAATTTGCGCGTTCTCTTTTGGCAGCTAGTTGGGGATTTGAAAGACTTGTTCCAGTTGTGAATAATTATAAGATAATTGAAGTCAGCACGCTTTCCTTTGACTGTATGCTGATTATGAGTGGAAAACTTTAGAAGGTTCCTAAGCTACTATTGAATCTTGACTATTCTTATATCACAATTATTTCTCACCCAATGCCTATATTTGACTTAATCATATGTATTTTTTATTTTTTATTTTTATTTTGGAAAAACCTCAGCTAGAAAAAAAAAAAAAGAATATGTTCATTAAATATAATGGTAAAAATGTAATCTGCAAGCGTCTAGCGAAGTTATAGGCTAGCATGAGAGACTCATTTATGCTGTGTTTACTTTTTTTTTTTTATTATTACAATATAAATCTACAGATATATAATCTGAAATCTACTGGAATATTGAATACAAACATTGAAGTACATCCAGAATTCTACGTCTAAACATCAACTCCCACTCAAATATGTTGTGTTTACTTGAGAGTAATGAGAATGGAGGATTGAGAATCATTTTCATTAAAGTTGTTTACTTCCTAAAATTGAATAAAAATGGGAATGAGAATGAGAGTGAGGCCCACAAATTTAAGAATGAGAAATGTGAATCTCACTCCCACCCCATTGGGGAATGAGATTCTCATTCTCATTATTGATGAGAAATTACACTATTATTCTTAAGATAATTAGTTAATATTAATTATAAATAATAATTAAAATATATTAATCAATAATCAATAATCAATAATTAATAAAAAATAATATTACTATTTTAATAAAATAATAATTTAATAAAAGAATATATTAATATTTACTTAATTTAATACATTAATAATTAATTAATAAAGTAATTCTTAATTTATAAATAATAAATATAATTAATAATAATTAATAATAAAATAATATTTAACTTTTTAAAAAAATAATAATTTAATATTTAGTAATTTAATACATTAATAATTAATTAATAAAGTAATAATTAATTAATACTTAAATAATAAATCAAAATTATTAATCAATAATTAATAATAAAATAATATTTAATATTTTAATAAAAGAATAATTTAACATTGAGTAATTTAATACATCAAAAATTAATAATAATTAATAATTAATAAATAATAAATTAATATATAATTATAACTAATGATATTTTTGTAACTTTTTAACAATTCATTCCGATTACTGGACAAAGTAAACACATCAATGGTAATATTGTTTCATTCTGATTCCGATTCCTACAGTTAAGTAAACAACTTATTCTGATTCCAATTTACCATTCTCATTCCAGCTCATTCCGATTCCATTTCATTCCGATTCAATCTCATTCCGATTACGAGTACGTAAACGCACCATTAGAGTAGTTCTTTGAGATTATACCCAAAAAAAAAAAAAAAAAAAATTCAAAATCAAAATTGGATTTTCAAAACTGGTCAAATCTTATCACTTGAAATCAACAAAATTCAATCATAATTGCTTATGTTACATGCAATTTAACACGATACCATGGAGGGATGAAAATTTCACTATTTAGACACAAACAAACAGCCATTAAATCAGATTTCAGCCACAATGAATTGAGAGCTAGCTGCCCTTACAATGCTAATGCCACAAATAACAGCATAAAATGAAGATTGTGATCCATATGACAAGCAAATTAGCCCTCTGTTATCCTATAACTCTAAGGGTGCGTTTGCCGCACAACATTACATATTATTAGGACCATATATAGTATTAATTTAATATAATATAGTATTTGATGACAATATTATCCACCTCATATTATATTATTTAACGCTACTAATACTATATTCATGAATGAGAAGGGTGAGATTATGACGCATTATACTAAAAATTTTAAAAAATATTTTCCTCTCCATTTGGAGAGGAAATATTATTATTTATTTATATTAAAATTAATTTTTAGAAATTAAAAAAATATTATTAAAATTAAATTTTTTATTTTTTGAGAAATGGTATCAATATTATTATTTTATTTATATTAAAATTAATTTTGATAAATAAAGAAATTATTATTTTTGTGAGAATGTTATCAATATTATTTTTTTAGGTTATCATAATAATATTTTTTTTCCAAATATAAAATATTAATTAATCACAAACAAAAATTAATATGAACCGTAACACCAAACGATGTACAACATTAATATGCTAAAGTATTATTGCAATACATCTTAATACAATACACTCTACATTAAATAATACAATACAACTTAATACATTTCAATGTGTCAAACGCACCCTAAAGGGCATAGATATAGATAAAACGTCAAGTTTCTATTGCTCAATCATAAACTTATCTTCATATCAGCATTCTCGCTAAACAGTTTACGGAAACTCTTTTATGATGTCATTTCGCCTACAAAAACTATTTATGAGGTTGTTACCTTTGGCCAAAGGATTTTGAAATAATATCTCGAATCATCAGGATATACAACCCCACCATATAAGCTGACAAATCTCGTTGACGCACTTCGATCTCTATGAGCATTGGACCTGACAATAGCCTGCGATCATACCATGAAAAGTCTGTGACATGTTAACATCTAAACATGGTGGATTACTAACAAGTACCGTGTTGCCTCTAGTTTAAGGACCACATTGACTACTAAACTCGAGAAGACCATCCATTAATGACTATGGTTTGTTTATTAGGTGTCTTCGTGAGTCAGTCCAGTATCCAGTCTCTACTGAATACCTACATGATCTATACAAGCTCCACTAAGTGAATGGTCTGCTAAAATTAACCATATGGTGAACGTATATAGATCACATGTCATTCTATCCAGATTATCAATCGACCTATATCAATAAATCTATGATCGGGTACGTTTTGAAAATATACTATGTTAGATAATGAAAGAAAGTCTTGAATTCCCTCAATATTATATTTACAATGGTAAGGGCATTTATATTGACTACATATAAAACCAAAATAGGAAAGAACTAATACTAATAATGGAAACATAATAAAATCATAAAACCTAAGGATTCTAGGAATCATATCTTGGAGATTGATTCCATAATAAAGAGATAATATGTCCTTAATGATATTCTCATAATAATATTTCCTTAACAATAATATTTCTTTAACAGCCCCCCTCAAACTCAAGCTGGTAACGAAGTAGCAAGCTTGAGGTTGCATCTGGAAACCAGAGAGCGGAGTTTTGAAACTGGAAATCGTGAAACTTGGAGGCTGTAAACCTGAGATAATTGATGAGTTTTAACCTACAAAACCCAAAAGGGGGAGCCGAAGCCCAAGATGAAGCTTTAACCAACGAAGCCCGAAGGGGGAGCAGAAGCCCAAGAGGGTGCTGAAGCCTGAGAGCTTTAACCTACGAAGCCCGAAGGGGGAGCTGAAGCCAAAGGGGGTGCCAAAGCCTGAGAGCTTTAACCTACGAAGCCCGAAGGGGGAGCCGAAGCCCAAGAGTACCGAAGCCAGAGAGGAAGCGAAATCCCGACAGAGAGCCGAAGCCCGAGAGGAAGTGAAATCCCGACAGAAACCGAAGCTTGAGAGAAAGGCAAATCCCAAGAGAGCCATAAAAAAACGTATGGGGTGAGGTTATCAAAAAGAGATGGTGTCTGTTTCTCAAAAATACCGGGACCAATAAACTGTTTTGTCCAGCAGAACAATTGTGCTGCCAACACAACCTTCCAAGTAAGAGAGAAGCCAAGTCTATTAGCCAACAAACCGACGTTAACCCAACAAACAAAACAAAGCAAAGTAGCCAAGGAACTCAAATCTTCATAATCAGGCTATGATTGAACGAATTGATGATGATATTTTGGGGAGACAGGATGGCGTGTTGGGTGACTGTGACAGGGAGGTTGCTATGAAAGTGACGTAGCAAAGGTGGCGCAGTGAAGGCAATGGGAATGGTGGTAGTAGGCAAGGGGGACGCATGAGAATCACGTAATTATAGTAGTCGTGAACCCCCACACGCCGACGAGAATGAAATTAGAAATGTCAAAACCTAGTGTCTGATACTATGTTAGATAATGAAAGAAAGTCTTGAATTCCCTCAATATTATATTTACAATGGTAGATGTCTTTATATAGGTTACATAGAAAACCAAAATAGGAAAAAACTAATACTAATAATGGAAACATAATAAAATCATAAAACCTAAGGATTTTAAGAATCATATCTTGGAGATTGATTCCATAATAAAGAGATAATATGTTCTCAATAATATTCTCATAATAATAATTCATTAACACTAATATTTCCTTAACATACTATATAACAATATTCCTTAACACCATTTTAAACTCCTGCAACTACATCACTACAATAAATATTATCGGGAGCTTATTATAATTCATTCAGGTATGAAAAATAACAAAGGTAATACCATCAAACTCCAACATTAACCCAAGCTTTAGTAACAATTCATACGAGTCGGAAAATAATGATATTTGGAAAATAATTGTGTATGAATTGACACAATTCATACCAGTGGGGAATAGCACTCGAGCATTGAACTCCAACAATTATCCCAAGCTTTAGTAACTAAATCAATTTGATTTATGAGAATTTTTTTTAAAAAAAAAAATTTGGAAACTCTGCCATTAAATTATCTAATCCGAAATGCTTCTTCGGAGACCGGAATTATTTCAAATGACTCAATTTTTAGATAAAATCCAATAATCTAATAAGTGAATTTCAACAACTTTGTGTTTGTTGGACTTTAGCAATCAAAGTTTCACGATTACAAGTAACATAACTTAGGCACTTAGCTTTGACAATTCCAAACAATATTTTAAGAATTTAACCCAGCAAAATTAAGCAACTGTGTCGCATCCTAAATACGCATCCACAAGTTGGAAGTTGCTTAGCTAGGAATAATACATCAAACCGACAAAGTTATAATATATTTATCCATGTATTTTTAAAAGTCACTATTCTATATTTGTTTCAACTAAAATCTACTTAATTATTCTCTATTTTTCACCTGCTGCATATCAGATTTGAGTGAATCCTAAATTATAACAAACACAGATAATATTTTACCATTGAATTCAATATTTTGAAAATAGATGGACTATTCGGTATTTAATACAATCTGTAGGGACTAAATAAGTATTTATCCTCTATAATTAGAATGTCTAATACCTCATATCCATCCAATCTATCATATTGTTAATGGTGTTGGTTGGTTCAGTTAGTAAAATATTTTAATGTAGTACAAGAGGTCTAAATTTAAATCTTGTTTAAATTGTAGGGAAGGTAATTTAGTAAGATATTTTAGATACTCAATATTATTCAACTGAAAAAGTACTCAATATTCAAAATATATTGGATTGTCATTAGGTTTCGATTTTGAAGATACATAATTGAAGGTGTTTTTTTGCACCCCTTCCTACGAGGTCATTTGTCCGCTTTGAGATCTCGGTGAAGGCGCTCGGGGCTGCTCTCTGAACATTCCCGCACGATTTTACCCTTGTAGAGAGCCTCACTCACTTGAGTGATCATTGGACATGCATGACTAAAATCTAGATGCTCGTGGAGCCATATCGATTTTTCTATAAATTGTGCATGCTTTTTACGTTTGGTTGTACTCGAACTTTGAATTAAAAATCCATATATAGGTTTTAAGTCCAACCATAGTACCACCAGTTGGCTTGGTGGTACCATAGGTGAGGCTAAGAACTTTATAAGGATTTTCAAGTCTAAGATTCGAACCTCACCAAGGGCCTATACACAATATTCCTAAAACTCTGAGGAGTCATTGCGAGAGTTGGACATGGCCCAATAATCGCCACTCACGTGGGTGAGACTCCCTACGAAGACAAAATCATGCGAGACCGTTTGGAGAGTAGCCACAAGCGTCTCTGCCGAGGTCCCAAAACGGACAAATAACTTTGTAGGAAGGACCAAAGTTAATTTCGATTGGTTTGATAGTTGATATTCAATATTTTTTAGGTCGATTTTGAGTTTTTGATATCCAACTAAAAAAATAAATAAAACAACAATAACAATAAATTGTTATAATGCACTCATTCAAACCTAATCATTATCAGTCAATTAATGAGTTCAATTTCCTGGTTATTCTCATAGACCATTGGTAAAATTTTGAAAGCATGATAAGAACTAATTTCTCAGTGGCTTAATTCTGCGATTAACATGCAAGAAGAAAAAGTTGTTCTAGATAAAAAGATTACTCTTTTAACTTATTGAGTAATGAAATATTAATAATAGAATCAAACTTGAACTAATCTTAGTCTTTTGGATTTTAAGTCGGATATCAGATATCCAATATATATTTATGTATTCAATATCCAAATATTATTTCTTTCGGATATTTCGATCAGTTTCGGATATTAGAAATGTCAGTCAGTATTAGAAACAGATACCTATAATATAGTTTTTTTTGCCGATTATGATTAGTTATCGGATATTGGATACTTGATATTTCCAAGATAACCGAAACATATGGGTGTAGAAAGAAATTAACCCACAAGGATATCGTTCTAGAGTAGGGGGCTTTTAGAAAAATCAGAGAAGAAAAGATGAAGAAGATAAGAATCCTAGTATTTAACAGTGTGAGCTGTGAGAAAATGGAAAGAGAGAAAAATTATGGTTTGAAGTAGACCCACCCTTACTGAAAATATCTTACATTCAGTCCACAGAGAATCTGAATCTTCAATTCAGACTACTATAAGATGCTCCTCGATAACTAACTACATTATGATATCTCCTAAAAATATCTGATATTAAGATTTCAAACCAAAATGCAAAATGTTAAAACACATCTTAATACTAGTCTTATGATAGTTTCTATAGATAGACATAAGGTTCATAACATAGCGTAAACTAATCCAGTAAAAATTTCAAACGGCAGATGCATATATCAGAAAAACGACATAAAGGATGCAAGACAAGCAGAAAATTTCCATGTCTCAAGCACATAATTATAGCAACCAAAATGAAGCCCGGTAACAGTAATCAGTTTTTTCAATTTCTTCATCATGTATTATGAAAGCAATGTATTTTTTCTCTCACTTTTTGGATTATTCTCATATTTAGTTTTTGAGGCAATAGCTTCATCTTCATGCTGGTATAGAATCATACTCATTTTAGTTCTGTCTTTTGATCTACCCAAGCTTGCTCAGATATTCCACTATAAGTTTGATGTTGTGCTATATCACCACAAAAATACAAATATACTTTCGCTTATCAATGATTTCAGATGGGTATGGCGGCCATTTAACATAATGAATGTTCCTATTCTATAGAAAGTATATGGAACATACATACAAAAGAAACTTCAAAGTGAGTGGCGGAATGAGTTTTACTACTTATAACTTACACTAATGACATGACAGAGGTTTGTAATGCCCCTGCCTAGTCCTCCAGGATCTGCTGCCGTTCAAGCTCAATAACATGCTCAGTCATATGGCTTACAGTGATATTTCTTGTCTCATTATTTCCCAGGCACTGCAACAATTTGTCCTGAAGACTTCGCACAAGTTCATTAAGTCTCTGAATGTTCTTCTCTTGAGACAAGATAATCTACAAGATGTGAGAGAATTTTATGATTGAAGCCAGTTTATATATGACTCCAAAGGCAATGTTAAAACTTTCTCAATACAAAAATATTGCAGACTTGCTTGGAGGAAAAAGCTGCCATAAATCTAATTACATCTTACTCAATATAATTACGCTAACCTACTTTTCAAAAGATTAATTTGAAAAAGGAAGACTTTGAAATGAAAGAAGCCGCCAGTAAGAGAATCAGACAGAAGCTGGGTGCAAAGGGAGGAAAAGCAGACGAGAAAGCTGTAAAAGTTCCTATAATAACATGATGTAGGACAAACTAGGCTTGTTACGAATTATTGTTTTCTCATCCTAGTAATAATCGTGTGTATTTTATGCATTTGAGTTATATTTCTCATTTGTTTGGTTTAAGTTTCCTAAAGTAGTTTTCTTGTCAAGTAGTTTTGTGTTACTTATGAGAGCAGATTTCTAGTTTCCTATTTTTATTAGGTTTTTAGCCACTACAGATAAGGCCTTACTTTTAGTTCAGTTCATAGTCTTGATCACGGATTAGTAAATTATTAATTTAAAGAATTGATCCCCCCTTTCTGTCATGTTCTTTGTTTTTATTAGTTCTGCCCCAGACAAGTAAGAACCAATCTTAATCTAATATGTTGAAGTCTACAAATTATCTGCAGAGGCGGGTAACCTCAATAAATTTATGTATTATTTGGAAGGTAAATATTTACAGACAGAAAAGCTTAAAATATAACTAAGTTTTATGCAACATATCGAGAATTGGACAAAAGCCAATCACTGAAACCTTGAAGCCAATGATATTTTAAATGAGAAAAACACATGCTTGATGACTCAGAACAAGAATCAAGTTAACATCAAGAAGCTTAAATACAAAATTATAATCTAAATACCTAATTGCATTCATATTGCAATTAAGACTTCGATGAAGTGATTACACAATTGCACCACAATATAAGAAAAATTTCAAGGAGATTGTCTGTGGTGAAGAGAAAAAAGAATTTCATATCTACAATTGCATAAAGTTTCAAGTATAATATTTACATGGACCTCTTAAGTGAGACAGAATCTTCAAATCTATAAATGCGTTCAAAACACGTGTGAAATGAGTAATCCTACAAGAGAAGAAACAGGTTACAAAGTTTGATATGCAATTTGACAAATCCAAAGTTCTGATATATGACAAATGGACAATTCGGACTTTGAGGTATCAAAATTGTTCACAACAACACATCCAAATAAGAGTAATAAACAGGAGTTCTGATTCATCAAACATATTTATAAAAAATTCATCAAAATACAAATGTAAAACCAACAAACTCATTCTAAAATCAATTGCCATTTTAAAAGAATCAAACAGACTTACTTTCTCTTTAACAGCTTCTTCCCTCGTTGAGATTTGGCGCTGCTTCTGGTTAACAGTGGGATTCGTATCAAGATCAACAAGTTGTTGTCTCCACTCAAACTGGGAGGTAATTATGAGTATAATCAACAAAAACACGAGCAGAAAGGGTCTCGACATCATTACAAGCAGCTTTCACAAAAACCTATTCAATAAGTAAATAATCAGTTAACTATAGACACTCAATCACACATAATAGAAACCTCCATTACTTAGCAGATAAATTAATGGTAAAATGCTTCATCTAATGAGTCAACACCGCCAATTATTCAGTAATCGAATCATCAATTTTTGAACATGTTCACAGCGAACTAACTTAAATGACCTAATTTGGGGCAGTTATTGAAATTAAACTCAATTTGAAAAGCGAAAGAATGAACTTACTGATCGAAACTGAATGGAAACCCCAATTTCATAATCGATCAACACATCTGCAATTCCTTTGTGTATTTTGTTGTGTTAAGAGATTAACAGAGGAATTTTTAATTTGTTTGGTAAGCGCTAACGCCGGAAATTAGAAAAAGCTTAGTTCATAGACATTTTAAGTAGAGTTTTAAGAATTAAAAAATTATTTTGTTTTTATTAATAAAAGTTCAAAATTTAAATTTTTTGGGTAGAATTTGGAAAAACAAATTTCTTTTAAAAAAATATTAAATTGTCAATAATATTATTATTTAATTTGATAATATTATTTCATAACTCAATTTAGAAAAACTTATTCAATAAAATATGTTTATATTTTTTATTAAAGACTCACACCTACAATTAAACACTTAAAAATATTTTATTAAAAATTATATATCTAAAAGTATATTAATAAAAATTCTAATTGAAGAAATTATAATTAACAGACACTTGTTCGTTTTTAGATACTTCAACAGTAAATAAATCTGAAACAGGAGGTAAAACAAAAAGTAAATTGGAAATTGGCCCGCAACTTAAAGGTAAAATGACACGTGACCTATAAAATTTTCCTTTCAATAATTATACGTTTAGACTCATTGCATTGCTATTTTGTTTGCACTTTGCTAAAATGAAGATAAGAGTATTAATGTATATCAATAGTGAGCAATTAACATTTAGGTAAATAGACGTGTAATAACTAATAAATAATAGTTAACAATAATATGCGGCACAAATTAGCTGGTGCCTGGTGGGAAAAGGAAAAATGACACAGATACCCCTAAACTTTTCCTAAAAAGTTAACAATTGCCATAATGTTTCATAATCATACAATCAGACTCATTACATTGCTATTTTGCACTTCTTAAAATGAAGATAAAAGTATTAATGTATATCATCTGTTGACGGGTGATTTTCGTCCCAGGGGTAGTTTCAAGATAACCCTCCCGAGACAAATCCTCATCCAACTGTGAATTTTTTTGGTTATGGGGAGACCAAAGACAAATATAGTAATAGAGCGGAGAAAACACACAAATCGACAAGAGAGTCTTAACGTGGTTCGGAGGAGCTAGTCCAGCCTAAATCCACGGGCACAAAATGGTGGGGGTTATTTTATTACCGAAACTATCTCGGCCGACCTGTTTGGAGTGAGATCTAGACCAAAACCGAGCTGTTTGCCTTTCACATTTATACAAGTAGTACTCATCCTCTCTTTTTTTACAAGTTTTTTTTACTAATCCGACCCTCTACAAATGGATTTAACTTCTCTTTATATACTCAGAGAATTACAACACGGTTCCTCTAGCTTTATGACGTTTCCCGCGTGGTCTCCGACTGATTGACGACCTCACTGCCCCAAGATTGTCGTCACCGAAAGCAAACCTGTCGTCTGACGGCTTGTCACATCACTCTGTATTCTCCACTGCCACACGCAACAATAATGATGCCAGCCTGTAAAGAGCTCTCGAGCCGTGACACGTGTCGGAGGGAAAATCCAACTACTCTGATCTCACGTCGATCTTCAAGAGGTAGGCCAAGTGATCTGCCGAGCTTCCCAAACTGATATCGTCCTGACCCGAAATATCTGAACTCATCAACTGTTTCTGGAGGTAAAGTAAAACCAAGTCGAGCTGCCGGTCTACTGTGGTCGGCCCCTGCTCTGATGTTGCGGTCTCTGAAATCTGGTCCATGTCTTGTCCTTTGGTCGGTCATCCCAAGAAAACTGGACCCGAGCTCCACGCTGTTTTGAAGAACAACATATACTCTATGAGCACTGGTCCTTCGGATGAGGAGAATTCTCTCTTTTGCCCCTTGCCGAGCTGTCCAAATACCTTAGCTGCAGAAATTCCCATCAACATATGTCCCATAGTTCTCGATTTTAACGAGTGTGTGAGTTGGTGCTAGGAACTACAAAAATCTGAAGTGTGACATCAACTGGTGGTAACTCACTAGAACAAAGTGAGAATCGACTTCGGCCTCAACGTCTTCGACCAAAAAAGATTCTGATGCCTTTCAAGCGACTCCCCAACTCGAAGCAATTCCCTCGTTTACCATTCTGTCAGCCGTCCCTCGAGAATCGCAAGCCATCACATCTTCTTAAATGCCCATCAAATCATTTTTAGGGTTTAACCCGAGCGTGCCACTTGTCAAGAGCTCAATCGTTCATCCCAAACTGATCAGACGGAGCCTGAGGATGACACCCGTCGCACATCCGAAATCTTCATGGATCTAACGGCCATAAGTGCACCGAGATGACTATAAGAATTCAAAACAACGCTCTTTCCTCCCTTTTACGAAAATCTGAATTCTCAAAGTGCAAAAAACTTATCCGTACCTGAGACCAGCAACCTTCCAGTCGACCAGATCAACTGCCAACACCTCTTCTCGAATCAAGTAAGTTCATGCTTGCCCTATCTCTGTTTTTTGCTGTATTCTACCATCGTTGCTTGGTAATTGCGGATGTCTGCCTATTTGTTGCTGCTTGTTCTTATTTTCTTCCATCATACTTATCTTCTCGTTCTGTGTTGCAAAACATGTTTCGGGTTTGGTGTTGAGCGTAACATGTGTATCTTTTCTGGTTGGAGGGTGGGTAGCAGGGTATGATGCATGCGTTTCGGGTTTTTCAGTGTTTTGTGTTTGATTGGATGCTTGTAGGGAGAGACTTGCTGTTTGTGGCCATTGCTAGGGCATTTAGAGACTGTATGCTAGGTTCTCGGAAGTTAGAATAGCCCTCGGATTCGTTGTACCTTAACAACTGACTGACCTTCTCATTCGTGGCGACTGTCAGGAATGTCTGACGTTGAATCTTCCTCGACCCAACCCACAAAACCTCAACCTTCTCGGGTCGCAGAGTCCTCCTCCAGCTTTGGAACACCAAGCCTAGAGGAACTAGACACCACCCCAACCCCTTCTCAAGAACGAAACGATACCTACCACCATAGAATCACTCGGAGAGATCCTGAACCAGGAGAACTGGACTGCTCGGCCTTGGACATGAACCGACCTTATACCATAACAGAGGACGCCTTGGCCGTACTCCGTCAGTAGTACAAAATCCTGATAGACATAGCTCTTGAGGTCCTTGGCCTGCTAGACCGTGGAAGTCAACCTGACGATGGCTCGATCGCCCTTCTTCCATCCTTCTTTGAAAGCGGTCTTCGACTACCCATTCAACCATACTTCGCGGGGATGCTGTCCAGGATAGAGATCGCTCCCTATCAACTGAACTTGAATAGATGGAGAATTCTGGCCGGCTTG
Source organism: Zanthoxylum bungeanum (assembly GCA_019454045.1). Taxonomy (NCBI): domain Eukaryota; kingdom Viridiplantae; phylum Streptophyta; class Magnoliopsida; order Sapindales; family Rutaceae; genus Zanthoxylum; species Zanthoxylum bungeanum. Next base: position 66,194 of record SKCR01036796.1, on the reverse strand, counting down.
CATGTGATCTAGTACCGGGCAGACCTCGGAGAGCCGAATTTCGAGGAGTTGAAGAAGCTCTACAAATTGAAGGCCAACCCCGGTCCCATCATGGTTAGTACTACCTCTCTTCATATGCTGACGTTCATCCCATCATCAAAGACCTTCCCCAAATCAACAAAAACTTCAAAGACCCATGGTTTTGGGCTAAAGACGACTGGGGACGAGCCCGACCAACGTGCTCGGAGATGACAGAGGTCCCAGATATCTTCAGAGCGGGAGGTTAGGAACCGAACTCTTGGCTTCTTTTTCTCAACTTTCATGATATAATGCTAACTCTTTAACCCTTATCAGCATGCTGGAGGGATCCTCCCAAGGTTATCCATGAGGTCCGCACTAGGATCACGGTGGCCCGGAGCTACGCCGGCCACTGGAAGAAGGTAGTCAATGGCACGGCCTTCTTAGAGTCGGGCCTCATTCGGAGTAGACCCCCACAGGTCTTGGGGTGACTAGGTAGATTCTCACTAAATTTGTGATTGATCCTCTTGTGTGCTTAACTCGCAAATGACTTGAAATCACCTGAATCCCGAACTGACCATGCTCTTTGCCTTGTACTTTGCAGGAATGTCGAAGCAGCCCAATGTCATTGACAGAATTAAGGGGTTTGGGGAAGAAACCCGGGCCAAGTGAAGTCGGAAGCTCTCGGAGACGATTGACCACTCTGATTCCCATGGAGGCCAGAGGAAAAACCAAATCGGTTGCTCGGCCAGCGGTACAACCCGTACCTTCTCCAATAAGAGCGGTACTAAGTACAACTATTCGACCTTCATCTGGGTCCTCCAGGCCTTCGAGCAAACATCGTCGCCTGTCTGGGGACGTAGCGGCCGAACCTGAGGAGGAGGAGGAAGAGGAGTAGACCCTGAGGAGAAGGTCCATTGATTAGGGGGGAAGGCGAGCTGTTGAGGGTCCTCCAAGTTCCGGAAAGGGTGTTGCGGTGCTGGGGGTGGATGATCTCAGCAATAAGGTCCGAGAGACCACTTCTCATCTGGTGCTTGCGTTCAATCAGCTAGCTGAAGCGGTGCCCTTCGAGAAGATCCCGCAATACGAGGACATCTCCTTGGAGGAAATGATTTCCCGTCTCTACCACCGAATTGCCGAGGTAGAATTTTTCCTTTGCTCCCACATTATATTTTTACTCGTTTTTTCTTTTCTTTTTTGCAGGACAACTATGTGCTGGCTCGGAATAAGGACCTGCTTATAAGCCTTTGTCTGAAGGGGGCCAGGTGCACAGGCTTCCAAAGCCAACTTTCAGAAATGGAGGCCGAGCTAACCAAAAGAGATGAAAAAATAAAGTCTTTGGAGGGGATCGCGGCAGAAACCCTTAAACTGAATGAATCTCTCTGGAATGCCTCAGGCATGACCAGGAAGAACACAGAGGAGACCGAGGCCGAGAATAAACACTTGAGGTGGGAGGCGGCCAGTTCTGACTCCAAACTCAAGAAAATGACTGAAGAAAGAGATCGGGCTCGAGAGGAGCTGAAAAAGAAAGAGGCTGAGCTGGAAAAGAGAGAGGCTGAACTGGAGGGCAAGCTGGAGAGCGCTCAGCTAAAGGGGATCGGCTACTGCGCCGAGATTGTCCCAATCCTCATGCCTGAGGTTAACATGGAACCAATCCACGTAGCCATCCGCTTATGCAAATGGGAACTTTCTGAGGATGAGGCCCGGGAATTGCTTGCCCTCCCCTCGAAGGAAATCCAGGACCCATAGCCTATTTAAGCCGTGCCAGTGTCCACGGCCCCATGAGGAGGTCCCGCTTGAGGCATTCGCTCCTGCCCCTGAAGCTGAAGCCACCGAAGCCCCTCCTGCCTCCCAGGCCGAAGTTGAAGTCCTCCTTGCCGAGCCCGTGCCCGACAGTCATCCATCCGGGCCTGCTGAAGAAGAGACAATTGCCCTTGCGTGGGCTGATGAATGAGGGTGACCCGAAGATGGCCCTATGTACTTTAAAACAATATACTTCTTTTTGCAATAACAATTGTAGCTTTTTCTTTACTTATTGACTTCAACACTTCGAACTTTCTAACATGTTTTCCCGAATCCGGAAGTGATCTCGTACCCGACCGATTCGAGTCTGGCCACGAGGGGATAGTCTGTCCCCGAGCCGGAATCAAATACATTCGGTGGGACGTAACCCGACCCCGAGCTGAGAAGAACACTTGGCCCTGGGGGAATGTTACGTCCCCAGAATAATGAGATGGACTCGGTGGGATGTAGCCCGACCTCGAGCTGAGAAGAATACTTGGCTTTGGGGGAATGTTACCTCCCCATACCAATGAGATGGACTCGGTGGGATGCAGCCCGACTCCTAGCTGAGAAGAACACTTGACTCTGGGGGAATGTTACGTCCTCAGACCAATGAGATGGACTCGGTGGGATGTAGCCCGACCTCGAGCTGAGAAGAACACTTGGCTCTGGGGGAATATTACGTCCCCAGACCAATAAGATGGACTCGGTGGGATGTAGCCCGACCCCGAGATGATGGAACGGTAAGGCCTCGGTGGAACGAATCCAGCCCCGAGCTGGTGGAATATAACAGACTCGGCGGAACGAATCCAGCCCCGAGCTAGTGGAACAATACAAACTCGGCGGAACGAATCCAGCCCCGAGCTGGTGGAACAATACAGACTTAGCGGAACAAATTTAGCCCGAGCTGATGGAACAATACAGACTCGGCGGAATGAATCCAGCGCCGAACTGGTGGAATAATACAGACTCGGCGGAACGAATACAACCCCGAGCTGGTGGAACAATACAGACTCGGTGGAACGAATCCAGCTCAGAGCTGGTGGAACATCTGAGACTTACACGAGGGAAAAATTTTTCAACCTCTGAGGCTCTGCGGATCCCGGCGCGGGCGTCCCCTTGCTGGGCATCGGCGAAAAATAAAAATGGAGCAAAATAAAATTAGCAAAATGGAGGTGAATTAGCACATACTCCGCACAAATCCTAAAAGAATAACAACTCGGGTGCCCCGAGGCACTGTCCTGCCTAGTGTCTCCCAAAACACAATTCTGAACCTTACAACTCAGCGTCCCGGCTAGTCGGGCTAAGGATCGATGAGCAACCAAGACCCTGAGGGCAAAAACCTCCTTATGATGGGCGGCTTTGGAGCCTGTAAGTACTATGAGGGCAGAAACCTCCCATGCCATGCTTCTCCTGATCTGAGGCGGTCAGGTAGATACCCCACGGGGAAAGAGGCACCTCGTGTGCGCCATCCCTTAGGTGGTTCTCAACGGGACTCACTAGCTGACTCGCAGGGGAAGAAACCTCACTGGGTCCGGTTTAGCCGAGACTCCTGCAATCAATGGGGTCATTCGGCCAAACCCAAGCCAGGTGGTCTGATAGTTCTCAACGTGACTCACCAGCCGACTTGCAGGGGAAGAAACCTCCATGGGTCCGGTTTACCCGAGGTGCTCCTCAAAGATGCGAGTCATGGGGTAGTAACGCTCTGGCCTCGGGGGTTTGATAATGACACCTGGGATTGGCGTGCCACGAGGGGTTCGCGTTTTTCCCACATGTACCTCATCCCTTGACGCGTTTTGGATCCTCAAAGGTGAAGGGAGTCAGGTCGAAACACTTCCACCCGGGGGTTTGATAATGACACCCAAGATTGGTATGCCACAGGCTTGGTGCCCTTCCCGACTACCGATCACCCCTTCGCATCGAGCACATCCCAAGAATATTGAAAATAACTTTCGCATTTGATTAACAAACAAGTAAAATAGACAAGTTTCTTAAAAAAAAAAGAGTTTTATTCATATTCAAGGGACATGATGCCCTTCTTACAACTCTTTGCCGGTTATTTTAATAGAGGCTTTTACAATTGCTTCTGGTCCTTGTCCGACGCATCTTTCAGTCTGAGCTTCTTCAGATCATTTCGAGCTTGCTTCCAGACCGTGCTGACAAGAATCTTTCGCGCCGAACGCTCCATAAGCATCTCGGAACAACTCTAGAGCTTGGCCGAGAACCCGCGGCTTCTGGTGGTTCCCCCCTGAGGCCTTTCTCATTTTCTCTCATTGGGAGAGACCACCACTCCAATTAGGGGGGCCTGATGGACGTTGTCCTCTGCCCTTGGCCGACTAGTTCCCTGGCCGATCCTTCAGCACTGGCAACCTGTGAAACTGAGGACTCCGGCAGGCCGGGCAAGTATGGCACCTGCTCCTGGAGGGACTGGTTCATCTTCTGCCAACGGATGTCACCTATCCACAACGTTACATTCTATTCTGCAACTCAGCTCTAATGGGTGATCTTTGGCTACCCCTTTTACATTCCATTCTACAACTCAAAGAAGGAAAGCTTTTGCTGTCAACCTTCCTTCCTCTTGCGAACCCTTTACTCTTCCCGTTCTGACCAGCTTTTTTCCCATTTCTTTCCCCTTTCATTCATTCTGCTGCTGAACTCTCCAACAACCCATGGTTTCCACCTTTTACCATCGTCTTACTATGCAAGTTGCTTTTTGTTAACACTTCCCACAGACGGCGCCAACTGTTGACGGGTGATTTTCTTCCCAGGGATAGTTTCGAGATAACCCTCCCGAGACAAATCCTCCTCCAACTATGAATTTTTTTGGTTTTGGGGAGACCAAAGACAAATATAGTAAAAGAGCGGAGAAAACACACAGATCGACAAGAGAGTTTTAACGTGGTTCGGAGGAGCTAGTCCAGCCTACATCCACGGGCACAAAATGGTGGGGGTTATTTTATTACCGAAACTATCTCGGCCGACCTGTTTGGAGTGAGGTCTAGACCAAAACCGAGCTGTTTGCCTTTCACGTTTATACAAGTAATACTCATCCTTTATTTTCTTACAAGTTTTTTGGTTACTAATTTGGCCCTCTACAAATGGATTTAACTTCTCTTTATATACTCAGAGAATTACAACATTGTCCTCTAGCTTTATGACGTTTCCTGCGTGGTCTCCGACTGATTGACGGGCTCTTTGCCCCAGGACTGTCATCGCCGAAAGTAAACCTGCCGCCTGACGGCCTGTCACATCACTCTGTATTCTCCACTGCCACACGCAACAATAATGATGCCAGCCTGTAAAGAGCTCTCGAGCCGTGACACGTTTCGGAGGGAAAATCCAACAACTATGATCTCACGTCGGTCTTCAAGAGGTAGGCCAAGTGATCTGTCGAGCTTCCCAAACTGATATCATCCTGAACCAAAATATCTGAACTCATCAACAGTGTTTTTGGGAGGTAAAGTAAAACCAAGCCGAGCTGCCGGTCTACTGTGGTCGGCCCCGGCTCTGATGTTGTCGGTCTCTGAAATCCGGTCCATGTCGTGTTCTCTGGTCGGTCATCCCGAGAAAACTGGACCCGAGCTCCACGCTGGTTTGAAGAACAACATATACCCTCTGATCACTGATCCTCCGGATGGGGAGAATTCTCTCTTTAACCCCTTGCTGAGCTGTCCAAATACCTTAGCTGCAGAAATCCCCATCAACATCATCAATCATGGGGAGCATTTAACGTTTAGGTAAATTGACATGCAAAATGTGTAATATTGTGGTTGGTGTGTATTTAACATTTACTTGGAATAACGTGGTACAAATTAGCTGGTGTAAATTTGACCGTTTCATATTATTTTTTAATCTGTTTTGATCCTTTAAAGGTCATTAAGGATTTGGAAAAAAAAAAAAAAGAAAAAGAAAACATATACAAGCTTGTGCATGCAACACAGCACATTACTGGCAATATCATGTAGTTCTAATAATTTTACATTAGTGGCAGAGATCTTGTTTAAAGCAAGCAGCATGTGGAAGACAGAGACTCTGACCATCAGGTTCAAGTTAGAGTTTGCAACTTCAATTTGAGGATGCCTTTTCACCTTGATTACATAAATTTGAATCTCAAGAAACTAGAAAATGTTATAAGAGCAAACAGATTGTATCTCAACAAACATGGATATTATAAATAATAGCATGGAGCATGACTTGATGGTGTAGGGCACAGGATTCAGTGGCGGAGCCACTTGGTGCCCAGTGGGGGCAACTATATTAGAAAATCTAAATAATTGAACAACACACATAAATACATTTTTTTAATTTTTTGAATTGTATTTTTTTAATATAATATGTAGGCCCAAGCCCAAATTAGTTAAAAAAATTCCAATATATTTTTGCATCAATCTTATTTTTCTTAAACATATCTAAAATAATTATATTTAATTTGTATGTGTATAGATAATTGACTATTTTTCATTTTAAATCCACTCATTTATGTGTTTTTCCATTTGCAAAAGAATAGAGATTTCATTACATTTAAATAAAAATAACTATATTTATACTTAGGTTTGGTTATTAATCTTCAAATTTATTGATATATTTGTAGTGATTCTTTTACTAAACCACATTGTGTATAATTGTTATGTGTAAAATATTCACATACTAATATAAATATAATTATTTTGTATATATTTTGTATATAATTATTTTTTATTTATAGTTGTTCAAAGCATAAAATTACGTTTTAGCACTAGGCTTTTAATAATTTAATTAAAAAAGTGATTAAATCTACAATAAATTAGCGGAAATTTAGTATATAATATACTACATAAACTTAAAATACATAATTTTAAAAATAAATTTTTATTTAAATTTTTAGGATAAATTGGTATTTTTAGAAATTATGGATAAAAATATAATTCTGAAAATTTTAGGTTAATTTATAAGTTTAAAAACTAGGGTTATTTCATAATTTTCAAAAGTATAGGGATCATCCTATAATTTCAAAAAATATGTATGAATTCATTATATATTATTTTGATAAGGAAAAAATTTAGTCCCCACTGACTGAAATTTCTGGATACGCCACTGTCAGGATCTCACCTTGAGGTCCCAGTTTCGAATTCAGGGAGTGCGTTTCTTGTAATAGTATGGGACAGTCAAGGTTTTTCCTGCTCCGCTTAAACCCGAAAGAGGTGATTTGACGGTGGGATTTCCAACGATTTAAAAAAAAAATAAACATGCAGATCAATGCAAATCTTGATCAATAGCATGGAAGGTGATGTCGCCTTTCTTGGATAAAACAATTGTGTAGTAGAAAAGAATCATTAATTCTGGTCTATTGAGTAAGAATAGCAATCAGCAAGTTATGGCTAAACCATTTGACAGATTTATGCTTTGTAAATGACATTTTGTAAGGAAGAGAAACATGCTGCAGTATTTGCGAGTACAACCGTTTTAAAAACAAAGTCTTATGAGAAGCAATGATATTCCAAAAGCATCCTCAGTTAATGGGATCTTGAATCAAAACAGCACAATTTTGCCATTATTGATGCCAAGTTAATTTGTAAATGCTATAAGTTATGTATGCCAAAAGTAATTTTCCATCTAGCAGTAACTGGTGTGCAATAAGTTATCTATTTCACATATCAAACATTTTGGAATAAAAAGCTACGGTCTTCACTAGTGATGGCAGATGGAAACAGTAGAACAGAAGGAATTAGCCACCAGAACCAGCTGCCAAATACCACACTCCAGAGAAAAGCTAGAAGGAACTGGAAATTACCTCGATGGAGGCCAGTTTAATCTTAGATATAGCTACTGGAAAATTATGATTACCTAAACATAGTGAAGAGAATTTCTACTACCAGCCTCCCCAAAAGCTATGGCACCAAACTACCTATGTATTGTACACTACAAGCTGTCACACCTATTGGAACTCCCAAACCCAATTTAAAATACAATAAAAGCAGAGGAATCAACATCCTTTAGACTATGAAGTCTAAGGCCAACATCGTCAGGGGTGGAAAGGGTAACAGAAAGTGAAAGAACAGTGAAGCTGAATCTTCCCAAGCAAACAAGAAGTTCAAGGGGAAGTGCTATGTCTGTGGGAAAAGCGGTCACATGACAAAGGACTGCAGAAACAAGAAGTCTCAGGACAATGACAAGAAAAAGAAAATAGGCCCATGTCACTGAGGATGAGCTGCTAAATGATGAGATCTCAGAGTTGAACCTCTCAACAGTTGTAACTGAAGCCAACTTAGTTGGGAATCCCAAAGAATGGTGGGTAGACACGACTACTCGTCATATTTGTGTTGACAGAAAAATATTTTCCTCCTATCAGAAGGTCGATGGTGGCGATCATATGATAATGGGAAACTCGTCTACCTCTAGAGTGGTTGGATAAGGCACAATGGTTCTGAATATAAAATCCGGGAAATAACTTAATGGTTCTGAATATAAAATCCGGGAAAGAACTTACATTGAAGAATGCTTTGTATGTTCCTGATATTCGGAAGAACTTGGTTTCAGGTTCACTCCTTATCAAAAATGGTTTTAAGCTTGTATTTGTTTCTAACAAATTTGTATTGACAAAAAATGATGTCTATGTAGGAAAATGATACCTCACTGAGGACCTTTTCAAGTTCAATGTAATGACTGTCAATCGACACAATGCTAATAATATTTTTATATTATTGAGTCACAAAATATATGGCATGAGAGGTTGAGACATGTTAATTATGATACAATGCGTAAATTAATTAACATGGACCTTATACCTAAATTTACAATTGATAACCAACATAAATGTGAAGCATGTGTTGAAGAAAAAAAATGAATAGAGCATCATTTAATTCCATAGAATGAAGTTCTGAATCCTTGGAACTTATTCACACAGATGTGTGTGATATGAATGTTGTGCAAACAAAAGACAGTAAAAAGTATTTTGCACTTTTATCGATGATAGCACAAGATTTTGCTATTTGTATTTTCTGAGAAGCAAAGATGAAGCTATTGTGAGCTTTATTTACTATAAGCACGAAGTTAAAAATGAACTTTGCAAGAAAATCAAAAGAATTAGGAGTGATATGGGAGGTGAATATGTGTCACCATTCGGTGAATATTGTTCAAGTCATGGAATTATTCACGAAACTACTGCTCCTTATTCGCCTCAATAAAACGAGATTGTGGAATGCAAAAACCGAACATTGAAGGAAATGATGAATGTCATGTTGACAAGCTCTAGTTTACCCCATATCTTGTGGGTGGAAGTCTTGCTTTCTTCCAACTACGTTCTGAACAAATTACCTCACAAAAGATTGGACAAGACACTATATGAATTGTGGAAAAGTCAAGCATCTTCCTACAAATATTTGAAAGTGTGGGGGTGTCTCGCCAAAGTGATGGTTCCTAAATCTAAAAAGGTGAGAATATAACCAAAAACTATTGATTATATATTCATTGGATATGCTCACAATAATAGTGCGTATCGATTCTTGGTACATAAGTTTGAAATTCCTGACATCAATCCAAATACAATAATTGAGTCAAGAAATACGATATTATTTGAAGAGACATTTCCTTTTAAAGAAAAACAAAGAACATAGTCTCTCAAAAGAACCATTGATACTGCTACAAGTATTGATGAAGTTAACCAAGAATTAGATCAACATGAAAATATTGAGGAAAATGAACCTAAACATAGCAAGAGAGCAAGAACGTCTAAGTCATTTGGACCTGATTTTCTGACATATCTGTTAGAAAATGAGCCTCAAAGTTATAAAGAAGCAATATCTTCTTCTGAGGCACCTTTGTGGAAAGAGACTATCAATAGTGAGATTGATTCTATCATTCAAAACCATAGTTGGGAGTTGGTTGATCTTCCTCCAGATTGTAAGCCACTGTGATACAAATGGATTTTCAAATGGAAGATGAAGCTGGATGGATCGATAGTCAGTACAAGGAAAGACTTGTTCTAAGAGGTTATAGACAAATAAATGCCTTGATTATTTTGATATCTATTCACCAGAGACCCGTATCACTTCAATAAGAATACTTATAGCCATAACAGCTATATTTGGTCTTGAAATACATCAAATGGATGTGAAGACGATATTCTTAAATGATGAACTAGATGAAGAGATTTACATGGAACAACCGGAAGATTTTAATATTCCTGGACAAGAACACAATGTGTGCAAACTTGTAAAATCCTTATATGGATTAAAATAAGCACATAAACAATGACATGAGAAATATGACAAAAAAAAATTGTCAAGAGGATTCAAAATCAATGAGAGTGATAAGTTTATATGCACTAAATCAACTCAAAAGGATATATCATTGTGTGTCTCTACATAGACGATATGTTGATAATTGATAGTAATCATGCAATGATTCAATCTACCAATAAAGTTTTGACCAGCAAATTTGACATGAAAGATTTAGGATTAGCTGGTGTGATTCTGGGAATTAAGATTTCCAGAACATTAGAGTGATATATATTATCTCAAGCTCATTATGTTGAGAGGCTACTTGAGAAATATAACAAAGGATATCTAAACGTAACTAGAACTCTCTTGGACTTAACTCTTCACTTGTTAAAGAAACTGGTTCGAGTGTATTGCAATTAGAGTATTTGAGAATCATCGGAAGTCTGATGTATCTCAATAATTGCACACGACCAGATAGCGCTCAAGTTGTAAATAGGTGATGAATACTAAAAAATGTACATTTTTTAAAAGGAAAATTAATCATTTTACATTTATAGTTTCATTAATCCCCTTAATTTATCACATTTGTGAAATAATAATTAAATTTATGTTTTGTATATTTTTATTGTGATTTTTATTTATTGTCTAGGTGAAATAATACTTTGGATGCTTAACTAGAAAAATGGACTTAACATTTTGATTTTGGAGACCAGAAACTTGAAATGGGCGTTCTAACAGTGTACAATTTCGGAAATTCCAACTTTGCACAATTTTCATATTTTGGTCATACCTTCTTACTCAAGTATCAGATTAAAGTGATTTTAGTTTCAGATGAAATAAGACTCAAAGATCTACAACTTTGAAGTTCACAAGATTTTCTAATTCTGAGGTTTTCAAGGGCAAAATTGATTAAAAGTCCAAAGTGTGTTATGTATAATTATTAAAGTCATTATAAAAAAATAGAAAATGACAATTTACAATTGTCAAACTTCCACCCAACATGTTTGGTGGAGAAAATGGTGGAGAAAGCTTGCAAAATTTCTATAAATAGAGATGTTCTGCACCTCATTTTCCTCAGTCTGGATTCCATAGTTTTCTCTGAAAATTTGTGAATTTCTAACTATTGTGTTTGTTATTTTTCTAAACCTTTCTTGTAATTTAGTTTTCTTTTATTAATAAAATTATGTGTGTTTTTATTCAAATTATGAGTAGCTAATTTCGTTTTGTTGAGGTAAAAGGAGAAGCTTTTAATATGAAAGTATAGACTAATCTCACTTATATTATAATATATAAATTATAATCTAATGATTAATATTTAATTTAATTCTGAATTAATTATTGACAAACTTTGTTACTGCTTATATGGCTGATTTTATTTATTTGGCATAATTGAGTACCTAACTGGATTTGTTATAGACAAAGTTATCACCGCCTTTATGGCTGGTTTTATTTGTTTTGGCATAATTAATTCATGAAATAAATTAATTGGGTAATAGTGACAATTTATATATTATAAAAAGTGAGATTGCTAAATTTGAAATATTAAAAGTGGATCCCCTAGCCTCAACATTTTATTTTATTATTATAGTTCAATTTAAAAAATTTCAATCACTTCAAAAAAATTCAATCTTTTTCTTTTCACTCAAATTATTATTTTATCATATTAAATCTATTCCATGTGGATCGACCCAGGACTTAACGAGTTATTTTATTACTTTGACATTCTTATACTTGAGAGTAAAGAACCATTTTTGAGCGTGTCAAGGTTTTGGCGCCGTTGCCGATGAATAAATTTAGTAGATAGAAAAATCCTTGTATATTTTTTTTTTCTTTTCTTTATTTTTATTTTTATTTTTATTTTTATTTTTATTTTTTTATACTTTTATATTTTTGTATTTTTTTCTACATCTCATTTTCTTTCATCTTTGTATTTGTGTAGATCAAAAATGTCTTGATTAATCCTAAATGAATTCTGAACCCAGAAATCTCACATAGAGACAGACATTTTTATTAATTCTTCAAGGTTACGGAAGACAGAAAATCAATTAAAATGGAGCTTGCATTTTGCCAAAGAATTTCTTGAACCATCATCATCTAGAGATTCTTCCATAACTTTTTGTGAGAACCTAATTCGAGAAATTGAGACAACTGAATGAGAAATTCAATTGAGATCTGAATTGACAAGAATCAAAAGACTTTTTTTAGATCTAAATCACTACATTTGTATTTTTAATTTTTTTTCTCTTTTTGTTAATTTTATTTTTATTTTTATTTTTCCCACTTTTTATTATTTTCTTTTTGTAAGTATTATATTTGTAATTTTTTAAAATTTTAGCAAATAGTCTGCATTTAGGTTGCATGAAACATTGGTCTCGATCATCTAGCGGTAGATTAAATAGAGAGTCTCCATCACCTTAATCGTCTGTCAAAATAGCCGAGAACCAAAATGAAAATCCACCTGCCCGAGTTGAAAATCCAGTTGATCATGAAGAAAATGAGTTTCAGCATAATCATCCTAAGTCACTCAGACAATTTATGAATCCCACTAGGACATGATCAACATCTTGCATTGTTTTCCCCCAGATGCAGCACGTTTCAATTTTAAACAGGTGTCATCCAAGTTTTACCCACATTTTACGGTCTAGAATCAGAAAATCTTTATCAGCACTTAAGGAAATTTGAAGAGGTATGTAACACTTACACATACCAAATTTACAGTAAGAATATAATTCGATTAAAGTTTTTTCCTTTTTCTTTAAAGGATAAAGCTAAAATTTGGTTGCAGACCCTTAGGTCAGGATCCATCCAAACATGGGATGATTTGCAAGAACAGTTTCTGAAAATATTCTTTCCCCCTCACATGACAAACTCCTTTAAGAGGAGAATCACAACTTTCACACAAGAGTCGGGGGAAACACTTTACCAATGTTGGGAGAGGTTTAAAGAGATGTTGAATGTTTGTCCACATCACGGGTTTGAAACATGAAGGCTGATTGCCTACTTCTACGAGGGGTTAACACCCCAAGGTAAACAAGTAGTAGAAATGATGTGTAATGGTGAGTTTAGGGACAAAAATCCCGAAGATGCACTAAATTACCTAGAACACATAGCAGAGAATGCACAAAAATGGGATACAGTTGGCACTTATGAGTTATTTGTAATACCACAGCCATCTGGTAGAGGAATGTTTAACCTTAGGGAAGACCATGACCTTTTCTGTTAAGTATGCATCTCTAGCTAAAAAAATTGAGGCATTAGAAATGAAGAATAATGATCATGTCAAGTCAGTTCAATAAGTCACATGTCAAATCTGTAATTCAAATGAATATGTCACACAAGTTTGCCCAACTTTGCCAGCCCTGCAAGAATGTATTCATGACCAAGTCAATTCCATAAACACTTTCAATAGACCCAATCCAAACCCATACTCTCAAACCTATAATTCTGGTTTAAGAAACCATCCAAACTTCAATTGGAGGAATGATAACCAAGCACAACTATCGCAACAACCTCCCTTGGTACACCAGAATTTCTGAAATTCCTAAAATTATGCATCATATGTCCCACCACCTAGGAAAACCCTTGAGGATACCTTGCATTCATTCATTGAGAAACAAGAAGTCATCAATAACCAAAATGTGAAAACATTGATTGATCTGAAAGATATTTTCTCCAAAATCATATCTTCTTTGACCATTATTGAGAAATGAAAGTTTCTCGCACAACCACAGCCAAATCCCAAAAGTCATCAAAACCCTCACGAGGGTAGTTCTGGTAGTCAACATATAGACTATGTCAAATCTGTTATTACTCTTCGTAGTGGTAAGGTCATCCACATACCTATTCTTGAACCTCGCGAAACTGAAAATAAATCAGATTCAGAGGGAAAGAAAGTGGTTAATGAACCATTACCTGTCGTTGATGATAATAATTTCTCTCATGCACCTCTATTTCCCCAGGCATTAAAAATAAAGAAATTGAACCATTCCCCATAGATATACGAAATATTCAAACAGGTAAATATCAATATTCCTTTGTTAGATATCATCCAACAGATACCATCTTATGCCAAATTTCTGAAAAACTTGTGCACCGTTAAAAGAAAACATCAGGTAAGAAAAAAACTTTTTTAGCTGAACAGGTAAGTTTCATTCTCTCAACCAATAATGCATTAAAATACAAAGACCCTGGTTGTCCAACTATTTCATGTATTATTGGAAATCAAAAAATTGAACATGCTTTACTTTATCTTGGAGCCAGTGTCAATTTGCTTCCATTTTCGATTTATCAACAATTTAATATTGGGGAGTTAAAATCAACCTCAACTACTATTTTACTTACTGATAGATCAGTCAAGGTATTGAAAGAAATTGAAGACGTGTTAATATATGTCGATAAATTCATATATCTTATGGATTTTATTGTCTTGGAAACACAACATGTAGCTGACAGTTATAAGCCAATTCCTGTAATACTTGGTCGTCCATTTTTAGCAATAGCTAATGCTTTAATTAATTGCAGGAATGAAATCATGAATTTATCCTTTGGCAATATGACATTGAAACTTAATATTTTTAACATGTGCAAACAACCATACGATGTGGACAATGAAGACGAGAGCATAAAAATAATTGAACCAAATGTGGATGAATATATTCAAGGGAGTTTATCTGATCTTACAAAAATTTATACAGCTGATTTTCTTAAATCAAGTACACAATTAGATTCAGATATTCCTAATGAGTTTTTGCTTGATTCTACACAGGTACTTGAAGATGATGGAGAGAAGTAAAATCTTGAGGAGCTAGGAACACTGGAAGAAGAAAAACAAGAGGAATCACCCAATTTGGAATTGAAGACTTTGCCAGAAGAATTGAAGTATGCATCTCTTGGAGATGAACAAACTCACCATGTGAAAATTTCTTCCTCTCTCATAAGTGATCAATAAGGAAAAATAACTCAAGACTGTAGCCATCAAGGTATGGAAGAAACTATTGCAAAACACCACATACATTTTCCTTCTCTCCCCAAAAATGCTCTAATGAAAATTTACAAAGCACGCACTGAAAGAACGAGGTTTTTAATGATCCATGGTTTTCCTAGTGATATTCATTGGGTGATTGAATCAAAGGTTCGCTTGACAGGTGAGTCATCTGACTCTTTCATTTATTACATGTCTAGTTTAGGGAAAAACATATATGCTAAAAAATGAAGAGCTAAACAATTATTTGTTTGTTATAAATATGCACGCTGGACATGCAACACTCGTTGTCGTTCTTTAGGAATGGTGTCTGACAATCGCGAAGATAAAATTCAATTCATTAGAGATGATTTGAGTAAGGAGTCTTTGGATGATATATCATTGACTCTTGAGACACATCCTAGTGGATTTGATAGATTGATTCGCAACTTACATACATAATTTCAAAAGAAAGACAATAATACAGTCTCGGGAATCTGACTTTAAAATACCTTGTTTGTCAATTTATAAGAAAATTGGATGGGAAGTATATCCTCGACCCATATAGGGTGTTCAAGCCGTTATTGGATTGTGAGTCACAATCACAACTATCAATACATATCATTTACTAGTTTATTTTACTTATATTATTTTAATACATAACTGTAGGCATTGCATTTTAGCATGTGAAACCCGATGATGAGTCTCAGTTGGAGGCACTACCTTTTTAGCTAAGAATATTGCGGGAAACGGAGGTCGGAAGGGGAAATTCGAAATAAGTACGTCATCAAGTTCATTTCACAAGCTCACTGTCTTCGTTAGTGCTGCGTTCGTTACTTCGTTCGAACGTCAGGCAGATTGCGGATGTTCGTGTAGCGTTCGAATAGGCGTTCGAATGGCGTCGGTGTTTCTGGTTTTGCTGCTAGCCTCGCACCCCAGCCCATTTAGCTCCCCAAAGCCCATAAAACACATCCCAATTTAATTAAATTAAACATTAAACATTAAATAAAATATTCAAATCAGATACCAAATTAAAAAGATGTCATGCCTAATTAAAATCAATCATAACCAATTTAAAGATATTGACTTCCTATTCTAGCCAAGATTTGTCCCCCCTCAATCTAATCCTTTCCTTGTCCAACACCAAATCAAATCCTCCCTTCAATGCACCAAATCCCTTCCTTGTGAGACAAGGTGAAGCCCTAACCCTTCTCTATATAAACAACCCCTACCCAAAGCCATCCCACTCCTAGTTCACGCCCATCACAAGAAACAAAGAAGAAAAGAATTTCCAACCCCTAGCTCATACACATAATAACAAACAACTCTCTTCACCCCCACCCTCACATTACCGAAAACAACAAGCCCTCAAACACTCTCATATTACCGAAAATATAATAGCCATTCACACCCCCTTCCAACCACCAAAACAACTCCTAATCACCACCGAAAATAGCAACCCCTAAGTCTCCACACGTCACCGAAAAATATACCCCCAACAACAGCCCAAACACGCCCCAACAGCCACTAAAGTACCCCCGAACAGCAGCCCCTTCCCACCGAAACTGACCCAAACCAGTCCCTAAGTCACGCCCAAACAGCAGTAATTTAACCCCTAAAACAACAGAAAAATACACTTAAAGCATTCCCTAAAAACCTTAAAAACAGTAACTTAAAAAACTGCATTCATAATCTTTAAAATAATCACACACAATTGCACAAAGAACCCACACAAACACTCGGAACAGTCCGTGGAAACGTCAAAACAGGTGACCTTAACAGTGAGCAGCAAAACAGAGGCCGAACAGTAGCAGAACGGAGTTCAAACCGTAAGCAAAACAGCAAAACAGTGAGCTAGGACGCTAAACCAGTGAACCGGATAAGTTGAGGAGCTGTACCCTTCCGACGTCCGTGAAACGAAAGCCTGAAAGTTGGCTAAAAGGTTAGACCTGAGGGTATCTTTCACATTCGCTTTTGTACTATTTCTTAAATATTGCTTGTGTGATTGTCATGTTGCATGTTGTGGCCTTTGAGTAAATAAATATGCATGAATTATGAGATGTTGTATGTTGTGGCTGTGGGAGGAAATGAGAGATGTGTCAACTCTCGCGGTATATCAGATGGAAACCCGGACATAAATTTCATAGCCGATTCCGAATGGACGGTAATATGATCTGTACTCGGGAAACAACTTCATGTACCGTTTGAGTAAACGACACTATCTTTTGTTTTGTGTTGCTTTGGTTTATTTATTTTCTCGTCATTTGAATTTTGCATGTTGTTTATGTATGCATGATTCAATCGAGCGCATGGGCTTAGTAAGTGGAATGAAAGATCCCCTATGGGGAGGGGTTAAAGCCCTTTACCACGATGCTTTGCCGCACCGGTTGATGTGTGTTCGGTTGAATGCAAGATACGTTCAATCGGGCATACTAAGTTTGACATTATGGCGTTTAATTCTTTCTATGCATGGTTCAATCAAGTGCATGGGCTTAGTAAGTGGAATGAAAGATCCCCTATGGGGAGGGGTTAAAGCCCTTTACCACGATGCTTTGCCGCGCCGGTTGATGTGTGTTCGGTTGGATGTAAGATGTGTTCAATCGGGCATACTTAATTTGATATGATTGTCTTTATGTTTGTATGCATGATGCGATCGAGCGCATGGGCTTAGTAAGTGGAATGAAAGATCCCCTATGGGGAAGGGTTAAAGCCCTTTACCACGATGCTTTACCGCGCCTCGCATTGTACTATTCGCCATTTATTTAGTGCGTCCCATTTCATCCATCAGATCTGTCCCAGTTCGAACGCGTCTACGAACGCAACTCGAACGCGCGTGCATTTTTGCCTTATCATGCATCAGGTCTCATTTCCGTTCGAACGCGTTCACAAACGCCATACGAACGTAAGCATTCTGTTTCATTTCCGTTCGAACGCATTCACAAACGCCATACGAACATGAGCATTCTGTTTCATTTCCGTTCGAACGCGTTTACGAACGCTACTCGAACGAGAACCTTCTGTTTACCGTTCGAACGCGTCTACGAACGCTGCACGAACGCACACGGTAAACCGATCCTCTTGCATCACATTACGACATGTCCATCTTAGCATATAGTTACCCCTTTTCTATGTTATGCATTTGTATTACCCCTCTAGTTGTCTATTTCTGTTATGCGCTTAAATATCTCTTCTTAATATGCATGCTAGTAAGAATGCTATTTGTTTGCGCTTCCGTGTTTACCAATGCGTTAATTAACTTGTATGCTTGCCGTATGATAATCCTTATGTATGCAAATTGAGACATAGATTGCATGCAGAAAGGATGTATGCAAATTCGAATAATGTGTTACATATAAATTTAGATGAACTTGTTGATGTATGTATGTGAATGTAGAAGCATGATATTCTTAGAAATAAGTATTACTTAAGCCTGATTAAATTATTATATAAATCCTTTCATTACAAGTGGCATAAGTAAGGGACCATTCCGAACCCAACGGTTTGAGGTCTTCCCTTGCGAGGGGTGAGTGCGGCCTTAAATCTCATTTTCCCGGTTCACACCGGGTGGCGACTCCATTATTATCCGGTCTAGTCCCCCGTGGCTATTCCGTACTCCCGACCGGGCCGCGAGCCCGGGACAGCATTCGTCGCCCAGGTTCTGTTGTCTACAATAACCTTTAGTTTTAGTAGCAGTGTTGTAGATTCAATTGTAAATTACACACTAACCAGGTGATGTATTCTAAACTCTACTTCTTCGTATTCAGACATTGGGGACAATGTCTCAAATTGGTTGGGGGGAGGGAATAGTTGACTAGTTAATTTTCATTCTTATGTTTCGTTGGTGTGTTTTATTCTTTCAAAAAAATTATGTTTTAAAAAAACAAAATTTGTTTTATGTTGTTTTTGCTTTGTTGTTATTTTGTGTGTAAAAAAATATATTTTGTTTTGATTTTCTTTTATGTTTTAAAAAAACTACACACAAACTAACAACAAATTTTTGACGAACCAAGTGGAATTGTTATAAAAAGATGGCAGTATAAGGAGTTTTCGCTTCTGAGACGTATCTCAAAATAATTCGTAACAAGTTATTTTTTTTGAATCATTTAAATTTGTGAATTCTCCATAATATTGATTAAATTTGATCTTCATATGCTCATTTGACAGGTATTATCAACATACACAGTAACATATAAACATGGGTTGTAAGTGAAAATTTTATAATATTCAGTTCTCTAGTTTGTTGGAGGTAGTACCTAAAGGCAGTGGAATTAGTATTTTTATTCAAAAAAATCTAACCATGCTCTTACTTAGTAACTGGACATCTTGTCTCAGCAAGCATTGATTATTCGCGTAAAACAGTAGAGCTTGAATTTGTAAAAAAAAAGTGTGTGAATAAATTCGATTTCGTAGCCTCTCTAACTCGAGCAATTAAGTCCGTATGAATATTTTAACACATAGTGCCTTAAGGCTAATTGGTCTGGGAGTCTATGGCCCAAAGCTCGTTACATGGGTTAAAGAGAAAGCCTAAGGAAATCAGACACTTTTTCTTTTTAACATATGAGATATGAGCAATTAAGTCTGTAGGGGAGTCTTAACACCTAGTGCCCTAAAGACAACTGGTTTGGGAGTCACTGGTCCAAAGCTCGCTACAAGAATTGAAGATGTATTATTATTTTAAAAAAAAAATTATATTTATAAATAAATTTTCATTGCCAAAAATGTGTGAATTCCGATATAACTCTAGGACAAAAATATTACTCTTTTTTCAACAAGACCTGTGATTATTGTGGGAACAATGAATTGATTGATATTTTCTCTTATGGGTGTATGGTAGAAGGGTAAAAAGTACATGAGAATTTGCTTATTTGATTATTTAGAAAGAAAGAAAACAATTACTAACTTGGATACGAATTTATTTTTTAAGTTTTCGCTTAAATGACTAGGGACTAGTAATAAACTGGTTGAGGGTGTGATGAACACTAAAAAGTGTACATTTATTTAAAAAAATTAATCATTTTACAATTGTAGTTTCATTAATCCCTTTAATTTAACACATTTGTGAAATAATAATTAAATTTATGTTTTGTGTATTTTTATTGTGATTTTTATTTATTGTGTAGGAGAAATAATACTTTGGATGCTTAACCAGAAAAATGGACTTAACATTTGGATTTTGGAGACCAGAAACTTGAAAGGGGCGTTCTAACATTGTACAATTTCGGAAATTCCAACTTTGCGTAATTTTTGTATTTTGGCCATAACCTTTTACTTCAATATCAGAGTAAGGTAATTACAGTTCCAAATGAAAGAAGACTCAAAGATATACAACTTTGAAGTGCACAAGATTTTATAATTCTGAGGTTTTCAAGCCTGAAATTGATGAAAATTCCAAAGTGTGTTATGTGTAATTATTAAAGTCATTATCAAAAAAATTGGAAAATGACAATTTATAATTGTCAAACTTCCACCAAAGTGGAGAAAATGGTGGAGAAAGCTTGCAAAATTTCTATAAATAGAGGTGCTCTGCACCTTTTTTTTTTTCCAATCTGGATTCCATAGTTTTCTCTGAAAATTTGTGGATTTCTAACTCTTGTGTGTTTTATTTTTCTAAAGCTTTCTTGTAATTTATTTTTCTTTTATTAATAAAATTATGTGTGTTTTTATTCAAATTATGAGTATCTAATTTCTTTTTGCTGGGGTAAAGGGAGAAGCTTTTAATATGAAAATATAGATTAATCTCAATTATATTATAATATATAAATTGTAATGTAATGATTAATATTTAATTTAATTCTGGATTAATTATTAACAAACTTTATTACCGCCTATATGGCTTATTTTATTTATTTGGCATAATTGAGTACCTAACTGGACTTATTATAGACAAAGTTATCACCGTCTTTATGACTGATTTTATTTGTTTTGGCTTAATTAATTCCGCAAATAAATTAATTGGGTAATAGTGACAATTTATATATTATAAAAAGTAAGATTTCTAAATTTGAAATATTAAAAGTGAATCCCCTAACCCCAATATTTTATTTTATTATTACAGTTCAATTTAAAAATTTCCAATCACTTCAAAAAAATTCAATCTCTTTCTTTTCACTCAAATTATTATTTATCCTATTAAATATATTCCCTGTGGACCGACCCCGGACTTACTGGATTATTTTATTACTTCGACACTCTTATACTTGGGAGTAAAGAACCACTTTTTGAGCGTGTCAACAAATTTAGTAGATATACGAGTAATCTGGGACATAACCATTGGAAATCCATAGTAAAAGTTCGAGGTATTTAAGAGAAACTTCAAAATATGGTATGTATTATATGAGATATCCTGCTGTTCTAGAGGGATACAATGATGCTAACTGGATATCTGATACATTGGGTTCCAAATCCATAAGTGGATTTATTTTCACACTTGGTAGTGCAACCATATCTTGGAAATCCTCGAGGAAAACGTGTATTACTCGGTCTACTATGGAGTCTGAGTTCATAGCATTGGACAAAACAACAGAAGAAACGGAGTGACTTCGAAATTTCTTAGAGGATATTCCAAATTGGCCAAAACCAGTGCCAACTATAAACATACATTGTGATAGTTAATCGGCTATTGGGAGAGCCAACAATACAATGTATAATGGTAAGTCTTGACACATACGTCGGAGACACAATACCATAAGGCATATACTCTCCAGCGGCATAATTTCAATAGATTATGTCAAGTCGAAGGGAAACCTAGCCGATCCACTTACTAAGGTTTACCTAGAGAGCAAGTTGAGAAGTCATCAAAGGGAATTGACTTGAAGCCTATAAATTAAGAATTGTTACTGTAGAAACCCAACTTAGCTGACTGGAGATCCCAAGATCTAGGTTCAAAAGGGACAATGAAAACTTTGTGTAATTTAAAACAAGCACTGTATAGTTATATATTATAACCCATTCCCATAATGATGCGGAGTGCTGTCTGTCAAGGTTAGGATAAACTAAGGCTTTAGTTTAAAATTATGGAGTATCTCGTAATTAGAGCCGGGTCATAATGTCTGTTATACCCCTCTAATTATTTTTAATTTAAGTACCATTGATTCTCTAATGAACGATTTATTCATAACCATTATGAATTTTAATCTTTCTATTCGTAATAGAAAGACTTGAGCGCTCAAACCGTTCAAGTACCGAATCAACCATTAAGAAAGATACTCATCTACTTCTCGCAAGAAAGAGTGAACTCCATATCTATGTAAAATGTTCCCAGCTACACAACAGACCATGCCTCCAAAGTACGTAGCTATTGGTCGAGACTGCTACACCAACCTCACCTTTGTAAATCAAAAGACATAGTCTGCCATGCAGGAGTTTATAGTACACTCAGGATTAAGATCAATCCATATATGACCATCTAGTAGATCGAAATGACTTTATTTGTTTAACAGATATTAAAAGAATGTCATTTCCATCTGGGTCCAGTCCTATATGATCACATCATACAAGGTGTCTCCATTCTCATGTCTCTAAATGGACGATCCAGATCAAGGTCGCCATACAATTATAGAATGGACTGCAACTATAGATAAACCACAAACAAAGTACCCGCTTTGTTTGCTCTCTATGGACTATTTAAGATTACTAACTTCAGACTTAAATCCTCTTGTGTATGACACTCATACACTAACTCTGAAGGTACATAAGTAATCTAAGGTATTCAAGATAATTTATAATATGCGAATATTAAACAAACACATATGCAAATATTAAACAAACACTTTGATAAATGAATAATGAATCATTTTATTTCAAAACACATAAAGCCGTTTACATTACACATAGATCTAGGGCATACATCCCAACAATCTCCCACTTGCACTAGAGCAAATGGGACATGTCACGTAATCCTAGACCATCTAGGTGACTGTAGGAGCGAAACGGGGTTTACCGCTATGCCTATGATGATCGGTGACCACGACACTGTTGGGCTCGCAGCCCGTAGAGAGTACAGAGTAGCCGCTTGGGACTAAATTGGAGAATAAATGAGTCGCCACCGAGTGTGAACTGGGAAAATATTTAAGGCCGCACTCACCCCTCGCAAGGAAGACCTCAAATCGTTGGGTTCAGAATGGTCCCTTACTTATGCCAGTATAATGGACGGGTTCACACAATGGTATAGCCAAGTCTTATGCAGTTCATGCAAGATAATTCAAATAAACACAAATTTGCACACCCATAAACATTAATAGAAATAATAAAAGCATATTACAATAAGAAGTATAAGATGCAGTCAAAGAAAACTATACTAAACAAAAATAAGCGGGAAAAGCATCGATAAATAAATAGCAAACAAAAAGGGGTTAATCACGCATATATGAATATGTCCCGAGTGGTACGTGGATTTGTATCCCAAGTACAAACCACACTACCGTCCATTCGGATTCAGCTACAGAATTTACGTCTGGGTTTCCATCCGATCTACCGCAAGGGATAATAACACATAAACATTAATGCAATGTAAATAAAAAATAGGCATGAAATAATATAATAATGCATATGCGGATAATCACCAACATGAACAAATAAAATAAAGGCGAAATAATAAAATAACAATAAATAGACAAAAAGATAAATAACAAACTAAATACGAAATAATAAAATAACGATGAATAAATAAATAAAAAAGATAAATAATGGAATGCCAAAGAAAGAAAAATGTGACCAGAAATTTGGCCATCTTTGATGTAGGAATTTGCATACCCGGCTGGACGTATTTCACGTCCAGCCAGACATGCAGCGTCTAGAACTATAAAAATAAATAGGGTAGGTGCCCTCAGGTCTTACCTTTCAAGTTGCTTTCTCGGAAGTGCGTTAGACCGTTGCCGGAAGGATCGAAGCTTGGTTCGCCGGTTCTCTATTTCTGGTTGCTGGTTCGCTGTTTCTGATTGCTGTTTTACTGTTTCTGGTTACTGTTTTGTTGTTTATGGTTGCTATTTTCTAGTTGTTGTTTTGCTGGTTTGCTGGTTACGCTATTTGCTATTTTTGGTTGTTTTTTGGCTGTTGTTTTTGGTTATTTTTTGCTGCTGTTTTTGGTATTTTGGCTGCTATTTTTTGGTGTTTTTGGGCTGTTGGTTTTTGGTGTTTTGGGCTGCTATTTTTGGTACTCTGGTTCTGGTTGTTTTGTTGTTTGTTTCACGATTTTGGGGCTGTTTTGGTGATTTTGGTTGTGGTTGTTTTATTATTTCACTGGCTTGTTGGTTGCTGTTCACTGGTCACGCTGGTTGGTGTTCACTGGTCACACTGGTTGCTTCATTCTGGTTTTTATTTCACGGTCTCACTGGTTTGGTTTTTGTCTCACGTTGTTTCTGCTGGTTTGTTTCACGTTGTTTGGTTGGTTTATGTCTCACGCTGATTTTCCCTTTTTTGTTGTTTCTCTTTTTTTTTTGGCCGGTTGTTTTTTTTTTTTCAATGTTGCCATTCAAAGCTTTTAGAAGAATAAGAAGAGAAGCCCCCTTTTGATGGTGAAAAAGTTTCCCCTTTATAATGTTTTGAAAGGACCTCCAAATAGGGAAATAAATCACATTGATTTAGAAGATATATTCTCAATTTATTTTGGGAATACAATCTCACAAATTTGGTGATGGATATCCAAATCTTTTTAAATTGGTAAGGATGAGATTTCACATCTTGTTAAATTGGAAAGTGTTGATGAGAGAGTTTTAACATGTGGATTGCATGGGATTTTCTTTATTTGGAGACATTTGGGCGTGAATGGGAGGTTTTCATGGGCATATGGGCGTCTGCATGGTGGGTTGCATGGGCTTTGGGCCGTGTGGATGGGTTGAATGGGTTCATGGGCCGATTATGTGGGTTGCACGGTAATGGGCCAGTTGCAGATGTTTGGGGCTTGTCTGAGGCTATGGTTTGAAACAGCGGCTGAGCGAATCTGAGGCTGGCTAGTGAGTCCGAATCCGATGAGGGGCTAATTTTGGGGGTTTTATTTCCTTCCGGCATTCGTTTTTCACAACTTCCGTAATTTTTCAGGTAGTGCCTCCATACGAGGCTCATCATCGGGCTTATGTAAAAATGCAGTGTCTACAGTCGCCCCCACTTTGATGGGGCTTGTGCAGTGTGTGACAGTGACAACCCTATTAAAGTCGTGCATGCATTTTTACTTACCTGGCTCGTCGGCCGTTGCCCGACTTACCTGTTGTTTTGCTGCTTTTGCAAGATGCTTCGATCTTTGGGATTCTTTCCCGAACTGACGGTGAGGTGCTTCGACCTCTGGGATTCATTCCTGCGAGATTCTTCGATCTCTGGGATTTATTTCCGAGCTAAGTTGATTTGATGGCGAGGTGCTTCGACCCCTTTGATTTATCCATGCGAGATGCTTCGATCTCTAGGATTTATTCCCGAACTGAGTTGATTTGATGGTGAAGTGCTTCATCCCCTAGGGTTCATCCCTGCGAGATACTTCGATCTCTAGGATTTATTCCTGAACTGAGTTGATTTGATGGCGAAGTGCTTTGACCCATGGGATTCATCCCTACAAGATGCTTCAATCTCTAGGATTTATTCCCGAACTGAGTTGATTTGATGGCGAGGTGCTTCGACCATTGGGGTTCATCCCTGCGAGATGCTTCGATCTCTAGGATTTATTTCCGAACTGAGTTGAGTTGATGGTGAGGTGCTTCGACCCCTAGGCTTTATTCCCGAATCATGCTGGGTGTGAGATGTTTCGATCTCTGGGCTTTATTCCCGAAGTTGTTCTCCATTCCCGGAGTGCCATTTCCGGCTTGCTTGTCCCCATTCCCGAGGAGTTTCTCGTCCTCATTACTGATGTTGTTCTCCATTCCCGGAGTGTCATTCCCGGCTTGCTCGTCTCATTCCCGAGGAGTTGCTTGTCCTCATTCTCGAGGTTGTTCTCCATTCCCGGAGTGCCATTCCCGGCTTGCTCGTCCTCATTCCCGATGAGTTGATTGTCCTCATTCCCGAGGTTGTTCTCCATTCCCGAAGTGCCATTCTCGGCTTTCTCGTCCTCATTCCAGAGGAGTTGCTCGTCCTCATTCTCGAGGTTGTTCTCCATTCCTGGAGTGCCATTCCTGGCTTGCTCGTCCTCACTCCCGAGGAGTTGCTCGTCTTTGCTGCCTTTTCTTTTTCTTCAAAGCCTGTGAACAAAAATTGTGTGTATGTGACGTGTATGCATATATGCATGGATGCATTTAGACCTGGCCAATGTTCCGGTTTGGAACCAGAACCGAATCGATTGGAACCAGACGGTTACGGTTCCAACCGGTTTCGGTTCCGGAACCGAACCGGGACCTCACCGGTTCAGTTAAGGTTCTTACCCTAACCGAACCGGTTGGAACTGCTGGAACCCTAGAGTTCCAAACCTTTGGAACCCTAGGGTTCCAACGGTCATACCCAACGGCTAGTAGCCGCCCTGCCCCAATTTCCAAAAAAATTATTTTAATTTAAAATAATTTAAATAAATTATTTTAATTTTCCCAAATTACCCCTAATAACGGTAATAAAATGGTTAATTTTAGGGGCAGTTTAGGTATCACAAAAATATTCTAAAAATGTATAAATAGGGGTGATTTTTCATTATTTCAACACACCGATTTCTCAATTCTCAATCTCAATTCTCTCAATTCTCTTATTCTCAATTCTCTCATTTTACAAATTAGAAATTACAATTTATCATTCTCAATTCTCTAATGGCAAGCTCATCTGAGAACACAATATCAAATGTACCAACCCAAGAGAGCGGCCCTAGTATCGGTTCACGGAGAAGAGAAGTTAAGTCTCGTTCCTCAGATGTTTTCAAAATTTATTTTCATTTAGACGTTGCTGATGAAGGTTGAAGAGCAGTATGCAACCACTGTGGGGTTTCTTATAAATTTTCTGGTGGATACAGCAATATGATCAAGGACCTGGAAAGACATTATGCGGTTGAACTTGGACTTGATACGACGCAAACTCAAATGGCCAGGTATGCATCATCTAGTAGAGATACGAGTGCTTTAGATTTATTTAAATATTCTGACGCTAAAAATAGAGAAGAATTTGCTAAATTAACTTGTATGACACATCTTTCTTTAAGTTTTGTAAAAAAATTACTTTTACGAATTACGTTCAAAATGCTTTAAATCCTGCTGCATATAGAATGACTAGAAATACAACAAAACGTCAAAATTTTAAATTATAGAAAAATGGTAAAATTATTTTAAATGAAATATTTAGAGATATTATATGACGTCTATCTATTTGTTCTGATATTTGGAGTGACCATTGGCGAACACACTCATATATGGGTGTGACTTGTCATTGGATTGATGCATCATGGAACATGCAAAAACGACTTATTGCATTTAGAGTTTTTGATGAACAACATACTGCACAAAATATTTATAGAATGATTAAAGTATTTTTTGATGAATATTGTTTATTAGGTAAAATTTTAACAGTGGATTTGATAATGCATCTGCAAATACTGCATCAATCAATGATTTAATACAAATATGCGAACCAAATTTAGGGGTCATTTTTTTCATGTTCGTTGCACATGTCATGTCCTTAATTTATGTGTTCAAGATGGTTTGGAAAAATTAGCACCTTTCATTGAGCCTATTAAAAAAGCACTTAATTGTATTTGGTCTTATTATCAAGTTATGAGAGAATGGGCCAAATTTTATAAATTTAATGGTATTAAACCGATAAAATTTTCACGAGATGTTCCAACACGTTGGAATTCAACTTATTTTCTTTTATGTCAAGCTTTGCAATACAAAGATGCATTATGTAGTTTTTTTTTTCTCAAAATGTTCAACATATCACACTTTTTCCTAGTCAATGAGGAGTTTGTGAAATTTTTTTAGAGATTTTAAAAGTGTTTAATGATGCTACACTAATTTTTAGCGGAGTTTATTATCTTACGGCACATTTATTTATTCTTGAAAGTTTGAATATTATCGGAACTCTCGATGAGCATGTTGATAGTAGTGATCCTAATGATATTGTTTTGTTAGAAGCTATTACTGCTATGAAACGAAAATGGTTGAATAATTTTAGATTTAAATTATCTTATTGTTGTTGTCTTTGATCCTAGATTTAAATTAGAAGGTTTGAATAGTGCTTTACCCGCTTACTATGGATATTTAGGAATAACCAATGAAGTTGATATTACAAGAATAATAGTTAAAATAAAAAACGACTTAATAGAGTTATGTAATGAATATGTCATAAGATATAACTTGCAATCAATAGGACAATCTAGTAGTAGCGAAACGACCGTAATGGAATCTAGACTTAGCGCAGGTGGTCGTTGGTTATTACAACGAAATAAAAAACATAGGGATAACACGACTAATAACCCAGAATTAGATAATTATTTATCTACAAATTTTGAGTTTTCAACTAAATGTTTAGTTAGTAAAATTTTTCAAATCCTTGAATGGTGGAACCGACATCAAAATGTATATCCTGTATTATCAATTATTGCTAAGGAGATATTGGCAGCACTTGTTTCCACAGTTGCGGTTGAGCAAGCCTTTAGCATCGGAGGCAATATATTGGAAGTCAGACGGTCTTCATTATATCCAAGCACTCTAGAAGCAACAACATGTGTGGATGATTGGACCCGAGCTAATCTGAGGCAACAAGATGCCCCTGATGAATTTGAAGACTTGTTTGATAATGCATTTGCAAGTGCAAGCGGAGTTGAAGGATCAACAGCCACATATGATTATTGATAATTAAATAATTGTAAAATTACAATGGGTGAAATATCTTTCAAATGTAATGGAATTACGTGAGCTTTGATTCCTCTCACCCCTGGAGGATACATAGGCAACTTAAGTTCTTAAAAATTTAAGTTCAAGCTCTTTAATTTAATTTTTTTTTTTTGGATAAGAATTTTATTTGTAATTTAATGTAATTATTATGTAATCTAAGTTTATTATATAAATTCAAATTCATAATTTTAAATTATTTTATTTTATTCATCTCAATTTTTTATTTCCAAAAAAAAAAACCGGATAGAACCGAAACATGAACCAAACCGTGTGGTACCGGAACCGTTCGGTTCAGTTCCAGTTCGGAACCGAACCGAACCTCCGGCCACCTCTAGATGCATTCCCTATTCCGATGGGTTTTCTTTGTCCAATTGTCTTGATGTCATCCTTGGTTAGGTATTCCTTGCGTTAGAGGGTTTTCTTCACCCCTTTAGGAATCCTTTTGTCCTTTGGTGCCCTTTGCCTATGAAAAGTCTTTGGTCACCCCCTTGGCCTGCTTACAGTTTCCTTCTGCCTATTCTCCTCCTTGTGATTGCTCAGTTCTTTTTGGTCTCATGGCTCAAGATCCCGTTGTGTCCCTTACTCGCGGGGTGGTAGACTGGCCATCCCTAGGCTTGGCTCAGCTTTTCTGCTCTTCGCTACCAGTACCGGGTCAGAGTGGATAACGCCTTTTTGAAAGCAGCCTCATCCTTTTGGGATCATGTCTTCCGATTCCCAGATTTCAAAACATTCCATCTCCCTGAGGAGTTTGCTACCATTCTCGGCTTGTATTTTTCTCTTACTACCCTTCTCGGATATTGAAAATCATGTCTTCCGATTCCAGAAGCTTTCATTTGTTGTCTTGAGGATGCGGAAAAGGTACTGCCTTGCGCTTCGTCCATTGAGTCACAAGTCTTTTCTATTTTTTGCCTAAGTTGTCCTTTCGGATTTTCAACTTAGCGGACTGCTCTATCTTGCTTGAGTCGCCTTTTCAGCGAGCTAATCATTTTTTCTTTATTTTTCTTTTTTCTTTCTTTCTTTTTTTTTTCTTTTTTTTTTCAGACCTGTCCTCATTCTCGGGGCTCTTCACTCGTCCTCATTCCCGAGGTTTTTCTCCATTCTTGGAGTTCTTCTCATAGGTCTCATGACCTTGGTCCAGCCTCTAAGAATACAAAAGACGTGATTTGTAATCACTTGACTCTAATATTTCCCGGTTAGCTGGAATTTATACAATCTATGAACATCTTGAACATTTGTTTCAATAAAGGCTTTTGCATTACTTCTTAGTACATATGTAGGGGATAAACTACATTGCAAGGGTACCTCTGTCGCTAACTGTTCCTCACAGATTTTACAATTAGCCATTTGTCTTGCTCACTCATGCTATTTATTTTGCTGGGGTTGTCCTTTGCGGATTTTCAACCCAACGAGCCTTTCTTTTTCTCTTATTTTTCTTTTGTTTTTTTTTTCTTTTTTTTTTGTTTTTTTATACAAAGTATTGCCTCAGCCTGTCCACGTTAATGGGCTCGGTGAACTCGTTCTCTTCTTGACTAGGTAGGGCCCTTCCCAATTGGGCCCGAACTTTCCCATTGGGTCCATTATCAGTGGCTTCGACTGCTTGAGCACTAAATCACCTTCTCTGATCTTGGTGGGACGCATCTTCTTGTTGAACGCCATAGCCAACCTTTTCTGGTATAGTTCCATGTGGTACAAGGCCTTTATCCTTTTCTCATCCAATAATGCTAGCTGTTCGAACCTTTGCGAGGCCCATTCATGCTCAGGTAATTCTGCCTCTGCTAATGCCCGCATTGACTGTATCTCTATTCCCACTGGTAACACTGTCTATACCATCATCACCGCCTCTACTAGTGCCCGTATTGACTGTATCTCTATTCCCACTGGTAACACTGTATGTACCATCATCGCCCCATCGCTTCGGGTTCTATGGCCAAATACAACACCAAGGGTTTGCCCGGCCTTGGGGGTTTCAAGATGGGCGGTTTATCCAAGTATTCTTTGATTTTGTCAAAAGCTTATTGACATTGACTATTCCACTCCATAGACTGGTCCTTCCTCAATAGCTTGAAGATGGGCTCTCATACTGATGTTAGCTTGGCAATAAATCCACTGATATACTGGATTTTCCCGAGAAAAGCTCTAACTTCCTTTCCATTTTTTTCCCTTTTTTTTCTTTTTTTCACCTCTTGATAGCGGGCTTCATATGGAAGCATCTTCTTACTGAGGTAGTGGACCGCATGTTCCACCCCTGTCTCATTTGCCTATACCATCATCGCCCCCAGCGTTTCGGGTTCTATGGCCAAATACAACACCAAGGGCTTGCCCAGGCGGTTTATCCAAGTATTCTTTGATTTTGTCAAAAACTTCTTGACATTGCCTATTCCACTCCACAGGCTGGTCCTTCCTCAACAGCTTGAAGATGGGCTCACATGAATCGACTGATATACTAGATTTTTCCAAGAAAAGCTCTAACTTCCTTTTCTGTCTTTGGTGCGAGCATCTCAGTGATTGCCTTGATTTTTTCATGGTCCACTTCTATCCCTAACATTTTCGGCCCATTATGGCCTCATTCTCATGTTCGGATAAGTTGGTGTCATGTGATGGGCAATACCCTTGTCTACTCCTGGCATGTCTTCATAGGACCAGACAAATACTTTTGCATATTTTATTAATATTCTCTCTAATTCTTTCCGCTCATCAGAGGTAACCTCACTTGCTATTGAAATTTCCTTGGGGTTTTCACATGTACCAAGATTAAATGCATTTGTCTTTGTTGAGTTAATGTCAAATATGCTCATGTCATGCGTGTTATGATGCAGACTAACAGGAAAATAGTCGAACAAGTAAGCAAAATCAATGTCTTTATGATTAATAAATGCAGGATTACAATTAAATAAATCAGGAAAATAAACATCTTCGTAATTTACAGTCTTGTCTTCTTCTGTCTTCTTGCTTTCTTCGAGCGTCAGATTCTCCAACTGCAGTAGTTCTTCTTCCCATTTATCTTACTCTTCGTCCCTGCTCGAGAAGTTTTCTCAGAAATCTCTCCCATACTCTATTTCATCTTCACTGCTGCTATCACATATCTCCATGCATGAGGCTTGGTGGTTGAGAGCTTGGAGGACAAAGCTTTCGGGCATGCCAGAGTTGATCATGTAGGTGGGTGGTGGAACAGAGTGGTAGTTGGGTAGATGGTTTCTATGTGTGTTGGGTTGTTCTTTTTCTAGGTCGGGTATCTTATGGGTGTCAATGAGGTTATGGATCTCATGCCTAAGGCGGGTGCAGTTGTCAGTTTCGTGGCCTTTTTTCTGGTGGAAGTGACAGTATAGGTTTAGGTCGAGGTGGTGTGGCACATGGTTTGGAAGTGGTTTGGGTGCCAAGGGTTTTAGGAGTCATTGCCTCTTCAGTTTTTCAAACACCTTTGACAAAGGTCTATCAAAATTGGAGAATTGCCTGTTTCTGATGGCGGAGACCTCAGCAGGAGCGGGCTTGGTCTCTGAAGGCCCCCCAATGGTCTTTATATTCTGGCCATAAAACTTTCTGTTCTCGGCTCTCTCTTCCTCGATATCAATGACATTTTCTCTTAACTGTCGAAAGTCACTAATCATGGAGGTCATCATTCTCAGCTTGTTATAAATGAAGGGCTTGGTGCCCTTAGTGATCATCTTAATCTGGTCTTTCTCCAAAGGTCGAGTCTGCATCTTCAAGAGCTGGCCTCTCCAGCGATCCACATAATCCTTGAAAGTCTCTTCTGGCTTCTATTTGGTGTTTTCTATGTCACGGAGCGACAAGTCTATCTCCAGGTTCGTGACATATTGGTTCAGAAAGGCCTATGTTAATGCCCTCCAGTCATCTTTTACCTTTTTCTCCAAGCCATGATACCATACTACGGGCGCCCCTTCCAGTGACATCTCAAACATCTTCTGCACCTGACGCTTCGATAAACCCACCGAACTCATCACTGAAACATATTGTCAGAGATGGACCCTAGGATCTCCATTTCCGTTGAACTTGGCCAAGTCAGGCATCTTAAACTGGGGAGGTAGCTGTTCCTCGAAATTTATCGCATCGTAACAGATCTTCATGTTTTCCCCTCATCTTGCAGGTAACTGACTCTACTTGTTCTCTGAGTTTCTGTAATTATGTCTGGGACCCGGCTATCCTTCCCGTGGCATATTCAGCCATGTCATCATCAAAAACAAGGATTTCTTCACTCACCCTATTCGGGGGCTCCTCACGCCTTCCATTCTCATTGTTTTTTATTCCCACTGTGCGGGGTACTGTCAGACTGGTCATAGCGTTGGTCAAAGCCTGTAGTTGCTCGGTAACTTTGGTGATGTTGGACTCCAATTGATCCATGCGGGAATCTTCACTGCCTGACGCATCTATGTTTGCTAACCTCTTCTTGACAAGTCTTCATTCTTCTCTGACCCAATAGATATCTATGATGGCTTTTAAGACAAAGAGTTAGCATGATGCGTGTATGCATGCGATGCATGAGATACATGTTGTTATCAAAACAACATATATCCTTCCGACCTTATTCCTCCCACACTCATGGTAAGTCCATTTATGTCCTAGGTATGGCTTATTTTATGCACCAATGTGGAGTACACAAAATCGTTCTCTCCTACGCTACAGGGGTGAACCTTGGTTACCTCAGTCCCTTTCCATCGATAAAAGACAAATACCACCTATTTACAATATTGACTAAGCCTATTATGGGGATCGTGCCATTGTCTAGAAATGACGAATTAGGACTTCGGTAATCACAGTTGTGGGGATGGACTTGGAGATATCCAAAGTATACAAATATGCCATAACAAGGCGTACCCTTCCTAGATGAAAGCCAATGCGGATATCAGACTCATGCATTTGGCATATTCGGATCATGTTTGGACCTTCTAAGCCCATCAAGGTTTTCATACAAGTTAGCCCGTTATCCTTTTAAAGTGTTCAATCAGATTATCGTGAGGTGTAAACTTGTCCCAGTTGAAAAGACCCAACAGGTCTACACTTTTACGATAAGGTGGCTAAATAACTTCAAATGATAGGGGGCCCAAACACAAAGTGGCCCATCGTCACTTTGAAAACTTTCGGCCCAACCATCATAAAATACAAACTTGTCCCAATTTAAGTGGACTAACAAGTTCGTATCTTATGACGAGAAGTCCAAATGGATCCAAATGATAATGGTCCCAAACACAAGCATAGGGGTAGCTTCTATAGGATATATAACTATGGTTCATATGTGGGCTTACAAGGGTATGGATAAGGCTCTCATTGGCGAAGGGTTGCCCACAACTAGGTCTCCCCACTCAAGGGTTCGAGCAACCAAGTGAGCGCGCATTTTTTATACCATATGGTACGTGCCAACGAGTTATAGTTATCATCACATAATGATTCGCCGCCTTGAGTGAAAATGACTTCACGATATATGACGCCATCGGGGTAATAAGGGTATACAAAATATATGAGACTTCGGTAACCAAAGCCAGAGCCACAGACACTACAAGGCATTATTTCGGGGCCGATTCTCTATCCCCAGTGGAGTCGCCATCTGTAGGAGTGAAGCAGGGTTTACCGCTATGCCTATGATGCTCGGTGACCACGACAATGTTGGGCTCGCAGACCGTAGAGAGTATGGAGTAGCCCGCGGGGGACTAAACCAAAGAATAAAAGAGTCGCCACCCAGTGTGAACTGGGAAAAGATTTAAGGCCGCACTCACCCCTCGCAATGGAAGACCTCAAACCGTTGGGTTCAGAATGGTCCCTTACTTATGCCAGTATAATGGACGAGTTCACACAATGGTATAGCCAAGTCTTATGCAGTTCATGCAAGATAATTCAAATAAACATAAATTTGCACACCCATAAACATTAATAGAAATAATAAAAGCATATTACATTAAGAAGTATGAGATGCGGTAATGAAAACTATACTAAACAAAGATAAACGGGAAAAGTATCGATAAATAAATAACAAACAAAAAGGGGTTAATCACGCATATATGAATATTTCCCGAGTGGTACGTGGAGTTGTATCCCAAGTACAGACCGCACTACCGTCCATTCGGATTCAGCTACGGAATTTACGTCTGGGTTTCCATCCGATATACCGCAAGGGATAATAACACACATAAACATTAATGCAATGTAAATAAAAAATAGGCATGAAATAATATAATAATGCATATGCGGATAATCACCAACATGAACAAATAAAATAAAGGTGAAATAATAAAATAACAATAAATAAACAAAAAAATTAATAACAAACTAAATGCAAAATAATAAAATAACGATGAATAAATAAATAAAAAAGATAAATAACGGAATGCCAAGGAAAGAAAAATGTGACCAGAATTTTGTTCATCTTTGATGTAGAACTTCGCATACCTGGCTGGACGTATTTCACGTCCAGCCAGACATGCAGCGTCCAGAACTATAAAAATAAATAGGGTAAGGGTGCTCTCAAGTCTTACCTTTCAAGTTGCTTTCTCGGAAGTGCGTTAGGCCGTTGTCGGAAGGATCGAAGCTCGGTTCGCTGGTTCGTTATTTTTGGTTGCTGGTTTGCTGTTTTTGGTTGCTGGTTCGCTATTTCTGATTGTTGTTTGGCTATTTCTAGTTGTTGTTTTGCTGTTTCTGGTTGCTGTTTTGCTAGTTTGTTGGTTGCGCTATTTGTTATTTTTGGTTATTTTTTGGCTGTTGTTTTTGGTTATTCTTGGCTGCTATTTTGGTTGTTTTTTTAACTGATATTTTGGTTGTTTTTTTAACTGCTATTTTTGGTATTTTGGCTGCTGTTTTTTGGTGTTTTGGGCTACTATTTTTTGGTGTTTTGGGCTGCTATTTTTGGTATTTTGGCTGCTGTTTTTGGTTTTTGGCTGCTGTTTTTTGGTATTTTGGTTCTGGTTATTTTGTTGTTTGTTTCACGGTTTTGTGGCTGTTTTTGGTGATTTTGGGTGGGTTTTTTGGTTCTGGTTGTTTTGTTGTTTCAATGGCTTGCTGGTTGCTGTTCACTGGTCACGCTGGTTGGTGTTCACAAGACATGTTGGTTGCTTCATTCTGGTTGTTATTTCACGCTCTCACTGGTTTGGTTTTTGTCACATGCCGTTTCTGCTGGTTTGTCTCACGATGTTTGGTTGGTTAATGACTCATTCTGATTTTCCCTTTTTTTTGTTTTTTTTTGGTTGCTTCTCTCTTTTTTTTGGCCGGTTGTTTCTTTTTTTTTTTCAATGTTGCTGTTCAAATATTTTAGAAGAAGAATAAGAATAAGAGAAGCCCCATTTTGATGGTGAAAAAATGACATTTTTATAATGTTTTGAAAGGACCTCCAAATAGGGAAATAAATCACATTTATTTGGGAGATATATTCTCAATTTATTTTGGGAATACAATCTCACAAATTTGGTGATGGATATCTCAAATCTTTTTAAATTGGTGAGGATGGGATTTCACATCTTGTTAAATTGGAAAGTGTTGATGAGAGAATTTTAGCATGTGGATTGCATGGGATTTTCTTTATTTGGGGACATTTGGGCGTGCATGGGAGGTTTTCATGGGCCTATGGGCGTGTGCATGGTGGGCTGCATGGGCTTTGGACCGTGTGGATAGGTTGAATGGGTTTATGGGCCGATTGTGTAGGTTGCAGGGTAATGGGCCAGTTGCAGATGTTTGGGGCTTGTCCGAGGCTAAGGTTTGAAACAGCGGCTGAGAGAATCTGAGGCTGGCTAGTGAGTCCGAATCCGATGAGGGGCTAATTTTGGGGGTTTTCTTTCCTTCCGGCATTCGTTTTTTGCAACTTCCGTAACTTTTCAGGTAGTGCCTCCATACGAGGCTCATCATCGGGCTTATGCAAAAATACAGTGTCTACAGTGACCTTCAAATACTTTAGCCGACAAGGTCTTGGTAAACGGATCAGCCATGTTCTCTGCGAATGCAGTCTTTATGATGATAACTTCTCATCTCTGCACTATCTCTCTGATGGGATGATATTTCCTCTCTATATGCTTTCCCCTCTTGTGGCTTCTTGGTTCTTTGGAGTTTGCCACTGCACCACTATTATCGCAATAAAGTGTGAGTGATCTATCCATATCTAAAACAACTTC
The DNA here is from genome assembly GCA_019454045.1 of Zanthoxylum bungeanum. Lineage (NCBI taxonomy): Eukaryota > Viridiplantae > Streptophyta > Magnoliopsida > Sapindales > Rutaceae > Zanthoxylum > Zanthoxylum bungeanum. The sequence continues at coordinate 29,365 of SKCR01036796.1, read as the reverse complement.
CAGATCTCTTAAGAATTTACGGAGCCAGACTGTTTCCTTAGCTGCTTCACAAGCTGCTACATATTCAACCTCCTTGGTGGAGTCAACAATGCAAGATTGCTTTATACTCCGCCATATTATAGCCCCACCACCTAGGGTAAACACTGATCCATATGTTGATTTCCTAGAATCGAAATCTGTCTGAAAATCAGAGTATGTATATCCCCTTAGGATCATATCCTCACCGGAATACACAAGCATATAATATCTCGTTCTCTTAAGATATTTGAGAATGTGTTTCACAGCCACCTAGTGATCCAATCCCGGGTTCGACTGAAACCTACTGACCACTCCCACTGCAAAACAGATGTCCGGTATCGTGCATAACATAGCATACATGAGACTACCAACTGCTGAGGCATATGAGATATGTCTCATTTCCTCAACATCTTAAGGTGTCTTAGGAGACTGTTCCTTTGATAAATAAATTCCATGCTGATAAGGCATATTGCCTTTCTTGGAATTCTGCATCCCAAATCACACAAGGATCTTGTCGATATAGGATGTCTGAGACATAGCTAACAGTCATTTCTTGCGATCCCGAAGTATCTGAATCCCAAGAGCATAACTGGCATCTCTCAAATCTTTCGTTTGGAATTGGTTAGCTAGCCAGGTTTTTACGTCCGATAATATCTTTACATCATTCCCAATGAGTAAAATATCATCGATGTATAAAATAAGAAAAACCACATTCCCGTTAATGACGTGCTTGTATACACAATGCTCATCAACATTCTACTCAAAATTATAATACTTGATTGTGGTATCAAATCTTATATTCCAAGATCGAGATACCTGCTTAAGTCCATAAATAGACCTTTGCAGCTTGCAAACCTTTTGCTCTTGACCTTGGGCTAGGAACCCATCTGGTTGTATCATATAGATACTCTCATCAAGATTGTCATTCAAGAATGCAGTCTTGACATCCATTTGCCAAATTTCATAGTCATAATATGCGGCAATGGATAGAAGAGTGCAGATGGGTTTGAGCATGACTACTGGCGAGAAAGTTTCCTCATAGTCAACTCATTCTTTCTGGGTATAACCCTTGGACACTAGCCTAGCCTTGAAGGTCTGTACCTTCTCATTTTCTCCCATCTTCCTCTTGTATATCCACTTGTAACCTATGGGTTTCACCCCATCAGGTTGGTCTACAAGTTCCCAGACTGAGTTAGAGTACATAGACTCCATCTCTAAGTTCATGGCTTTGAGCCATTCCTCTTTATAAGAATCATACATTGTACTATGATAGGTCAATGGATCATCTATATAATTGCTGGATGTGACAACTTGTGCCTCTCCAACTCTAAGAAGTGATCAGGTTGTCATACAACCCTCCCACTATGCCTAGGTGGTAGATCATTCTGATGAGCTTGCATCTGACGCTTAGATGTCGAAGGTGCTATGTATTTGTCAACTGTCGTTGACGATGGTGTGCTGGTCGAAACATATGGGTATTCGTTGGAGCGAATACTGAATGACTCATAGGTGATTCATAATAGTTGGAAATACAAACCACCGTCAATAGAAATCTCCTCGATTCGAGTAGCATATGTAATCCTTTGACTATAGGATAACATTGATTATTTGTGAGATCCTCCATACTTAGATGCCATGTATGTCAGAAACCTTTCATGGTCTGGCCTCTAGATGTTCGTTGGTTTTGGACCGATGCACTCAGTAACCAAGTGCGAAGCAAGATAGGATCTGTCGGCCCATATGTGTACCATAAGGGGTTTAGGTATCCATGTGAGTTAAGTCACGATTCTTAAAGACTTTGGCCAAAGCCGATCACCTAGGGTGGATCACATCAGTTGTAAATAATCGTGGACATGTCGACATGAAATGTGCGCCTTGGAAACTTGACGGTATATTCTATGTTTCCTAAGCACAACTCAGATAGCCTACGACGGAGGGATTGTTAAACATATGTGATGACCTCGACTTGTATAGTTTAAAAAGGTCGTTCGTGTTCTTCGTGAATTCGGAGGTGGCCGTATTGCGTACATATTAGATAGGCTTATATGGCGAACGTGTCTGAACTTAGAGAGTCCCAATATGAAGTGTACTCGTTAAGCACTTGGGTAGCCAATTATTTTTTGATAAAAGATAATATTCGATATTATAATTATCAACTAAGATAATCAAGTGTTATTGGATAACATTGATTATTTACTTTGACCTAATTGAATTAATTGGATTAATTCAATAATTACACAAGGGCTTAATTGTAAAATCATAATTATCTCTACCATTTGAGGATAATCAAGGTGGCAAACATTTAACTAATCCATTTCCTAATCCTTGGCTTGATTTAATTGGATTAAATCTAAGTGGGAGACAATGGAGATTAGCCACACCTAATTATACATATTTGGACAAATTAGATTAAGCCCACTTAAAAGTTGATTACAACTTTTATTAATTAAAAATTGCCTAAGTTTTGCTATAAATAGCAAGCTTTAGGAAGGTTTTAATTACAACTTCAAATACAAGCATAAGTAAATTCTTGAGAGATTAGCCTAAGTTAGAGAAGTGTTTGGAGAAGCTTGTGAGGTCTCTACAATATTTCATCTAGGAGAAATCAAGATTGGATCTTGAAGTGAAGCTTGGAAGCATTGGAAACCAAATTGGATCTTGAAGTCAAGCTTGCACACCTTGGAGGTTCTCCAATAATTTCAACAAGGAGAAGTATATTGGATCTTGCATCAAGCTTACTAGGTAATGTTTGATCTTCTATTAAGCTATGTTTATTTGTGTATTAGATGCATGATCACATAGCTTTATGTTGAATAAGGCTAATCAATTGTGTTAGGATACTTTAGAAGTATAAACACAACATGCTTGTAATTAGGTCAAAGATATTCATGTTGGACATGAAACAATTAATTAGAGTTTGGAACTCTAGATTAAAGTTTAGAGCTATGGCTACCATTCTAGATTCACTTGACCACCTTTAGGTGGACTAGAATTGTTCATGAGACATTTCTAATTGGGATTCTAAAATGGTTTGTGTATTGGATTCAAAATTTACGAAAATGCGTATTTAGAATAAATTTATGTTTTTGGAAAAATATTTGAAATTTTGAAAAACTAGATTTTTATTCTATAACATGTGTTTATGATGGTTTTGAAATTAAAAATTAATTTTGGGTATTTTTGAAGTGTTTAGGGAAGACCGGATGCAATTAGGGTAATAGACCCTAATTGCATCAGCTCGGGTAATAGACCCTAATTGCATCAGCTCTCTGGAATCTAGAGAGCTGTTCAAGTGAAAAGAATCAATGAAAATAAATAATAATAAAAAAAAACAGCTTGTGGCGCTACAGTGTGCGCACTGCGCGCGGGAGTTTTATTTTTGATCGTTTGGGAGTTTTCGGACTCCGATTTAGTCCCGGTTTTTTCCTATACACTCGTAATGGAATATAGTATTTCATTAAATATTTTAATATTACACCATACTTGATATCTATGGGTTATACCCATTTCCGTTGCCTGAGGTACCGATCCGACCCTAGAGGGTCCACAACTACCCCAACAGAATGGTATCAGAGCAAAGGCTTAACCACACAAAACATGTTTTAAATCTATGTCATAGTAATTTTAATTTAATTATGCATAGGACATATTGGATATGTATTTCATGTTTTAAATTAAAACTTTGACCTAATTAAATTAAGGACTTGATTGTCATAAATCTCTCGTGATTAGGTGATTACTTTTAAGTAATAGTATTAATAATGTTGGAGCCTTATTGGATGGTATGTCTTGTCAATACGGAGATGAATGAGTTCTTACTACTTATATCCAATATCGTCATTAGTGTGAGGGTATAAGTGCTCGGAACTTAGGTCGCTCCGGTAAAACATTAGATGTAGCATGATGAGTTGACGTAGTCACCCAATATCATAATTAGTGTGAGGGTGTACATACGAAGCTTATTAGTGCACATTGACAAGTACACACCTAGAACACGTCTTAATCCAATATCGTCATTAGTGTGAGGATAAGAAACGGTCCATGACCAAACTAGGAGTCACATGAAGTGATTGACCTTGAAGGTCTACCTAATGAGTTTACAAAGGCCAATATCGTCATTATTGTGAGGCTGGAGTAAATGTCATGGGATCCACTTCCCGCTATGAAATTTTGATAGTCAAATTTCTATTTTTCCGTTAAGGGAGATTACGAAATTACGTAAAGTAGTGGGAGAGTACTAATAGATTTAAAATTCCATAATCAATTAGTGTTATCACTTTTGAAATGAAAATTGTTCTGCTACTACTCAAAGATGTTGTCTTGTAGATGGCTGCCACTAATCCATTGATGAAACTTTTGGATTCCAATAAGCTAAAAGGAGCCGAGAACTATTTCGAATGGCAAATGAACATGTGCCTTGTCTTGGAGTATGAAAAGTTGACTTATGTCACGATCAATCCACTGCCCGTTGATATCGATCCTGACTCCACTCCAGAAGAGCGAGAAACTTTTGATAGATGGAATGATGATAACCTGAAGGTGAAATCCTACATCTTAGGATCGATGGTTCCAGATTTGCTGAGACAATACATTGAAGTACCGGATGCTTGGAGCATCATGCGAACACTCAATGAGTTGTTCGACGTAAATCAAAAGATGGAACTTTATCAAAGGTCTAAGGAATTGTTCCGTGCTGAACTCAATGAGGGAGGAGCTGTCAGCACTCATGTTTTGAACATGATTGACCAAATTCGATATCTTGAACGACAGGGCATTGTGATTGATGAAAGGCTAGACCGTAATTTGATTCTGTCTTTCTTGTCTGGTTCTTATGTTGGCTTTGTATTGAATTTCCATATGCATTCGATGCAAGCCACATATGAAGAACTTCATAACATGATTTGCACGGCGGAGCAAGATTTGAAGAAAGACAACCCCACATTGTATCTCCATGGTGGAACTGGATTTTCAAAGACTTATGGGAAGTCAAAGAAAATAAAGATGGGGAAGAAGAAGATATCAAAGAAAAACTCTAAGAAGTGCAATGGTGCAAAACCGAAATCAGCTCGTGATCAATGTCTACAATGCAAGAAATCTGGACACTGGAAGAATGACTGTCCAGAGCTTAAAGCAGGACCCTCAGGTACGCTTTGTATTTTTCCAATTATTGACATCTCATTAGCCTTAGATGCAAATAGCGCATGGGTGTTAGACACTGGCAGTCCCACTCATATTTGTAATTCTCTGCAGGAAATGAGGGTTAAAAGAAGGCTGAATGAAGGGGAGATCCAGCTTAGAGTTAGCAATGGCGAGACATTGGATGTCAAAGCCATAAGAACTGTTGTTCTAGATCTCCCAAATGGATGTAAATTAGATTTGCATGACTGTTATTATGTTCCCTCACTTATCAGACAAATAATATCGCTGCCAATATTAGATAAAAAGGGATATAAAATAAACATTAAGGATGAAATTTTATGTTTGTATGATAAAGATAATTTATTGAAATGTGAATGTTCTTTATCAAACAGTCACTATGTTTTGGAAACATGTAGAGATGTCTTTAATATAGAGAAAAATACAAATAGGAAGACTGAACTAAATAATACTGAATTATGACATATGAGATTGGGCCACATAGGTGTTAGACGTCTATCCAAATTGGTAAAGGATGGTTTGATTGAAAATCTTACCTAAGATCCTTATCCGATTTGTGAATCATATATCCAAGGAAAGATGACAAAGGTCCCATTTCAAGGTGTTGGACACCGTGCTGGAGATTTACTGGAGCTAATACACAGTGATGTGTGTAGTCCATTAAATCATGACGCTCATGATGGTTCGACATACTTTGTGACTTTCACAGATGACAAGTCTATATATGGATATGACTATCTGATGAAACATAAGTCGGAAACATTTGAAAAGTTCAAAATATTCCGAAACGAAATAGAAAAACAAACCAATAAATTCATCAAATGCCTTAGATCAGATCGAGGTGGTGAATACATGAGTGAAGAATTCAGAAATTATTTAAGGGAGAATGGAATTCTCGCCCAATATAGCCCACCAGGAACACCTCAACACAATGGAGTGTATGAGCGTAGAGATCGTACTTTATTGGATATGGTGAGATCCATGATGAGCTATACAAATATTCCTTATTACCTTTAGGGTTACGCTTTACAAACTGCTGCCTACATACTTAATAGGGTTTCATCGAAAGTTATTTCTACGACCCCCTATCAGATATGGTTCTGTAGAAATCCAAGTCTTAAACATTTAAAGATTTAGGGTTGTCCTGCATACGTAAGAATTACGCAGCGGGATAAACTAGCACCCAGAGGGTATAAATGTAGGTTCGTTGGATATCCTGATAATTCCATGTGATATCAATTCTACGATTCTGAGCAACGAAATGTATTTGTTGTTCGCTTTGCAACTTTTCTTGAAAAGCAATTTTTGAGAGAAAGTGGGAATTGTAGAGAGATTAAATTTGATGAGTTTGATCCCAACAGTAAAAAACCTGAGATGGAACCAGAGATCCAACTAGGTGAATGATCTACAACACAGGTTCTACGTAAGTCGAATAGAATATCAAGGCCTCCTGAGAGATTATTTTTAACATCTGATGTGAGCCTTGATGTTCTCCTCTTGGAAGAAACAGATCTGACTACGTATAAGAAAGCGATATTGGATATCGATTCGGGAAAATGGCAGGAAGCCATGAAATCCAAAATGGATTCAATGCATGCCAATCAAGTCTGGGACTTAGTTGAACTTCCTGAAGGAGTTAAACCTGTTGGCTGTAGATGGGTTTATAAAAGGAAGCGAGGGCCCGATGGAAAGGTGGAAACCTTTAAGGCCCGACTGGTAGCGAAAGGTTACACTCAACGTCCTGGGATTGACTATGAGGAAACTTTTTCACCAGTAGCCATGCTAAAATCCATTTGGATTCTTTTAGCCATTGCTGCATATCACGACTATGAGATATGGCAGATGGATGTGAAAACCGCTTTCCTAAATGGATTCCTTGAAGATGATATCTATATGGAACAACCAGAGGGTTTCGTATCCAGCGAGACTTCAAACTTGGTTTGTAAGCTCCAAAAGTCTATTTATGGACTTAAACAGGCATCCCGAAGCTGGAATCGTCATTTTGATGAGATAATTAGATTATCTGGATTCATCAAAAACGAGGAAGAACCATGTGTTTATAAGAAAGTTAGTGAGAGCATGATAGTTTTCATAGTCTTTTATGTAGATGACATCCTTATCATAGGAAATGATATAGGGATGATGCAAAGTGTGAAAGCCTACCTTTGCAAGAACTTCTCCATGAAAGATATAGGTGAAGCTTCCTATATACTAGGTATAAGGCTCTACCGAGATAGAGTCAGGAAGCTTATAGGGTTGTCACAATCGACGTACATAGACAAGATGTTAGAAAGGTATAGTTTTACCAACTGCAAGGCAGCAAATGTACCTTTCCGATACGGCATACATATTTCAAAGAAAAAGACACCTCAAACTGAGGAAGAGAGAGTTAGGATGTCTAACTTGCCATATGCTTCTTGTATTAGAAGCATAATGTATGATATGTTATGTACTAGACCTGACATCAGTTCCGGCGTCAGTGTGACCAGTCGATATCAATATGATCCAGGTAATGATCATTGGACAGCCGTGAGTTTATGATATATGGAGAAGATGAGCTACAAGTTAAGGGTTATACAGACTCCAACTTCCAGTGAGATCTAAATGATAGAAAATCTACATCAGGATACATATTTACCCTTAACGGTGGTGCAATTAGTTGGCGTTGTTCAAAGCAAGGCTCAACAGCTGATTCTATCACTGAGGCAGAATTTATAGCGGCTTCAGAAGCTGCTAAAGAAGCTGTTTGGATTAGAAATTTTATCACAGAACTTGGCGTTGTGCCTAGTATTGCGGATTCAATCATGTTATACTGTGATAATAACGGAGCCATCGCGCAAGCTAAGGAGCCGAGGGCGCATTCCAAGTGTAAACACGTGGAAATGAAATACCGTGTAATTAGAGAGATAATTGAATGAAAAGACATAGTGGTCTTGAAGGTTCAAGGACAATACAACATAGCAGACCCGCTTACAAAGGCCTTACCTCCTAAGTTATTCGATAAACATGTGAAGGAGATGGGACTACGGTACCATCCAGATTGGCACTAAGCAAGTGGGAGTTTGATGGAGTTGGTGCTTGGAGTGCCAATCCGATTTGTATATTTTTTTATTTATTAATAAAATAACTATATTTTTCATTCCATACATTATAATGGTATTGTCATTACGCGTATTAAATTCATGTATCGATATGATAAAAATGACATCGACCTTAGAATAGTTTTGACACTAGGTGTAAACTATTCTTAAAGTAAATATTCCTAGTCGTTGGTTTCGGAATACAGTCGAATTCCTATAATCTAGAAGACTAGCACATGTCGTATATTGGAATTGGAGTTCTAATGGTTTAACGCGATATACAATGAGTTTTAGAAACTCGTATAGACATGTGGGTATTCGTTGGAGCGAATACTGAATGACTCATAGGTGATTTCTAATGGTTTAACGCGATGTACAATGAGTTTTAGAAACTCGTATAGACATGTGGGTATTCGTTGGAGCAAATACTGAATGACTCATATGTGATTCCTAATAGTTGGAAGTACACACCACCGTCAATAGGAATCTCCTCGAGTCGAATAGCATATGTAATCCTTTGACTATATGATAGCATTGATTTTGTGTGAGATCCTCCACACTTAGATGCCATGTATGTCAGAAACCTTCCATGATCTGGCCTCTAGATGTTCGTTGGGTGTGGACCGATGCACTCAGTAATCAAGTGCGAAGCAAGATAGGATATGTCGACCCATATGTGTACCATAAGGGGTTTAGGTATCCATGTGAGTTAAGTCACGATTCTTAAAGACTTTGACCAAAGCCAATCACCTAGGGTGGATCGCATCAGTTGTAAAGAATCGTGGACATGTCGACATGAGATGTGCGTATTGGAAACTTGACGGTATATTCTCTGTTTCCTAAGCACAACTTGGATAGCCTACAACGAATGGATTGTTAAACATATGTGATGACCTCGACTTGTATAGTTCAGAAAGTTCGTTCGTGTTCTTCTCGAATTCGGAGGAGGCCGAATTGCGTATATATTAGCTAGGCTTACATGACGAACGTGTCTGAACTTAGAGAGTCCCAATATGAAGTGTACTCGTTGAGCACTTGGGTAGCCAATTATTTTTTGATAAAAGATAATATTCGATATTATAATTATCAACTAAGATAATCAAGTGTTATTGGATAACATTGATGATTTACTTTGACCTAATTGAATTAATTGGATTAATTCAATAATTACACAAGGACTTAATTGTAAAATCATAATTATCTCTACCATTTGAGGATATTATGGTAATTATAAGTATGTAATAATAGGTGGTTTTGGCTTGATTTAATTGGATTAAAAAAAGGTGGCAAACATTTAACTATTCCATTTCCTAATCATTGGCTTGATTTAATTGGATTAAATCTAAGTGGGAGACAATGAAGATTAGTCACACCTAATTATACATATTTGGACAAATTAGATTAAGCCCACTTAAAAGTTGATTACAACTTTTATTAATTAAAAATTACCTAAGGTTTGCTATAAATAGTAAGCTTTGGGAACGTTTTAATTACAAGTTCAAATACAAGCATAAGCAAATTCTTGAGAGATTAGCCTAAGTTAGAGAAGTGTTTAGAGAAGCTTGTGAGGTCTCTACAACATTTCATCTAGGAGAAATCAAGATTGGATCTTGAAGTGAAGCTTGGAAGTATTGGAAACAAGATTGGATCTTGAAGTCAAACTTGCACACACCTTGGAGGTTCTCCAACAATTTCAATAATGAGAAGTAGATTGGATCTTGCATCAAGCTTACTAGGTAATGTTTGATCTTCTCTTAAGATATGTTTATTTGTGTATTAGATACATGATCACATAGCTTTATGTTGAATAAGGCTAATCAATTATGTTAAAATACTTTAGAAGTATAAACACAACATGCTTGTAATTAGGTCAAAGATATTCATGTTGGACATGAAATAATTAATTAGAGTTTGGAACTCTAGATTAAAGTTTACAGCTACGGCTACCATTCTACATTCACTTGACCACCTTTAGGTGGACTAGAATTGTTCATGAGACATTTCTAATTGGGATTCTAAAATGATTTGTGTATTGGATTCAAAACTTACGAAAATACGTATTTAGAATAAATTTATGTTTTTGGAAAAATATTTGATATTTTGAAAAACTAGATTTTTATTCTATAACATGTGTTTATGATGGTTTTGAAATTAAAAATTAATTTTGGGTGTTTTTGAAGTGTTTAGGGAAGACCAGATGCAATTAGGGTAATAGACCCTAATTGCATCAGCTCTCTGGAATCCAGAGAGCTGTACAAGTGAAAAGAAACAATGAAAATAAATAAATAAAAAAACAGCTTGTGGCGCTACAGTGCACGCACTGTAGCATGTAATGTTCACACGCGCAGTGCGCCCGCGCGTACGCGCGGGATTTTTATTTTTGATTGTTTGGGAGTTTCCGGACTCCGATTCAGTCCCGGTTTTTTCATATACACTCATAATGGAATGTAGTATTTCATTAAATATTTTAAAATTACATCCATACTTGATATCCATGGGTTAGACCATTTTCGCTGCCCGGGGTACCGATCCGACCCTAGAGGTTCCACAACTACCCCAACACTGAGAACGTGGCTCCAACTTTGTAGTCTTATTCTTCAGCACATGTGCTGGACACCCCCAAATGCGGAAACGTCATAAACTAGTTTTACGACCATTCCACAACTCTAAGGGAGTCTTAGTAACATACTTAGATGAAACTACATTAAGGATATACATTGCAGTTTGCGGTGCATATTTCCCATAACGAACTAGGTAATGAGCTATAACTAAACACATATCTCATCATATCTAGTAGGGTCTGATTTCTCCTCTCTGCAACACCATTTTACTATGGTGTTCCAGGTACTATGAGCTGGGATACTATCTCATGCTCAACTAAGAATTCCTTGAAATCTTTGTCAAGGTATTCTCCTCCACGATCTGATCGTAGAGTTTTGATTATTTTACCTAACTGGTTCTCAACCTCAGCACGATACTCTTTGAACTTTTCAAAAGTATCTGACTTGTGCTGCATTAGGTAAACATACTCGTATCTAGAATAATCGTCAATGAATGTGATGAAGTATTCATAACCACCTCGGGCTCTTACATTCATCAGTCCGCAAACGTCCGAATGTATTAGCTCAAGTGGTTGACTGGCTCTTATACCTTTTCCAGTAAAAGGTCTCTTGGTCATTTTTCATTCTAAATATGATTTGCAGACTGGTAAAGTTCCGAGCTTTAACTGGTTTAAAGTTTCGTTCTTTATCAATCTGTCTATTTGGTCAAGGTTGATATGACCAAGTCTAAGATGCAATAGATATGTGTCATCGTGAGAAATCTTTGACCGTTTAGTTTTAGGTTTCTCAACCTTAGACATTTCAGCGTTGAACAGTGACCTATGTGTTAACGGTCTTAACACATACAAGTTATTTTTTGAGTTTCATGTGCATATGATTAATCCATTTCTACCAATAATAAATAAATTGCTATTAAAAGAAATTGAATAACCATGATCCAAAAGTTTAGAAACAGAAATCAAATTCCTGTGAAAACCAGGAATGAATAACACATTGTTCAAATTTAAATAACTGTTATTTATAAAATTTAAACTAGAAACTCTCACTGCTCTTGCTGAAACGGCATCCCCTGTCCCGACCCTCATGGTGTAGTCACCTTCAACAAGGTCCCTCCATGAGTCAAGTAGCTGCAAAGAAGAATAAACAAGGTTAGTGGCTCCAGAGTCAACAATCCAGGTGGATTCATCATCCTCCACTAATAGAGATTTGATAACGAGTAAATCATATTTACCTGTTTCCTTTTTCTCCTACAGCTCAGCAAGGTATTTAATACAATTCCTTTTCCAATGCTCATTCTTGTTTCAGTGAAAATATTTTCCCTTGGGCTTGGCATCCTTGGAGACTTTCTTGTTCTTATTCTTCATGGGCTTTGCCTAAGCCTTCCCAGTGCTATTCTTCTTCATCTTTGCAGATTTAGAAGACTCGGTAACATTTGCCTCAATACCGGACTTACGAGGATCCACAAGCATGAACTCATAATGGGTGAGCTCATTAAGCAGTTGGGTCAAAGTAAAAGTCAACTTGTTCATAACATAATTGCTTTTAAACTGCAGGAAACTCTTCGGAAGAGTTTCCATAATCATGGTCACCTGGCTACGCTCGTCAATATGAGCTCCATGGGTTTCAGCAGTGTTGAGATAGGTCATCATCCTTAAGACGTGCTCTCAGACTGATCTCTCATCCTTCATCCTAGCAGTCATTGCTGAGACCATGACCTCATGATGTTGACGCTCTGAAGGCTGCCCAAACATGCCCCGCAATGACTCAATCATCTGAGATGTTGAAGCCATAGGTTCATGCTTTGCAGCAAGAACCTCAAACATCCCTGCTAGCAAGTAGCAGCAGGCTTTCTCATTAGCTACGACCCATTTCTAGTAGGTATCACAGACAACTTGGCCAGCATTTCTGGCCGGCTCGGGAGGACTCTCCTCCGTCAGGACAAACTTTAGGTCTTCGCAGACCAGGATAGCGTTCATGTTACTTTTCCACTTAACATAATTTTCTCTCGTTAATTTATCGTTTGAGAGTATGGAAATAATTGGAGAAACCATGGCTGAAAAATAAAATAAACATGCATTTAACATTCATTCATCGCATATTAAAGTCATCAAATAATTTTGGCATAAAATTAAACATGATGCATGAATACATGAATAACGAATTAGAAACCTAAGAGAATTACTATGCCACGAAAATCTATCATCCCACAAGTAAGTGCCGCCGTAGGGTAGGTCAAGTACTTGCATGATAGATCGGGACAATCTCAGTCGATTAACATATGCGAGAATAACTCTTATTCCTATATTAAACAACTACTGTTTCATTCGATCAAGGAAATTTTATTAACAGATAATTATTCCTTTGTGAGTGTGACCCGCCGTTTCGGGATTCTTGGACTTAACGAGTGAAGTACCGCCGTAGGGTAGGTCAGTTCACAAGATACATCTAGAATCTATCCTCTCGGAATCTAAACATGATATTGACCCAAAATGGACACCATCCATAGGAGGACGAAAGCAAAGCCGTCTCGAGGCGCCTTTTGAATCTCACATTTTCGGACTAACAACGGAGATCGCGGGATATACTGTCGTATATCCCTCTCCCTCTCACTATTTAAAAATTAAGGTTTCTATTTATAAAATATCTAATATTTTAATTTAACTAGTGTGAATAAATTTATGGCGACTAAATCATAACTTTTATTTACACTAGTTCACCATTACTGACCTAACCAATTTTAACTCTTAAAATTTATATCACTAATTATCCATTAGTCTCTACTAATTGTATTACTCAATTAAACTAATTTAATTAGAGTGATATTAGTGACCTATTATATTTTAACTCTTAAAATATTAGAACACTAATAGGTTTAAAATTTTAGAATCCTAAAATGGTGTAGATTTATATTAAACTATTTAATTAATCTTAGTGCGTTATAAAATCCAATGGTACGTGGAATTGTATCCCGAGTGCAGACCATATTACCGTCTATTCGGATTCGGTTATGGAATTTATGTTCGGGTTTCCATCCTATATATCAATGAAATTTATTTTGCACTTATTAAGCTCAATATATTAGAATTCAAATTTTAAACCATAAAACTAATTAATCAAATTAATTATTTTTCCATGCATATCATAATCTAATTTAAACATTTTAAATCACATAAAATTACATTTCATATTTATAATGACTATGCATCTAATGCATGTTATGGCATGTAAAATGCAAGAGTAGGCACCCTAAGCTATATGACATGTTATTCAAACAATTCGAATTAAACAAACATATAACATAAAAATATTTTGCATTGACCGAGCTCTTATTTTTCCTATACTAATCTAATTAGTACAAAAATACCCAAGGCATCCCTTGGTCTTCAAATCACGCTCCAAGGTGGTGTTGGCTCCTTTTGCGACTTCGGTGCTCCAAATTACAACAATTGAAATTTTAAATTGGAAAATAAAAATTACAATAATTGTAAACAATGGTCTTATGGCCTTACATCCCAAAATCAAAACCAACTAAAAAATAAGAGCCGGAAAAAATTATGACCAATGCAAAATTCATTCATCACATGAAAAAAAAATAATCATTCATCATATTAATATAATATTGTGCCTACTCATCTAAACATACATATCAATATTTATAACTCATATAAACATATTAAAAACATTAACTTTAAATGAATAGAGAATGGTTAAGAAAACTTTTTAACCTTGCTCTCGATGCCAATTGTAGGAAACGCTTTCCTTGCGCAGCGGAAACGGTTTAGGCACATGGATCAGACTTGAAAAAAATTTATGCCCTTCTCCTTTAATTACCGAATGGAACCAGCAAGGCCACTGAAGTTTTGCTACTGTTTAAGTAAAATTTCAGCCCCGAAACAGCCCTCGAACAGCCCTCGAAGAGTAGCACAAAACCGGACTGTTTTAGCACCCAAAATGCGCCCAGCACACTCCCGAACAGCCCCTGAAATTGCGTGGACAGTGGTTGTGTATTGGTTCTGATTTTTCACTTGAAAACAGTCCCAACACAGCCCCAAAACGCCACTATATGTTCCCCAAAAATATGGATTAAAACGAAACCAAACTGGATTCTGTTTCACCAAGAAAAGGGGCGGCAGTGAGCAATATGTAGCCTCACTGCCGTGAACAAGAAAATAAGATGAAGATGAAGAAAAGTTCGACACCATAAAGTCTTCCGAACTATGTCTCGTTACCAACGGAAACTTGTGTGGGCAAAAATCACAAAATAATCCCTAAACTATTTAGTGATAAAGTCACACAACAACCTTTGTTTTAGATTTTTATTTTTGTTGTGTTCTTCTTTTTCTTTCTCAACAATTGAGAGGATTTGGAAGAAGATCAAAAGGTGGCTAGGGTTAGAATGAAAGGCTTAAGCAAAAAAGAAAAAAATATTTTCCTTTTTATACTTAGGGTTTAATTTTTACAAAATAAAACAAATCCTTCCCCTTTTTACCCTTGTAAAAATCAGCCAAGCACATATGTAAATAAAAAATTTTGTAACATCAATATTTACTTTCCTTAATAGAAAATATGTTACAAAATAAAAGGTTAAATGCCTATTTAAAAATTTGAACTTCTAAATTAAATCCAAAGGTTTCCAAAAATCAAATTTAGAAAATACTATCTTAACCTTTTTCATTTAATTATATCTAATATAATTAAATCACATGTGTTTAAATATCATATATTTAATAAAACCATATATTAACTTTTAATATAATGTTTCAAGTGTGACATAAAAATATTATTAATCATATTAATAATATTTATACATTTGTGAGTATATAATTGAACTATCCAATTATACTAAATCTGTTATAGTAAATCGAGCTAGCACGGGGACCAAATGGACCTACGGTTCCGAGCTCCAATAATCTCGAAATATTAATTAAGCTCTTAATTAAATTTTCTGAATTATTAACTCCGGGATATTCCACTAAAAACCTGAAGTTGCACTATCGTTGCCGCAAATGATATATTAAGCTGAACCAAGTCGATGTCCATCGATATAGTCATTACATACGAATTGACCCTTCACGAGTATCTCGTAATTAGAGCCGGGTCATAATGTCCGTTATACCCCTTTAATTATTTTTACTTTAAGTACCATTGATTCTCTAATGAACGCTTTATTCATAATCATTATGAATTTTAATCTTTCTATTCGTAATAGAAAGACTTGAGCGCTCAAACCGTTCAAGTACCGAATAACCCTTAAGAAAGATACTCATCTAATTCTCGTAAGAATGAGTGAACTCCATATCTATGTAAAATGTTCCCAGCTACACAACAGACCATGCCCCCAAAGTACGTAGCTATTGGTCGAGACTGCTACACCAACCTCACCTTTGTAAATCAAAAGACATAGCCTGCCATGCAGGAGTTTGTAATACACTCAGGATTAAGATCAATCCATATATGACCATCTAGTAGATCGAAATGACTTTATTTGTTTAACGGATATTAAAAGAATATCATTTCCATCTGGGTCCAGTCATATATGATCACATCATACAATGTGCCTTCATTCTCATGTCTCTACATGGACGATCCGGATCAAGGTCGCCATACAATTATAGAATGGACTGCAACTATAGATAAATCACAAACAAAGTACCCGCTTTGTTTGCTCTCTATGGACTATTCAAGATTACTAACTTCAGACTTAAATCCTCTTGTGTATGACACTCATACACTAACTCTGAAGGTACATAAGTAATCTAGGGTATTCAAGATAATTTATAATATGCGAATATTAAACAAACACTTTGATAAATGAATAATGCATCATTTTATTTCAAAACATATAAAGCCATTTACATTACACGTAGTTTTAGGGCATACGTCCCAACAAGATGTTCATGGTCAAATTGAACACAATCGTAGAACGAGAAATGGTTGAAATGAAGCCGTGTGTTGGCTATTGTCTTGGTTTACACCAACGGTGGAACAATTCAAGACTATGGGTCACTGGTTTGCCAAGTAAATCCGATTTTAGTTCACTAGGAAAGGTTCAAAGCGAAAACTACCTATTCGATACATTTTTATTTCAAGGAAACTCTCTTGAGTGTCTGCATTAATATTTAGAGAATTGTGGGGGATTGTATGAAATTCTTTTAATAGATATATAAATGTATGAGAGACATGTCCATTAACAAGTGTCTTATGGGAAAGACACAAAGATGAATAGACATATCTTCTAAATTGAAGGTATGTATCTCTAGGCTTTAAAGGATATTTGGAAGGGGTATAATTTTTAGGAGAGTTACACCCTAAACCAAAGGGTGCCTACAAAGGCACTCATCCATGTCTATATAAAGGGGTCTTTAGGTTTATTTTAAAACATTCAATTTTGTGGTCAAATATAGACATATTAGAGAGTATAAAATAAAGAGAGAGTTTCCACCATTTTCAAGTTAAAGTTCTTGAAGAAAGGAGTGCCCCTTCCACAAGAAACTACCAAGTAATCCTGAGAGAATGTTAGCCATAAGAAATCCGTAGAGCACTGAGGCATGATTAATAAGTTCTTAAGTACAGAGGCAACTCGACTTGGTTCTAATTCATCATCTTCTTCAATATTTTATAGGTTTTTCTAAATTTTTGAATTTGTATTAATTCTAGGATTTCATATTAGTTTGCTTGAATTTATACATGATAAAAGTGAATTACAACACATTCGCCTAACACCGTCAACCCTGATCTCTCCAGATGAACAGAAACCTTATCACATTCCTCCACTCCACAATGGAAAAGGTTGCATGCATGCAGAAATATACAGGTACAAAGTAAGATCACAGTTTCTATCATCGAATCACCACATGGAGCTCACAAGTTTTCACGCCAAAGCCTTAGCATATTCTACCCTCTTTGTTGCTTATTTAATATTTTGTCTCAGAAAATCTTATTCAGTCATTTAAAAATGCTACTCATCAAAATATTACAGAGAATTTAATGAAATTTGTATTTCCGCCCTGATTTTAACATTTAGCAACATGTAGACATAACAATGACTAAAAGAAGAAACCCAATTGGCCAATTGTATTTCTCCTTCAAGAAATAAGATCTTGACAGAAATCACATAGCAGCCACAACCTTGATAGAATGAGATTAGGTATCTGCAGCATCCAAAAACATGACAAGCCTCCAGACAATCTTGACATCCAATATTTGTTAATTTGTTGAATTTTAGGATCAAAGGAAGACTATAAAAATTAATAACTAGAACTCTGATACTTAACATTTGAATTAATCAACATAAGATAGTGCATTGTTGACTTCTAATGAGGTAAAAATAAAATTTTTACAATTGCCGAAAATTTGGAGAACTTTTTTTAACCGGGATGTAATCTTGTGTCCTTCCACACGACATATAGACATACTGCTAACATTTTTCATATATGTGTATAAATTTTGACATGAACCGACCCTAGAAAATTGAGTTGATTGACCTTACCTGAGATTAGGAATATTTATGAATTTAACTTTATAACTTTAGTTTCTTAACAATTACCACATATATTTATTTATTATTTTAAAATTTTGATCCCTAAATATTTAATCTTTATTTAATAGGGCCATGTCTCCAACACATGCGCCTCGACCTATTGACCTAATCCGCGACAAAGCTCCTCCTCATTTTTTCAGATTGCGAGTTAATTTTTATTCTCGATTAGACCATACCAATTAAAAAAATAACCAACATGTCCGGCAAATGAACACCCTTAAAATCGGGGTAGGGTGCGACATAGCCCTCTCCTCATATTCATTATCAATTACAATATAACCTCTATTTAGTAATATTTTATATAGGAATAATCTCAATATAGTAATAAAAAAATTTGGTCCCTACTTGGGTCAGTTATAAATAGGAATTAACTTTATATTGTAATAAGTTTTAATTTTGTTTGTCCATTCTTAAAAAACTTACCTCCATATATTAATAATTATTTGCATATTACAAAAAATATATGATATGTTCCATTGAAGATTTAAGATGAAATAACATATTTATTTAAAGTTATTTGGTACAATAATTTAGTTTTTAGAGTTGATATAATATCTTTAAACTTACGAGTTTGTAATAACTCATTAGCATGGACATAGAGGTGGCCACGGTTCGGTTCCGGTTTCGAATCGTAAGGTTTTGGGTTCCACAAGTGTGGAACCGAAACCGAACCGGATAAGAACATTGTTGGATTCTCTAAGGTCCCAAGATCAATAAACAAGCATGAAACAAGTGCGAATACAAATCAACGAAGTTGCGGAATACTCACATCGATCGGTTGAGCGACGCGGAGACGAACAAAAACTGATTTTCTGCTCCATGGACTGCTCGGCAGTGACTGTCACAGCTCACTGTTTTGGCGTCCATTGATGCCCCTTGAACAATCTCCAAGCTTCGTCAAAAGATTCCCGGCTCATGGGTGGACTTCCCTATCACCTTCGCATGTCTCTCGGAGTGCTAGCTCTCTTGATTTTTGCCACAGAAACCAAACACTTCTTCTCTCCTCAAGTCACGGTTCCCTTTTTTTTTTTTTCCTTTTTTGAAAATAAAAAAATTGAGATTTAAACATTAATTGGGGATTATGATTCGTCTTAGAACCCTACGGTTCCAACCGGAACCGTATGGTTCTGGTTGGAACCGTTCAGTTCCAGCGGTTCCAACCGGTTCGGTCAGGGTAAGAACCCTAACCGAACCGATCAGGTTCCAGTTCGGTTCCGGAACCGGAACCGGAATCGTCCGGTTCCAACCGGTTCGGTTCCGATTCCGAACCGGAACCTTGGCCGGGCCTACATGGACACATTATTTTTAAAGTCAAAATATTTCTAACTTCTTAAGCATGTTTAGAGCATCATGTCATGAAACTTTTTATATTTCCATAATATCATCATCATGATTATCTCCTTCATTTTATTATCTAATTTCAGTAATGATTTCTTCTTCAGTTAAAGCATGCATGACTTATTGCTTATTTGGATGATCGAATAAGACATTAATATACATTCGATTAGTGTAGTGAAGTTGTTGAATCTGTTCACTTAAGTCTGTAGAGACTCTTTGATTCTCCTAATTATCCACTTCATTTGTAACTTGCAATTCATCAATATTGGCGGTCCTAATTTTGCAGTGATTAAACAATTTGGCAATTGTCTGTGGTAACTACATTTATAATTCCATCACAGACACTCGTCTTTTCTGGTTCCAAGACACGGTCTGCATTTACACAACTCATCACGAATGTTTTTGGTAAATTGAGTTCGTGTGTTAACTTTAGGTGACATATTTGATTTTCTAGAGGAAGAATAAAAGATAACACTAGTAGTTCATTTCCATAATTCACTCCGAGAATCTGTGGAGTTTCAGTTCTTGTGTGTTTTTTTTTTCAAACTTTCTTGTAATTTCTTTTTATTTTAATAATAAAATTATGTACGTTCTTATTCAAATCATTAGTAGCTAATTTAATCCTACTAGGGTAAAATGTGAAGCTCTTAATATAAAAATATAGATTAATCTTATTTATATTATAATATATAAATTGTAATCTAATGGTTAATATTCAATTTAAATTTGGATTAATTACTGACAAATTTTGTTACTGCCTATATAGCTGGTTATATTTATTTGGCATAATTTAGTACCTAACTGGACTTGTTATAGACAAATGTTATTAAGGGTGGCAGAAAAGCTCGGGCCCTGAACGGCCCGCCCGGGGTAAAAAAACCCGGGCCCGACCCTATACTCAAAAGCCCGGCCCGGGCTTAAACCAAAAAAAAAAAAAAAAACATATATATATATTTTTTAATATGTTTGTAGCATTTTTATTTGTTTGTAGTATTTAAATTGTTAATTTATCGATGAAACTTTTGATTTATTTGTGAATTGTCTTTGCATATAGTGTGAATGTATTTTGTATTTGTATGTTTTTTTTTTTTTTATTATTATTTAAAAAAAAAAAAAAAGAGGCGGATAAAGCCCGGGCCGGGCTTTTCCCGGGCCCGGGCTTGGGCCGGGCTTATCAAAGCCCAGGCCCGGCCCATTGCCACCCTTAAATGTTATCACCGCCTTTATGACTGATTTTATATGTTTTGTCCTAATTAATTCCTGAAATATATTAACTGGGTAATAATGATAATTTATATATTATAAAAAGTAAAATTTCTAAATTTGAAAAAGTGGATCTTCTAGCCCTAGAATTTTATTTTACTATTGCAGTCCAATTTAAAAATTACCCATCACTTCAATCAAGTCTTTTTTTATTTTTACTCGAATTATTATTTTATCTTATTAAATCTATTCCTTGTGGATCGATCCCGGACTTACCAAGTTATTTTATTACTTCAACACTCTTATACTTGGGGAGTAAAGAACCACTTTGTTAGTGTGTCAAGTTTATGACGCCGTTGTCGGGAAATATAATTTAGTAGATAAAATAATAATTTAACATCCTTGTATTTTTTCTTTTTATTTATTTATTTATTTTATTATTATTATTTGCATCTCATTTTTTATTTTTTAATCACTACATTTGTATTTTTTTATTTTGTCATTTATTTAAACTTTTTTTTATTCCTTTCACTTGTTTATTATTTTTTTTTGTAAGTATTGCATTTGCATATATAAATTTTAACAAATAGTCTACATTTAGGATTGCATGAGACATTGGTCTCGGTCATCCAATGGTAGATAAAATAGAAAGTTTTCATCACCTTTCAATGTCAGTTAAAATGACCGAGAATCGAAATGAAAATCCACCTGTCCGAGATGAAAATCCAGTTGATCTAGTAGAACGTGAGTCTCAACATGGTGATCTTAATCATCCTAGGACAAGAATTCATGAATCTCACTAGGACATGATCACCATCTTGCAATACTTTTCCCCCAGATACATCACGTTTCAATTTTAAACCGAGAATCATCTAACTTTTACCCACATTCCACGGTTTAGAATCAGAAAATCCTTATCAGCACTTAAGGGAATTCGAAGAGGTATGTAACACTTGCAAAGACCAAAATTACAGCATTAATATAATTCGACTTAAGTTTTTTCCCTTTTCTTTAAAGGATAAAGCTAAAATTTGGCTGCAAAACCTTAAGTCAGTATCCATCAGAATATGAGATGATTTGCAAGAGCAATTTCTAAAAAAAATTCTTTCCTCCTCTCAGGATAAACTTCTTTAAGAGGAGAATCACAACTTTCAAACAACAGTCGGGGGAAACACTTTACTAATATTGGGAGAGATTTAAATAGATGTTGAATGTTTTTCCACATCACGAGTTTGAAACATAGAGGCTATTTTCCTACTTCTACGAGAGTTTAACACCCCCAAAGTAGCCAAGTGTTGGGGTTTTGGGCGATATATTCGGCTAACGCAGCGGAATGCGGGAAAATCAAATTTTTCGATTTCTTTAATTTTTCTTAGGTATTTATTTTAATTACTCAATACTCAAAAATAGAATTTTCAACCTAAAAAATCAGAATTTCTACTAATTGTCGTGAGACCCCTCAAGGTTTGTATTTTAATCATTTTAGTCCTAATTTGTCAAATACAAATTTAGGTGATTCCAAATCACTACCAAAATAATTTAGACATGTCATACACATCAAAAATACATACAGCAACCGAAAGTTCAAATTTTCTTCAAATTGCTGAATCGCCCCTAAACTTTACATTTTGTTCATTTTGGTCCAACCTTGTCAAAACAAGCTTAGATGATTTCCAATCAACCCAAAATGATTTGTAAATCTCATATACATCAAAATACAACTCATAGCCGAAAATCACAACTTTCTTGTAATTGCCGAAAATACCCAAAACTTTATATTTTGATCATTTTGGTCCAATCTTGTCAAATACAGGCTTAGATGATTCCCAATCAACACAAAAATGATTTTTACATCTCATATACATTAAAATACAACATATATATGAAAATCCTCAATTTTGGTTTAGGTTATAAACCCTAATTTTTTCAGTTAATAAAATTAACCAAATTTAACACAATCTAACACTTTAATCTAATCTCCACAACATCAAACAAGTCTCACCACTTTGAAACAACTCAATAACAATTCCAGATCATCATTGAATGGCCTAACAACTCTAGAATGACAACCAAGTCATCTAATGACCAAAAGTGTGCTTATTAACCATTAATAAACAAACTTTGTTTACATACATGCATATATCCTTTCATCAGGCTTCCAAGTTTCTCAACACAAAATAAGAGAGAAGAAAAACATATACTTATATCATATGTAGTAGCCTAAAGCAATAGAAACAATTTTCTACAAAAGGAAAGGATGAAAATACCTTGATTTCCAAGCTTTTCTTCAAGTTTCAAGCTTAAAGACTTGTGTTTTTCTCTCAACTTCCTCTCTTGTATTTCTTTGAGGTTTAAACTTATGAAAGAATAAAATGAAATAAAATTTTTATACCTCCCTCACCTTGGCTAAAACCCTAGGGGGTAAAAATGACAAATTGCTTCAAATTTATATTAATAAATTAAGGCTTAGGTTACTTATTCAACTTGTACACTACAACTTTAAATGTTTTCCTACAAGTGCACCAATCAAATTAATCCACTTCCTAACCAAAATCATAACACATATATTTGTATTTAATTATTTTAATTACTTAACAATTAAATAATTAAATAATTACTCAAATACAAATATCTAGATATATGTATTTTATTTACACTAAATATTCAAAAATACATAAATTATGATTTATGTCAAATACTTTATTCGACAATTATTAAATGTGTATTTAATAAAATAATGTATTAAATCCAAATACACATTAATTAGGAAGTGACCGAAAAAAGCCTTAAGCATGGATCTTTCTGTTTAACTATTAAACGATTTATAAATAATCAATATTATTTATAAATGTTACCTCAGTGCTCTACAAGTATGTTTCATTAGTGAGACTCTCTAGATCTAGGCATATCCATCACGAAATCTAATTTTGAGTCCATAATCTACCCACCCGTAAATTATGACGACCGTAGATAAACTCGCCGAACCATACAGGTCAAGGTCATCGCATACGTATAATCCATTCGTCACAAGTATCGGGATTATCCCAGAGATATAGATAAAAACATCAAATCTCTATAGGTATAATCTTGTCGACGTATCTATTAGAAATCTCTTAAATAACACTTAGAACTTACTTCTACAGTGTACCACGGGCCCATAGATTTAACAGATTGCTAATCTCATAATGGATACATATGCTTTGTACACAGAACTGACAGATCATATCTTGATACACAAAGGATATCCTGAGGATCAGTCCACACCCAAGTCCCAACGAATAGGCGGAGGTCTGATCTAAATAGATCGGTGACGTGACTGCCATCAAAGTGTAGATGATACCTCATACATCCACAGTGGTATCTCAAGTCAAAGGATCAATATGTTACTCAACCCGAGAAGATTCCTATTGATGTTGGTGTACCATCTATTAGGAAATCTTCGGTGAGTCGTTCAGTGTTTATCAAATAAATACATACACGTCTATACGAGTCTCCCGAGACTCATGGTTCGTTGGGATAAACCATCAGACCAAATTTTGATATACGATGTTTACTGGTCTCAGCGGATTTTACTAACCGACTCGTGTTAGTAGATCTTGACCAGGAACTTTATTTGAGAATATACAACTTATAGTGATATTTTCCAATGTCAATTATAAACTACATTGTAACTGCGCACTACGTTGTAAATCATGGGTTCTTTGTCTAATATATACATATCACTAAATCATATTTAGTTCCAATCTAATCGTAATTAGATCAAATACGTATATAAAAGACAATAGGTGCTTCATAAATAAGTAATATTATGGAAAAAAGAAATTATTCTTGAACCTCATG
The DNA here is from genome assembly GCA_019454045.1 of Zanthoxylum bungeanum. Lineage (NCBI taxonomy): Eukaryota > Viridiplantae > Streptophyta > Magnoliopsida > Sapindales > Rutaceae > Zanthoxylum > Zanthoxylum bungeanum. The sequence continues at coordinate 4,628 of SKCR01036796.1, read as the reverse complement.
AAGTTGAAAATAAATCAGATTCAGAGGGTAAAGAAATGGTTGATGAACCATTACTTATCGTTGATGATAATAATTTTTCTCATGCACCTTTATTTCCTCAAGCATTAAAAATAAAGAAATTGAACAATTCCCCAGAGATATATGAAATATTCAAACAAGCAAAGATCAATATTCTTTTGTTAGATGTCATCCAACAGATACCATCTTATGCCAAATTTCTGAAAGACTTGTGTACCGTTTAAAAAAAACATCACTTAAGAAATAAATTTTTTTCTAGCTGAACAGATAAGTTTCATTCTCTCAACCAATAATGCATTAAAATACAAAGATCCTGGTTGTCCAACTATTTCATGTATTATTGGAAATCAAAAAATTGAACATGTTTTGCTTGATCTTGGAGCCATTGTAAATTTGCTTCCATTTTTGGTTTACGAATAACTTAATATTGGCGAGTTAAGACCAACCTCGACTATTCTTTTACTTGCTGATAATCAGTTAAGGTACCGAAAGGAATTGTAAAAGAAGTGTTATTACAAGTCGATAAATTCATAAATCTTGTGGATTTTATTGTCTTGGAAACACAACTTGTGGCAAACAGCTATAAGCCAATTCTTGTAATATTTGGTCGTCCTTTTTTAGTAACAGCTAATGCTTTAATTAATTGCAGGAATGGAATCATGAATTTATCCTTTGGCAATATGACGTTGGAGCGTAATGTTTTTAACATATGCAAACAACCATATGATGAAGACAGTGAAACCGAGAGCATGGAACTAATTGAACCAATTTTAGAGAAACATATTCAGGGGAGTTTATCAGACCCTATGGAAATTTATACAGCTAATTTTCTTGAATCAAGTATGCAATTAGATTCGGTTATTCCTAATGATTTTTTACTTGATTCTACACAGGTACTGGAAGAAGACGGAGAGAATCAAAATTTTGAGGAACTATGAACACTTGAAGAAGAAAAACACGATGAAGCACCCAAATTAGAATTAAAGACTTTGCCAGATAGATTGAAGTATGTATTTCTTGGAGCTAAATAAACTTACCATGTGGTAATTTCTTCTTCCCTCACAAGCAATCAAGAAGGTAAGTTGTTAAATGTGTTGAGAAAACATAAACTGACAATTGGATGGACTTTAAAAAATATAAAAGACATTAATCCTTTGATCTGCACACACAAAATACATTTAGAAGATAATGTTAGGACATATCGTCAACCTGAAAGAAGATTAAACTCTCACATGAAAGAAGTGGTAAAAACATAAGTCCTTAAATTTCTTGATGTAGGCATTATCTACCCTATCTTCGATAGTAAGTGGGTAAGTCTAACATAAGTTGTGCCTAAGAAGTCTGGAATAATTGTCGTCTCATCTAGTTGACGTATGTGCATTGATTATAGAAAACTAAATGATGCCATTAGAAAATATCATTTTCCTTTACCATTTCTTGACCAAATTTTAGAAAGAGTAGCATGACATCTCTACTATTGCTTTCTTGATGGTTACTCAGGTTATTATCAAATTCTCATTGCTTTAGAAAACCAGGAAAATACCATATTCACATATCCCTTTGGAACATTTGTATTTAGGAAAATGCCTTTTGGACTTTGTAATACACCAGTAACATTCCAATAATACATGTTAAGAATATTTAGTGACATGGTTGAACATTGTTTAGAGGTCTTTATGGATGATATAACTATTTTTGGGAACTCATTTGATAATTGCTTGAATAATTTGAAAATATGTGGAAAAAAAGACTTGTATTAAACTGGAAAAAATAACATTTCATGACTAATTCAAGAATTGTTTTGGGTCATATTGTGTCATCTAAAGGTATTGAGGTTGACAAGGAAAAAATAGAGGTAATCTCTAAATTATCACTACCAAAAATAGTAGGGAAATCCGTTATTTCTTAGGACATGCAGGATTTTATAGGAGGTTCATTAAAAAAAATAGTATTATATCCAGACCATTGTGTAACTACCTAATAAAAGATGCAATATTTGAATGGCCAGAAGAATGTCAATAATCATTTGAAAGGATTATCAGTCTTTTAACTTCTGCTTCTAGCATGTAATCCTATGATTGGTATTTGCCTTTTGAGCTGATGTGTGATGCTAGTGATTATGCAGTTGGCGTAGTATTAGGACAGAGAAATGAATGTAAGCCGTATGTAATTTATTACGCAAGTAGAACTTTAAACATTGCATAAATGAATTACACTACCACGGAAAAAAGAACTACATGTTGTAATATTTGCATAGGATAAATTTCGATCATATTTAATTGGTTCTTTAACCGTTGTTTATTCTGACCATGCTACTATTAGATATTTGATGTCTAAACATGATGCAAAGTCAAGATTACTACGGCGGATTGCTTCAAGAATTCAATCTCACAATCAAGGAAAAGAAATGAGCAGAGAATGTAGTTACATATCATTTATCGAGACTCACAAATGAGTCATCAATTGACACAAATCCTATCAATGACACTTTTCCTGATGATTTTTTATTTTATGTAAATATAATGCCTTGGTATATGCTAATATTGTCAATTTTCTTGCAACAAGAAAAATACCTCCAGACTGGAGCCATCAAGACAATAAGAAATTTTTGACCGAAGTCAAAAGATTCTACTGGAATGATCCATATATGTTCAAGTATTTCCCTAATCAAATTTTTCGACGATGCATACCGGACAATGAGATAAGTAGTGTTATTCAGTTTTATCATTCAGAAGCATGCAGAGGTCACTTCTCGTCTAAAAAAAACCGCTGTAAAATTCTTACAATGTGAATTTTATTGGTCCACCTTATTTAAAGATACACATGCTTTCTGCAAAACTGATGAAAATTATCAAAAGTTGGGATCTATTTCTAAAAGAAACATGATGCTTTTAAATCTCATTCTTGTCATCGAAATCTTTGATTGTTGGGGAGTATATTCCATGGGTCCATTACCACCGTCATTTGGATTTTTGAATATTTTAGTTGCAGTTGATTATGTCTCAAAATGGGTTGAGTCGATTCCTTGTCAAAACAATGATAAAAAAACTGTGATTAAATTTTTTAAAGAAAATATTTTAGGTCGATTTAGAATCCATCGGGCCATTATAAGTGATGGAGGTAAACACTTTTGTAACAAGTCATTTGAGTCTTTAATGAAAAAGTATGGAATTACACATAAGGTTTCCTTCTTTTATCACCCTCAGACAAATGGTCAAGTTGAATTAGCAAATAGGAAAATCAAATAAATTTTGGAAAAAACGGTTAACCCAAATCGCAAAGCTTAGTCTCTTCGACTGACTGATGCACTTTAAGCATATCGAACAGCTTTTAAAACGTCTTTGGGAATGTCTATCGTCTAGTTTATGGAAAAAATTGTCATTTGTGTAACATCCTCAATCCGGGAGATGCTACCGGTAGGGAATATGTTGTACTATCCCCATGAACCTCTGACTTTCCAACAATATTAAATTCATTTCATGTATAAACTTATGCATGAGACCGATGCTCAACTCATCATCATGAATGTATAATGTTTTTCAAACTAAATACTTAAATTCACTATACATCATAACTTTAGTGATGAATACTTATAACTCTTGTACATGCATATTATTTACTAAACAAACTATATGCTACATGACATTCTATGACACTATCTGAACTAAACTCTTACTCGACCTGGTGGACCATACCTTCTGGTGATTGCTATCAGTATCCATCCTCTCGAGCTCGTCTTCCGGGAATACCTGCAAAACAGAGAGACTGTGAGTGGGGGGTTAGACCGTTTGAACTATCTAAGTGAGTGGACAGTTTTAAAATGAAAACTGAAATACTTTATGAGAACTCATGTTTTAGAAATCAACTCGGATCTTTTCTGAAAACTTTTCTTCTCTGAAAGCAGTTCTTTTTCCAGAAACCTTTGTGAAAATCTTTTTTGAAAGTCTCTTTTAAAGCTAATGTTTCTGAAAAATTTCCTTTTCTAGAAAACTTTTCTCTGAAAATTGTTTCTGAATTCTGTATCTGCAAACTGATCTCTGAAAACTGTTTTCTAAAAATATGGTATATGGGGGTGTGTTACGTATCATCGTCCCCTTATATGCATAACTAGAGCCAGGAGTGTAAATCCATGACACTGGGACGTTACATATCACCGTCCCCCAAAGTATGTCACTTTTGTCACTGAAACTAGTGGTCTTGGGGCGTTACATATTGTCATCCCCCAAGCCACTGAACTAGAACTGAGGGTGCAAATCTATGCTACTCTCCAAGCTCTGAATCTAAGATCTAGGGGCATCTGTCATCCCTAGTCCTGAACTATGATCCGGGGGCATTATGTATCGTTGTTCTCTCAGTCTTCTACATGTGCACATGTCATCCGTCAATTCCATGTTTGTATCAAGTTGCATACTGATGTGGGTTTTTCCCCTATGCCTCGAAAACATAAAACCATGCTGTGAAAATATCTCTTTCTAAAACATCTCTTAAAACATGATCTTTAATGAAATAACTATAATAAAAATCAACTAACGCCTTAGATGCGTAAAAATAAGTCTGATATTTAAAACAACATCATGTAAAAAAATCAACTTAAGAAAATAGTGTCCACT